>CM045730.1:790000-927500 GCA_024760905.1 Plotosus lineatus | reverse complement strand
TGCTAACCCCTGCGCAACTGTGCCCCATATATCTATACACATAGTATTAAATTGATATTAAGAGGGCTTAAAACAGCAGAATAACATCAGACAAGTTTGACTGCAGAGGTTTTTTAGAGTTATGGGTGCAGTGGATTGTAACATAACTTCAGGAGAAGTGGGGAAAAAACCTGACTGGTGAAGGAACAATTGTTTATAACATCTATTATAGCATATAATACCAATGTAAAGTCTGGACAAACCCTTTCATTCTAACTGAAATATGAGATGTGTCCAAAGTTTTGACATTATACTTAACTTGATTTTGTTAATGTATTCAGATAAATGACATGACAATCACAGTTGGTTAGTTCCAGGTAGTTAGATATTTTTGTGTGTGTATCATTCTCTTTTCCTGTTCCTAGGATTGACGTGGGATCCATCGTGACCCGGATCAGGATAAAGCGCTTACTGAGATGAATGTTCAATTTAATATTAATAGACATTACGTTTGATGTGGAGAAGGGGTTCATATGAAAAATCAAAGTAGGTCACTTAAACCTCTATGTGTGTGTGTGTGTGTGTGTGTGCATGTGTCTTTTGTCCAAATGAAACACATGGTGATCCTTGTGTGTTCAGCAAAGGTCATTGATAAATCCTTAGAGTGAGCGTGAGCGACTATGACTGACAAGTGTTGATTGATCTATTCCAGCCAACCGCAGTACAGAGCTTACAGTATCCCAATCAATGCGTGCACGCACACGTGCACACACACGCACGCACACACACACACACACACACACGCGCGCATGTGCAGACACACACACATACCATGAAGTATATGATGTACGTATATGTAAAAGTCACAGCTCTTTGTTTTTTTGGCCGGTTTACTGACACTACCTTGCATCATGATTTCATACTAATACTTCAAGACCAGCTCTAGGGGCAGTGGTGGGCTAGTGGTATAGGGCGCTGGATTGCTGATCCAAAGGTTTGGGGTTCGAGTCCCACTCTCCACAAGGTTGTCACTGTCCCCCCAGTGCAGCTAACTGGGTTATCAAAGGCGGGCCATGTCTGTCACTGTCTATGGTGAGAGGTTGATGTAAAAGAACCATTGCTGACTTTCGTAAAGAGGAGCTGCAAAGTCGTCAGCGTGTTTCTGTCCCTTGCTAAAAAGGGTTGTGACAGGAAGGGCATCCGACCTAAAAACCTCTGCCAAAATCAGACGTGCAAGTCAAATGATTTGCTGTGGCGACTCCCGAGTAAAAGGGAAAAAGCCGAAAGGAAGACAGACAGAATTCAAGACCAGCTTTAGCAACAAAGCTGCATTCTGGGAAACACATTTTGTTGAAAATCCCAGTAGACGGCTTCAGAAATCGAGAAATTTTCTCTGGAACCACTGAGGAACACATTTATTCAAGCACACAGTACTGTTATACATGATATATTCTTTATTCATTCGTTTTCTGAAGCACCTGATCCTAATTACGGTCACGGAGATAACACCCTGGACAGCTCGCCAGGCCATCGCAGGGCAGAAACACGCTGATGGCTATGCAGCCTACTTTTGATGTAAGTCTGTAATGGTTCTTTTACATTCCTCACACGATAAACAGTGACAGACATGGCTGGCCTTTGATAATCCAGTTAGCTGCACTGGGGGGCAGTGACAACCTGTTGAGCGTGGGACTTGAACCCCCAACTTTGGAATTAGTGATCCAGCACCTTTACCACTAGGTCACCACTGCCCATTTATTCTGTGATATCTGATAAAAATAGATCCACTTCCTGGTTGCATTCTCAGAATTTTGGACATAACTCCACCCTAAAAATACCTGTGTGTGAGAGAGAGAGAGGGAGAGAGAGAGAGAGAAAGAGAGAGAGAGAGAGAGAGAGAGAGAATACCAAAGTGTTCCAGTCAGTGTGTAAAACCACACATGGCCTTGTTAAAATACCACCACAGGCTGCTCAGACTCGCTGTTTAACTTTCGTCTGTGCTGTCAGGATTAAGTGCTACAAGCAGACTCAGATAAGCAACACAGTTTGAGTTCCATTTAAAAGACTTTAAGCCTCCAGTCACTGTTGCTTCTTGTGGAGTGAACAGCCTTTAAGTTCTAAGTCACTGTTTTAGGATGCAACATTTTCCTCATGTACAAAAAATAAAGTCTTGGTCACATGAAATCCAGAAACTGATGCAAACATTATTATATGTACAGTATATATATATATATATATATATATATATATATATATATATATATACACACAGTATAATTAGTAATATTACTACAGCATCATTTATCACATACTGTTTTAATATTCATATGTACACCACACTAGTGCACTAAATTGTGTGATTAAAAAGAATTCTGTTATCTCTCTCTCAATCATTTCCTGAACCATTTAATCATGTACCAAGGGTTTGGGTTATCTCAACCGTCACGGCCCGAAGGCAGGGTAAACCCCTAACAGCTCACCAGACTTTCACAATGTCGACAAACACACATCCATTCACACCTGCGGGCAGTGAGGAAAGGCTAATTAGTCCAATGTCCACATCTTTGGACTGTGGGAGGAAACTTTACCTTTATTTATTTTTATAGAACTAAAGCAATTTAGGGTTAAGGGCCCAACAGTGGTAAGTTTGATTTACTGAGAACAGCAAACTGACTACTGTGTGTGTGTGTGTGTGTGTGTGTGTGTGTGTGTGTGTGTGTGTGTGTGTCCTTGAAAGTCCAGACAGCTGTGACAAGGCATCTGTTCCCATCACCTCATCACTCACTTTAAACTCTGGTCCTGCATGTGTTTGTGTAAGAATTCTGTGAAGTGTTCATGGAAATTCTTGAGAGCATCACTCTGTAAAAATAGTGTGTATTTTTCCATACGCCTGTTTGAGTGTGTTTATAATTATACCCCACAGCGTTTCCTCGTTCCATGGCCGTCTCCCCAAACACACAAGCATGGACTACACTATCATCTACAGTAACCAATGATGTACCTTCTGGTCACATAATTAAGCTTAGAAGTATGAATGCTTGGAAAGTGTGGGGACACAGCCAGTTGTTGAAACTGGAAAATCTCTGACTGAGACACTAGTTGCTGAGGTAGCTGAACATTTATTGCTAAATAGAATGCACAAACAGACTGGGAGACAGTGATGGTGCAAATGTTCTGATGATGGATTGCTGATCAGAAGGTTGTGGTTCAAGCCTTGGAACCGCCAGATCATTAGGCAAGGGCCTAAACCCTACCTACATTAACCCCATATGAAACTGGGGAAAAGACGTAAATAACCAGCCAATTACTGGTACTACAGATTGGGACAGAGCCCGTGTCTCTGCGTGCTTGAGTAGTTTGAGGGTCTAAATAAAGTTACGAGTAGTGAGTTGGGTTCTATTTAACCAATCAGACTCTGATTTACTAAGAAACTACGTAGTGATTATTAATTGGCATGCCTGCATGTTCCTTTTATTGCTCATTACCACTGCAGATTAAAACTGTAAACTTAAAACTGAAGAATGAATACAAATAAAAGAAATAAGGCGCATTAAAACTATACAGTGGTGCCTCACCTCACAAAATTAATCTGTTCCGGAGCCTTTTTTTGTAACCTGCATTTTTCACAAGTTGAACCGCATTTTACATGTAAAACACGTGATTCTTTCGTAAGGTGAGGTACCACTGTACTTCTGTTCGTAACTTTACATCGGTGTCTTAGTGAGAATTTGACCAAACATAGCTGATAGCAAAGTCCTGGAAATGTTAGACATTTTAATCACCTATCATGTCCAAGTATGCCTTCCGTTAATCTGTCCTCCTTCCTTTGCCTACATCCAGCCATATCATTTTTATCCAATACATTAATTAGAATACTTTTCTCCACAACACCTTGCTTCTTTTCTGATTTGGCTTTTTACTCACCATATACTTGTCTTTATTCTTTTTTTCTGTACATAAACATAGTCATAATAGCCATATATTGGCTGTTGGTGATTGTTGGATATGGATGTGATGAGTTGTTCACATCAATGTGTTTCAGTTCACTGTTAGCCACGCCTCTCTTAATAGTGATGGTAGGGTATTATTCTCATAACCACGATGCAGAGTTTATCTACTTGACTGATTAAAAACATTGGCTCCTACGCAACACAGTGTAGTTCATAATCATAGAGCTCAGACAAAAAGTTTACATATATAAACTAAAGATGTATTCAGTTTTCACAAATTCACATATTTCATGTACCGTAACCATTATTTTCTTTTGGCATGTCAAGTGATCTACCTTATTTTCCATTGGAGCAGATTAGTTTGCTCTGATTCACCAGATGTTATAATTGGGAGTTAAACACGAAACACAAGTGTGGATATAAAAGGGCATAAGATTAGACACAGTTCCTTTATGCCCTTAATACTAAGGATCCAAGGAACTTAGCCATGACCTCAAGGGAAAAAATGCAGATTCACGAGTTCAGCTCCTCCATAAGAGCAATTGTTAATCAAAAGGTTAAAGGGACTGCAAACATAAAAATCTTAAAAACCACAAACTGGTCGGAACCAAATCTCAAAGACATGAGCCGAGAAAAAAACCTCCCACATTTCAAAGGGTAAAAAAGTTAAAGTAATTAATATTTGCACACAAAACTTCAATCAGTACAGTTTTTGTGTCATTATTTGTATTCACAGAGCTTCATGAGGCAGGACAGATAATGCCAAGTTCTGTTGGTAGCCGACCCCAAATTGAACACCTTGAGCATGAAGAACTTGATGTGTGGCTTCTGCAAAATTGTTTTATTGAGTCACCCTCTATACAATGTACAGTATTTGATACTTTTTGTTTGAGCTGCTTTCTTTTCCCCCACTTAAAGCCACATTGTCAGTTATTTATAGTTAGGTGTATTAAATTATGATGGCATGTAATCAACAGTCTCACAACTTTTAATAGCTGTAAGGAGGATAAAGTAGTTACCCTGACTGACATAAAACCGGAATTGTTTTGTAACACAAAATGAGGAGTCTGTCTGAATGATTTAGGTGTATATAAAGCTTTAGGGGTGCCAGTGGTGTAGGTGAGGCCGGTGGCGTAGTGATTAGGGTGCTGCGCTCATGACCGGGAGGTTGTGAGTTCGAATTCCACTGAGACCCTCACTGTGCTAAGACCCCTGGGCAAGTTCTTAACCACAAGTGTGCCTCTGTTCACCCAACAGTATAAATGGGTACCAGTAAAAATATACTGGGAAGGTAACCTGCGATGGACTAGCGTCCCATCCAGGAGGAGTTGAACTCCTGGTGGCTTCACACTACGGAAACCGGGAATAAGCACCGGCCTGATGAGCCACTAGGCCCGGGTGTAAAGCCCCACCAGATATAAAGCTTTAGTTTTAACTCTGTTTAAATGAATTGGTAAAATTAATTTGTCATGTCTATATACATATAAATAAAAGTTAAGTCATGATAAGTGTTTTCTGTTGCATGGAGACCATTACTGTACTGAAAAAAAACCAAAATTTTATAAACTTGGTCTCCGCAATACATAACAATATACAAATACAAATTACATAGTTCATACACACACAACTGTGGTCCATCAAAGCTGCAACAGCACAAAGTTTGCTGGTAACATTGTCACCATTGGATGAATTGGATTTATGGCTTAGATTGGATTGGATGACCTACTTGGTGACAGGAGAACAATCTATGAACTTCGGAAAGAGGTAGACTTTAGAAGGACAGGGGAAAACTACAACATCAATACATCTTATCTGACCACACCTCACAGGTACAGGATAGCAATAGAAAGGAAGAGCTTTATGTACCGTGGGGAACACATCAGAGAGGACTTGAAGTGCAGCACACACATGCACACTGGTGAAATCGGCAAGATACCTTCTGCCTTCCAGCAAGACTTCCATCACAGAATGAAGATGTTTGGTGTGGATACAGTGCAATTTCTACTCTTAACCCATCAAGGCTGTGCTGGCATGGGCCATCATGCCACTGAATAGAACTCTGAACAGGATTACAAAATTTTTTAGAAAGTGTTATAAGCTACAGAGCCCACCACTCGATTCAAAATAAGCAAATGAGACCTGCACATTACAGGAGTTCTTAAGATGCATTTTATAAAGACAGCAATATCTCACTGAGCCAGAATTGTTGAACATGATAATATTGCATATAGGGATGAGATATTTTTCATTCTGGGGCAGTGGTGGCCTGGTGGTAAAAGGGTCTGGATCACTGATCCTAGGGTTGGGGGTTCAAGCTCCACTCTCAACAGGTTGTCGCTGTTCCCCCCAGTGCAGGTAACCGGGTTATCAAAGGCCAACCATGTCTCTCACTGTCTGTGGTGTGAGGCATGTAAAAGAACCATTCCTGACCTTCGACAAGAGTACGCTGCATAGCCATCAGCGTGTTTCTGCCCTGTGATGGTCGGACGAGCTGTCTAGTGTGTATTCTGCCCTCACCCGGAGTTGGCTGGGATGGGCGCCAGCCTCCCTGCGACCCCAATCAGGATTAAGCGGTTACAGAAAATGAATTACAGTAATTAATATTTTTTATTCTGTGGAGATGCAAAAGGTTATTGCAAAAAATTAGTAGCAGACCAGTTATTGCACATCTGAATACTATATAAATAATTGTACATGGCACAGTAAGGGAGAGACACACAAAGCGTATTGTGTAGATGTGTGATGTTAGGAGAAAAAATAAAGAGTGTAGCATTTTGTGGAGCACTTTATGGAAGTTGGTTTCAAAGCTGAAGATACTTCTCCATTTAGCCAACATTGTCTAGTGTTCCACGGTTTCCAAAGTGTCCAGTTCCTCTTCATCCCCAGGGTCAGCCTTATCAGTTTGATTAGCCTCATGGTGTCTGCCACCGTCATATTGCTCCGCCCCAGCATGTCACCAGATAGAAGATCTGTAGCATGGCTTTGAAGGCCCTAAAGGATCTGAGATTACATAGGAAATATAGCTTACATTTAACCTTTCTTATGTTATCAGAGTTCTTAGTGTAGCCCAGCTTACATGCAGTGAGTACAACATGTACTTGTGGTCCTGAATAATCTCAATTTCTACTCAACTAATTGACAGGTGGTAAGTATAAATTGTTTCTTAGGCTCACTACCAGCTCTTTGGTTTAACTGATGTCATACTGCATTTGATATAAAATTATTCAATAAATCTGTCAATGACCCTCTTAAATTATATCTTAGATCATATCTCGTACTTTCCATTATGGCAGATTCATCACAGATTGTCTGCAGATGGCAGTCCATAGTGTTGAACGCAATGTGTGTAGTGTACAAGATGGAGAGGAGTGCTGAGAAAAGAAACTTAAAAAGACTTAAGGGACCACACAAAGTCCTGTTTGGACATGTCATGTCCTGGTAGGTCTTGATATGTAGTTGACCACATTAATCTGTAGGCTGCTGAGCTACGGCATCTTATAAAAGTATGAGTAGATCCTATGAAGTGTCATCAACATGGACTTTTATTGGAGCTAAATAAATTGTACAGTGGTATGAAAAAGTATCTGAACCTTTTGGAATTTCTCACATTTCTGCATAAAATCACCATCAAATGTGATCTGATCGTTGTCAAAATCACACAGATGAAAAAACAGTGTCTGCTTTAACTAAAACCACCCAAATATTTATAGGTTTTTATATTTTAATGAGGATGGCATGCAAACAATGACAGAAGGGGGAGGAATAAGTAACTGAACCCTCTGCCTAAGGAGACTTAAAGAGCAATTGAAACCAATTTTTACCAAACAATTTAAGTCAGGTGTGTGCCCAATCACTGATGAGTGGCTTAAAGCTGCCCTGCCCACTATAAAACACACACCTGGTAAAGAATTGTCTTGATGAGAAGCATTATCTGATGTGCACCATGGCTCGCTCAAAAGAGCTGTCTGAAGACCTGCGATCAAGAATTGCTGATTTGTATAAAGCTGGGAAAGGATACAAAACCATCTCTAAAAGTCTGGATGTTCATCAATCGACAGTCAGAGAAGTTGTCTACAAATGGAGAGAGTTTGGCACTGTTGCTTCTCTCCCAAGGAGTGGCCGTCCACCAAAGATGACGCCAAGAGTTCAGCGCAGAATACTCAGAGAGGTAAAAAAAAAAACCCTAGAGTGTCTGCTAAAGACTTACAGAAATCACTGGCACAGTCCAATATCTCTGTGCACACATCAACTATATGTAAAACAATGGCCAAGAATGGTGTTCATGGGAGGACTCCAAGGAGGAAGCCACTGCTGTCTAAAAAAACATTGTTGCTTGTTTAATGTTCGCAAAAAGGCACTTGGACACTCTACAGAAGTTTTGGCAAAATATTTTGTGGACTGATGAAACCAAAATTGAATTGTTTGGGAGGAACACACAACGTCATGTGTGGAGGAAAAATGGAACACCTCATCCCCACCGTGAAGCATGGTGGAGGGTGCATCATGGTTTGGGGCTGTTTTGCTGCCTCGGGGCCTGGACAACTTGCAATCATTAATGGAAAGATGAATTCAAAAGTTTATCTGGATGTTTTGCAGGAAAACCTGAGGTCGTCTGTCAAGACAGTTGAAGCTAAAAAGAGGATGGATGCTGCAACAAGACAATGATACAAAACACAGAAGTAAATCAACTTCAGAATGGTTTCAGAAGAACAAAATACACGTTCTGGAGTGGCCAAGTCAAAGTCCAGACTTGAACCCCATTGAGATGCTGTGGCATGACCTCAAGACAGCGATTCATGCCAGACATCCCAAGAATCGGACTGAACTACAGCAGTTTTGTAAAGAAGAATGGGCCAAGATTAGTCCTGATCGATGTGCCAGACTGATCTGCAGCTACAGGAAGCATCTGGTTGAAGTTATTGCTGCCAAAGGGGGGGCACAAAATATTAAATGTGATGGTTCAGTTACTTATTCCTCCCCCTTCTGTCATTGTTTGCATGCTATCCTCATTAAAATACGAAACCCTATAAATGTTTGGGTGGTTTTAGTTAAAGCAGACACTGTTTTTTCATCTGTGCGATTTTGACAAAGATCAGATCACATTTCAATCCTAAAGAGTAATTTTTTGCAAATGCATGGAGCTGCTGTGTACATGTGGCAGCCGCCCATTTCGCCACTCTGTTTCTTCTCTTCATTTACTCAAACTGGCTGAACAGTAACACAGACAAAGCACAGCTATTCATTCATTTATTTCCTGAACCGCTTAATCCTAATTAGGGTCGCGGAGAGGTTGGCGCCCATCTTAACCGAGTCTGTGCGAGGACGGAGTACACCCTGGACAGCTCAGACAGCAGGGCAGAAACACGCTGACCGCTATGCAGTCTGAACACAGAAAACTCCAGCTACTGTTGCTATGATGCTTTCCCATAAATGAAGAGCTTAAATGCAAAACGTTCCATATCCATTTTCCTTGTTTTGTTAAAATCAACTTTGTTAAATGATCTCCCTGAGTGAAATTCTATTGCTGAAAATTCTCTTGATATAGTCAGGGTATAAAACAGACAATTAATTAGGAAATTAATTGAAATTGAACTTTATTTACCAAATTTAAAAAAAACATAAATAATGACTGATTTGTCTTCAGGACACTCCGTACACCAATTTTGTTGCCAAACACTTAATTCTCAGGAAATCATATTGGGGGCAAAACTGAACTGTAATCACATTATTTCAGGGGTTATTGTCCAGCATTATTTCAATATTACCCAACATCTACCATGGCCTAATACATTAACAATGGGAAAAGCTATTTTTCAAAATGTGCAGAAAATTTCAGGTCAGTGTCACACATTTTAAGACCAATTTCATGATAAGGCCCATATATTTAATATATTGTATTTTATTATAATTCATAAGGTGAAATTATGATCTGTCTTTATTACAAGCACATGTGCATGCACACACACACACACACACACACACACACACAAAGAACAGTGAGGTGAGAAGTTAAGGAATTAAAATGTTTTAATTTTTTCCTCAGCTGTATATGAGATAAACAGAAATTAATATTATCATTAAGATGAGGGTGTGTTTATGAAATAAGAATGCTCATGATTAATATTATTATTGTGAATTAGAAAACTTTTTGTATAACTCGACCAATTATTTTTTTAAAGCAGCAACTAATGTTGATGATTTTACCATTGTTCACCAGTACGTATTATCAACATTTCCATGTATATCAGTTTAAACCTTATTATTACCTATTTTCTATTTTTTTTAATAATTTTAAAATGCTATTGTTATGTATGTAATTTAAAATATGAAAAGTGCATGACAACCCACAACATACAATATATAAAATTTAATAATATCAACAAAATAAGACAGAATAATAACCTATAGTTTAAACCTAGACAAAACACAAATTGAACAAGGGCCACGAAATGAAGATAGTCACCAAGCAGCTGCAGTATAGTAAATTTAGAGACGGCGCGCGCACCGACGATAAAAGGCTTAGAATCCCGCGTATCGAAAGAAACGAATGATGAAAATGCTCCATTTGGCTGTGGATGAATGCGGATGATGAACTTAGGCGATGAAATCTAGAATGTTGGATGATGCACGTTGGATGATTTGCCTTAGATGATTCCTCTTAAATGATTCTGCTTAACTGATTCCACTCGAGCCAGTCAGCAACGGGTCCTTATATAAATTCTCTAAAGTTCGGGAAAGTTCCTTTTCTGGAATATTCTGATCACTTGACCCATCACAAGGCGCATGCGCAACTAGGTCCATCTCGAATTTTCTTAAATATGCTGGAAAGTTCCAGACTCAATTAGACCATAAAGGCAAAACAACAGTGACCCAAAACAGCTGAGTAAATACCATGTGTCACTATCCACAGCACACCAACCGAATATGATTACATACACAACGTTTATACATTCATTATATCTGTATTTACTTTTATACATTTATTTTCACACCCATAACACTCTCCCCCTTAAAGAAAAGAAAGTTTTGTAAAAACTTTCTGCTGAGTGTAATGTTAAATATCTCAATTCATAAAACATGCCCAGCATCAAAATCCACAAAACATTTCAAACTCTAGAGAGTGCATCAGCAAAAACATCGTCTTTACCCCTTACTGTTCATAATAAGATTAAACCACTGCAAAGTTAAACTCCACCCTCGTATCGGATAAGAGTCAATTCGTGAGAGAGCATTGACAATCTTCATGTCACAGCACCGCAGCGCCAACCACATCCAGACCTCTTCAGCACGAGAACACAAGGTGAACTCCACGGACTGTCACTGGGTTCAATGATGTCATTGTCCAGCATGTACTTCACTTAGACATAAAATTTGAGCCCTGATCTGACTGAACAACACTTGGCAACCCAACTAAGGTGAAAAACTGATCACAGGAGCGGAAATCCTTTGAAGAGGTATTGCTTCAGGAAACCTGGTAGAAGCACACATGATGGTAAGAAGATACTGATTACCAGACCCAGTCTTCGGCAATGGACCAACACAATCAACGATTACTCTACTGAAAGGTTCCTCAAAAACCAGTACAGGTTTTAAAGGTGCTGGAGGAATTTTCTGATTTGGTTTACCAACAATTTGGAATGCATGACAGGTTTTAGAAAATTCAGCCACATCCTTTCTCAAACTGGGCCAAAAGAAATGTGCCAAAATTTTCTCACAACTTTTTTTTTATACCTAAATGACCTTCCATGGGACTTTCATTTGCCAATTGAAGTACATGATGTAGGAATGATTTCGGAATAACAATTTGATGATGTCATTTCCATTCATCCTCCGCAGGAATTTCTGGCAACCTATACTTCCTCATCAAAATACCAGCTTTGAAGTAATAACCAACTGGAATCTTACTAACCTCCTCCAAAGAAACAGCATTACTAGCCAACTTCTGCAACTCAACATCTTCGCAACACTGAGCATTAATAAGCTGCTTTCTGGAAATAATTGGCTCACCACCGGACAAACTATCAGACTTATCAAGAAGACCTGAGGAGTTATTACCCTTTGAAGATAAGTCATCAGCTTCTACCTTGTGAAATGAATGATCCATAAAAGTATCCAACAAATCACAAATGTAATCATTCAGCTAGGAAGTCTTGGAAGAAATATCTTTTGACAACTAGGTCCATCTCGAAGTTTCCCAAATATGCTGGAAAGTTCCAGACCCAATTAGACCATGAAGGCAAAACAACAGCGACCCAAAACAGCCGAGTAATACCATGTGTCACTATCCACAGCACACCAACTGAATATGATTACATACACAACGTTTATACATTCATTATATCTATATTTACAGTTATACATTTATTTACATGCTCATAAGACTATTTTCAAAAACATTTTTCGGCTCTCTTCCCCACTGCCACACATTTTCAATGTTGGTTTGGGAATCGAACCAGCGACCTTTTGGTCCCAAAGCGATAACCTTTAGGCTATAATATATTTATTTGTGTATATTTTAAAATACAATACAGTACACCTCTTTTACCATGAAATAAATGAGAATTTTTTTTGCCATATTTTGTCACAGTTGAGGTTAACCGTCCTTCAACCTTTGTGGTTTAATCTTAACCAGGGCCTTACTGTAAGGAAAAGCAGACCAAATGGGGGCCATGGCTAAAATAAAAAAGTAAGCAATCAGAATGCATTTCTGTCTTTATGCCAACAAAATGGATCTGTTTGAGCTCTTTGTTCAACAGTTGCTGAAGGACTCATCCAGAGTGTGCAAAAACTGTCGTCAGCAATACAAGTTTAGTACATAAAAATACAAAAAAGCCTACTTGTGGCTGTGGCTCAGACAGTTGCTGAGAAACTTTTTTTTGTTCAAGCACAACACCATCCAATAGAATAAGCACCTGTTCTGTTAGCAGATACTAATGGAAGGAAGATATTTACACTTGTGCATGTAAGGCGTGAGCTGTTACTATGTGCCCTTGGGTGAGTGTCCACCACAAAAGAACAGTGACCAACCAGGATCCCCACCTTGTATCCATGTTGTAAATATCTATTACTTGCAGGCTATAAGGCTGGTTGCCACTGCAGCCAAACTCTAAAAGGGTAGGTGTCATAGATACATGACACAGTCCATGTGAAGGACTTGCCAAGCCTAGTGTTTCTCTCTATTTGAATTATTCGGTCACAGGCCGTGAGGATAGCTAGATCTATCCAAAAAAGCCTGGGAATCATAATCCTCATACTAAAGTGTGGGCCAACCAGAATTAACATTTATTCAGCATTTCAAAACTGACTATGGTTTAAACAGAAATACAGTATTTAAATTTGAACAAAGATACTCACAAATTTTAAAGAACTGTTTTTCTTTGCATTTTTATTTTGCTGCATTCATGCTTGGGGCTAGGTTTTGAGCTGTGAAACCTCTCAGGATAGAGTGCATGTGAGCATCAGTGAAAGTGCATTAGTGATGCAATGTCAGTTTACTTACGCAATTCTGGCAGAGGGCACCCATCTCAGCCAACTCTGGACGAGGGCAGAGTACACCCTGGACAGCTCACCAGGGCATTGCAGGGCAGAAACATGCTGGCAGCTATGCAGCCTACTCTTGAGGAAAGTCAGCAATGGTTCTTTTACCTGCCTCACACCATAGACAGTGAGAGACATGGCGGGAGGATACACTGGGGAAGTTTCGGTAGTGTGAATGTGACTTACAGCCAGACCATTATTAACTGAGGAAATGGCACTACCTTACTGGTCGAATGTGGCTCGCGGGCCTCGAGTTTGAATGTCTGTACTAGATTAAGTACAGAGAATGCAACAGCTCATGGATCCATACTGCAGGAACTTGCTGAGATACAGCATAAACAGGATCAGACAGGTAACAGGTAAGCCCACCTGCAGGAGTTACACTCCTCACCACATTGCCGGCTAAATTACAAACAACTCTGACAATGAGTGTGTGATTAATCATAAGCTTTAGACAGAGAGCAGTCAAGTCTCACATGTGCCTCAGTATCAGCACATTATTTATGGGGGACCTTTGTGTTTGCAGAGAAGCCAGTAATTCAAAAAAAAAAAATTCAAAATCAACAACAGGGCTGTGTCTATTTTCAGTTACCGTGTGTTTCATTTGATTTATGTTTGTCTCCAAGGGAGATGGCAGAAAAATAAAGCAGCTAAAAAGTGCAAGTGCAACTTAAGGTGAATAAATGTGAGCTGAGAGAGACTGCTTGTTTGTGTTTCCTCGGTCTTCTGGAGCATAATCGAAGGCAGGGTTCCACTAGTACAGGTCCCTAAGCTAACGGATTGGCTGCAGTTTTTACTGGAGTCTATAAAGGGATTACCTCAGCCAAACCAAGAAAATTTTACATTTTGAAAATAGCACAAATAAAGTGCTGCCAGGAAGGATCATATGAGGCTCTGAAGAAACTCAACCCATTGCCTATAAAATCTAAATTTGTAACAACCAACAAATCTCCAAAAATATTCATCAAAGACAGAGCTGGAAGCCGTCCTTTCACAACAGATAATTGTGTATAACACAACATGTCTCTTACACACAGGGAAACATTGTTTGGCAGGAAAGTTTGAAGGAACTTGCTTTCAAAAGAGCACAAGTAGAGCCGAGATGTTGCTCGATGCTCTATATTCTTCTTTTCAACACAATTCTTTGAGTCTCCAATTGGTTCCATTCTCGGTTTCATCTTCACAACAGTTTGTGTTTCTCTTAAGAATTATGCCCTGGCAACCCTGAACTGTGATGCTTTTCATGGATACCACAAATCTAAAGCACTGCTTCAGCACCATGGCCAGTGACTCAGTCAGACTGAGCTACAAAAACATCGATTATGTTTCACACACTCATGGTGGAGGGTTAATACTGTAACTGCACCAAGACTCTCTAGACGAAAAAACACTGCTTACTGCACCACAGGTGCTGGACAATTGATCAATATATGTGTATTATGTGTAGTATAGATGGTAGGAATGACCATTGTATGACTAACTAAACTGTGCTTGGACAGAAAAATAAAAACAAATGATGGCTAGACAGTTGAAAAGTTTGCATGCTCTTCCCATACCTATCTATATCTGGGTTCACTTTGGGTATTCTGATTTATTCCCATAGTCCAATCACATGCATAATAGATTAAGTGGCTGTTCCAAGTTACCCTCAGGTATAAGTGCAATTGTGGATAATTGTGTGCTGCCCCTGCAATGGTTTGACAAGCTGCTCAGGTTGTATCCTGCATTACCCCAGTATCAGCTGGGGAGGTCCTTAGAAAATAAGTGATTGAATGAGTTTGGGTTTTCTTTCATATGGAGGGAACTTACAAGGGGGTTCCTACAACACTGTTCATCCAATTTAGATTTTATGTATAGTCTTAAATTAAATCTGAAAGTATTTTGAATGTTAATAAATAATATTTGGTCACCTGTTCTCAGGTATTTTGATGTGATTTTTGTATTGTGAAGAAGACTTACCTGTTTTTGGTGAACAATATAAGAGTAAAATATGATTATGGTTACTAGAGAAGCAGTGGTGGTGTTAAACTGTGTGATAAGATAGATTAATGGACATACCGTTGGTGCAGGCAGAAATCCTATATGTGCAAAATCACTACTTTTCAGGAAATGTTAAAAACATTTTTTAAAAACTGTAATTATCATGTCAGTAAAGCTAGTTTTGTGTCTTCATACATGTTTATATATTTATATGTAAGTACGCATTTGTGTGTGTGTGCGTGTGTGTGTATATATATATATATATACATGCATGTGTGCAGTCCTGCCCACACATTTGTGTGTGTGTGTGTGTGTGTGTGTGTGTATATATATATACATGCATGTGTGCAGTCCTGCCCACACATTTGTGTGTGTGTGTGTGTGTGTGTGTGTGTGTGTGTGTGTGTGTGTTCTACAAAATCGTAATGTGAACTCTCTCTTTAATATTTGGATTATAAAATAGGCAGTATGTATGTGTGTATTTTGTATTTGTGTGTAAAAAGGCTGGAAAATCAATCGAAGGCTAATTGTATCGGGAAGGAAAATGAACGTAATGAAGGGATAATGAGCTTTTAAACAGCTTGGCACATATTAACTCTTACCTTCTTTACTCATCGTGTTCCCTATAGACCTCAGACACTTTAACACATATTTGAAAGCAGACCACTAAAATCAGTCTTAATATGAAATATGAAACATTTCCATACTTTTACTTGAACTGTACAATTTTTTATCTGAATTTAAAACAAACCACAACATTAATTACCTCATGTGGAAATCCTGTGACAGCACATACTTCCACAACAAACAGAAAACCGGACATTGTATATCAGGGTTGTATAAGAAAGTTTGTAATGCTGAGTGGTACATTGACATGCTGGTTAACATGGCTGCCTCACAGCGATAAGGTTCTGGGTTCAAGTCCCAGCCTCAGGCATTTCTGTGTGGAGTTTGCATGTTCTGCCCGTGCTTGCGTAGGTTTCCTCCCACATTCCACAGACATTAGGCTAACTGGTTGTTCCCAATTGCCCCTAGGTATAAGTGTGAATGGATATGTGTGGCCCTACGATGGCCAGGCAAGCTTTTTATGGTGTACCCTGTATTATCTCAGTGTCGGCTGATATACTCTTCAAAGACTACGTTTTCACCACAGAAACTCAACAGCACGCTGCGACTATCTACAAATCTCCAGGAAAAGTTTGTTTTTAGCATCATGGCTAGCGTTCGGTTTGTTCAGTGTGTGAGTGTGGAATCTTTTTTATCAGATCGCAAAAGCAGAGGTATGCAGCCAGACTTTAGAGCAAGCCGGTGAGAATGAGAGTAGCCCTCTGCTTCAGCAGTAACAAGTCTGGGTGACAGGTGAAAAGTGGAGTACTTTTGAGAGTAAACCTGGCTGGTATGGCAGGACAGTATTCATCCCACTCAGGAAGTTGCTGCTCTCATTTCTTGCAGCATAGCACATAGTCTAAGAACAAGACAAGTGAGTCAGTGACCATCCAGAGCAAAGGCCAAAGAGCAGACAAATAGGCTAATCTGACTGTCTGCTAGCTGCACAGAGTCGTCACTCAAAGTCAAGTTCATTGATGGAGAAATGATGTCTGTTCCCCAAAATAAACAAAAATATAACAACTCTCAATGACTGTTTTAATAATCTTGTTAACATCAATTTAAATCAAACTGAATTTACAGCCTGCACCTTTAAGCTACATATAGGGCTGTTAAATGTTAGATATCTTACTTCTAAAGCACTTATTTTTTATGAAATCATTACAGAAGTTTAATGGAATGTCTTTAATGGAAACATGGATTAAGCTCAGAGTATGTAGCATTAAATGCAGCTATATTATTTTTTGCTGACTTTAATATCATTTTAAAATCACAGAAGATCCTTTAAGAACAGTGTTCATGTTTATTCTAGATTAATTATTGGTAAATCAAAATTTAATAGGACACACTCACAATGCTGGTCCCACTCTCGATTTAATACTAACTTTTGGATTAAAATGTGTCTGTCTGTCTGTCTGTCAAAAAATTGAAAATATAATCACACTTCCACAGTCAGATACTATTTTGAATCATTTTCTTAATTCACTTACAATGCATCTTAGTACTAATATGTTCACCTCACTACGTTATTGCATTAAGTGTACTTTTATATGAACTACTGCACAGTTTCATGTGTAATCTTGCAGAATAATCAACTATGATTGGATCACCATCAGACCCCACAGAACATAATCAGGCTACTCAGTGCTTTGAATTAAATTTACATCATACGCCGAATAATGTAGCTCCTCTTAAAAAATAATCAAAGATAAAAAATTGGCACCCTGATATAATAATGAAACAAGTACACTAAAAACAGTTCGAATGGAAGGAGAGTCTCCTTAACTACAGAGAAGCTCAGTGCAGATAGAGAAACTTATTTCTCAAACTAATAAAAGTTTACAGAAATTTGGATGTTAGCATTTGTATTTCGCTAAAATCTAGGTTTTTCTTTTTTTTTTTTTTGAATTGGTGAAGTAAAGTTTGGAAACTTTCTTGATGAAATATAGAGGTACAAAACCACATCGTCTACTTCTAAAGGAAAGTCATTTGATTTATTATTTTTCTTTTACAGAGTGAGATATGTTGTTTTCTTGATTTCTTTCCAATTTTATGGAAAAATTACACTTAGCAGATGCATTTTTAAGTCTCGCAAACTGATGGGCCCAGAACAAGAAATAAGAAAAATATGTCAGTTTGTCGCCCTTGACTTGGTCAGACTAATTCTTTTGTTTTTCTTTTTAATTAAGGCAAAAAATTATGCATAAACAGAAAAAACTGGCATAATTTTCTTAATTTTTGTTGAATATTGATGATCCATATATCATATTATATACAGTATTATAAAGGTCTTCTCAAGCCCTTTCAACATAAAGCACTCAGCAATAAAGTCATTATATTTACAGTAAAAGAAAGTCTTTATTTCTTTTTATTAAAAAATATTTTTTAACAAAAAGCCTAATTTTTATTATGTTGTTAGCATGTTGCTAATACAGTGACGCCGTTTTGTATTGTATAGCTAAAGTTACTAGTACAGTTATTATTATTATTATTATTATTATTATTATATGTACTAAAATGTGGTCGTGCAACTTCTATAATTCCAAGATTCAGTTTTAATAATTAAATCTATATTTATTTGAGGAAAATTAATCTGTACATTTACTATACTATGTGACTCAAGTATTGTGTGGGACCACGGCTCAGTCCTCAATACATTTCTCATCAATGTCAAGTGCACTACAGAGAGGTGGTAGAATCCCGCTGCTTTCCACACACAAAGTGCCCGAAGGTAGGGAAGACAGAGCAATTTTAGATTCAGCCATATGTTTGTTCAGAAAGCGGAATCCTAACCCAAAGCGTCTGTGATAAAATCTCTGACTGACGGTTACAGGTGTTCAATTCGTTCTTACCGGTTTGGCTCGAGCAGTCCGTTTTCTCTTCAGAACAGGACATTTAATCTATTATTCTCACTGTTTAACAGGGGTAACGTGTGTGTGTGTGTGTGTGTGTGTGTGTGTGTGTGTGGGAAAGTTCCGTCCTGTCCCAACCGGTGATCCTGTGGAAATGAGCTCGCGCGCACTCTGGGATTCCCGCTTTGTGACGCTCACTGTCACGTGACCAACCTCGTATAGCGTCACATCTAAATTGCTTCATGAGCTGGCGAGAGGAGCTGTGTGTGTTCCCTGCGATGACCATTCAGGTTGTTGTTGAAGTTCAATATGCAGATTCTCAGGTTATGCAGCCAGACACCACTGTCTGGTCAAGTCAAATATTTCTGGCTAAAAAGGTGGCAGCAGTTTGTGGCAGGGTGGCGTCAGTGGGCTTGATGTGGGGGTTCTCCAGATATTACTGGAAAATCAATAAACATTTGATCTTAATGAATACATTTTTTGTTCGTTTGGGTTTTTTTTCCTCCCCATACTGTATAATCCCACAAGGAAAATTATTTCCTCTGCATTCAACCCATCAAAAGTGAGCCCACACACGCACACGCACACACACGCACGCACACACGCACACACGCACACGCCACACTCAAGGAGCAGTGGCCTGCTACACACCCTGGGCTATCCGGAGAGCAGTTGGTGGTTAGGTGCCTTCCTGAAGGGCACTTCATCTGTGAAGGTGGAGGAAGGGAAGGTGCAGCTCACCCTCACCACCACCACACATTTTTCCTGTGGGTTTGGGAATCGAACCTGAGACCCTTCGGTCCCAAAGCCACTTCTCTAACCAAAAGGCCTCCTATATTTCAGCCACAAATGATTTTTCATGTTTTTATCATATTGGTGAATAAATACCAAATAAACATCAGACATAAAATAAACACAATCTAAAGCTAATGAAACATGCCTGCTCATAATTTTGTGCCTGTACTGATTTTAATGCAACACTTAAAAACCAGAACTTACAAAGTCCTTACTGGGAGCTCCACCTTCAGGCAGTGCCGAAATGATTGTATGACCCCAGTGCAGCTGACTGGGTTAAGAAAGGCCAGCCAGATCTCTCAGTGTCTGTAGTGAACGGCAGGTAGAAGCGCTGCTGCTGCTGTCCTTCGAAAAAGAAGTTTCTTCCCTGCCATGGTCTGGCAAGCTGTCCAGGGTGTAGTCTGCCTTCGCCCTGAGTTGGCTGAGCTGAGCACCAGCCTCCCTGCAACCCTATTTAGGAACAAGCGATTAAGAAAATAAATAAATGAATGAATTTAATATGATCATTCAGCACAAACGTCCGTATTGCAGTTTTTTGAGTAAAAAGAGTAAAAAGGAGAATCTGGTAGATCATTCCAGGAAGATCCATCACCACGGGGAACAATTACTGTAATATCTCATACAATCATTTAGCAAAATGTGGATGTTTTTATACCAATGGTTTTTGTGTTATTTAAATATGATTAAATATGAAAACTGTGAATTATTCATGCCCCACACTTTCAATTTTTTTAATGCGGTCACTGGAAAAATGATCAGTTAACATGCAAGAAGGTCATGGATTCCAATCCCAGGAAAAGCAAAAGTGTTTCTGTATGGAGTCTGTCCATCATCTCCCGCAGTCCAGAAAATGTATATTAGGCGAACTAGGTAGTTCAGTTTCCCCCCTAAGTGTGAGTCGGAATCATTTGTGTGTGTGTGTGTGTGTGTGTGTTGGCCCTGTGCTGGACTGGTGAGATATTTAGGGTGTATCTTATCTTCGCCTGGGGTAGGCTAAGTTAGGCTTCACCCTTTCTGCAATCCTAGTGGATTTAAACAGTTCAGCAAATGAATGAATCAATAAATGAATTTCATACTAAACCTTAGAAACAAGAAAATTGATACTGTCCCGAAAAAGAAATGATTACACGGATGGAGACTTCACGTCTTAATGGTCGTACGTGTTGCATTATTTTAGGTTTCTTCAACTTTATTTGTAAAATATGCATGAATAATAAGTATATACATTATCTGTTCATGATCCTGTTTGGATGTTTTGGCCATTTCAATCTATATATTGTTTTCAATCTATATATCCACATGCGTGGATGACTTTGCTTTGTATATTTGTTGATCAGACCACATGGAACAAAGATTTTCCACTTTCATGAGAATTAAGAATAAACAAATCTACGAGAACTCTTGGGGTTTATGTCACGGGCTTATCACAGAGTACTGCTGGGTGTGTGTGTGTGTGTATATATACTGTATATAATTTATTTTCCCGCATTAAGCATTAGGTAGAGTTAGGCTGACAGCTGGGGCTGAAGTCATATTTCAAGTTTTAAAGTTACTTGGTTGGTTTTATTTAAAATGGTGACAACAGGATTTTGTATTTATTACCAAAACAGAGAAGCACTTGTCAGTCAAAGAGGCACCTCGGTAGAGAGCAGAAATACAACCGTGGCATTTTGGTTCAGGCAATGTAGGAGTCATGCTGCATATTGGATCAGACATAGCAAGCAAAACCTGGATGTGTGAAAGTCTCAGGCTAACATGTCCCAGGTAAATAAATACAAGTTGCTAACAGTGATGTGACAGATGATGGAGCTGGATGCTCTAATGAAACTTACATATGTGAAAGGACACACACACACACACACACACACACACACACACACACACACACACATTAAGTAAAAGGTATGTGAACTTGTTGGCAGGATACTCAAAATATTTTGGCTGCCATTCAAGGTGCAGTACTCTGTGAAAATGGCTCTGTCCCAATTCACACTACTGTAGTTCAAGTAGTCCTAAGTGTATAAAAAGATCGTGGTAAATGTCACCTCTGGATGCTCTAAATATTTAAATGTCATAATGAATGTCACTTAGGGTGCCATGCTAGAGAAGTAGGGACAGTTTATATAACAGTTGGCAGAACAACATTGAGTTTTTATGGCTAAATCTGACCTGCTCAGATCTGCAATCTTATCAGGAGAAGGCGGCAAATACAGGAATGGGATGTTTAAGTCTGCAAGCATATTAGAGGGTGTCATGATACCCTTTTTTATTGCCAATATAAGACATCGGGTTTGTGTGATTAAACCCGACCTGCTTCCCAAAGAAGAAGATAGAATAACTGGACCACATCCCAGTGACGTTTAACCCCATATCTATATTATACATGCCCTTATTATACGTCAACAATTCAAGGGCAACACGATACTCTTCTCAGCTGTGTGTGTGTGTACAGCTCTGCAGTCAAAATATTTGCATGCATGAGGAGTTTAGGATTTGTTTGGAATAAATCTGTTGATATTCCACACCATTTTGTTTATTTTAAATAAAATGCAGTGTTATAATCTGACCTGGACTGTATTGTGGCCTAAGTATGGGGTAACATGGGAAGAAACCAAATAGGATTAAATGGAATAAATATACTCATAAAAACATCGAGTGAATATGATAATTAGTGTGATTTGTCTCATAGCCCCTTTTTTGTATTAAAATTACAGCCTTGACATAAAATGTTGTGGTAAATGCCACCAAAGGGGCATGCTATTATTTATTTATTTATTTCTTTAATTCACAGGAGTGTGTAGTTTGGAACAAAGCCAAGACGAACACCCTCCCACCGCTGTGAGACACATTTTGAAATCCACCCAGTTTGAGTAGAGCGAGATTTCCTTTCGGCTTTTTCCCTTTATGATCGACTAAAAATACACAATGGTTCTGGCAAAGACTGAACAGTGTCCGTGGCTCGCCGTAAAATGAGACGTAGCACACTTAGTGATAGTCCTTTCAGAGGAGGAGGTCATAATTCTCAGGTGGAAACAGTAATGGGAGAGGAACCAGTGGAGAGGGAGATGCATGATTGTTATTTTTAATCACTGAAAATTCAGTGAAGGACTGCCCAAGGACCAAGAGTCCAGATTTACCAGCGAGGGTGCGTGTAGACTGACATTTTCTTGATCCTTCCTTTAATTCACGTAGAATTTTTCATATTTTACACGACACAAAGCTCCTGGGTGAACTGCCATCATTTTCATCTATCTTACTGTTTTCCTTGGTGGGGCCAGTTGCATAGTGGTTAGAGGACTGGGTTCATGATCGGGAGGTTGTGAGTTCAAATCCCAGTTAGACCCTCACTGTGCTAAGACCCCTGGGCAAGTTCTTAACCACAACTGTGCCTGTGTTCACCCAGCAGTATAAATGGGTACCAGTAAAAAATATACTGGGAAGGTAACCTGCGATGGACTAGCGTCCCATCCAGGAGGAATTGGACTCCTGGTCGCTTCACGCTACGGAAACCGGGGATAAGCACCGGCCTGATGAGCCACGAGGCTCAGGGGTAAAAACCCAACAGACTTACCTTTTATCTACTGTGATTATCAAAGGCGGGCCATGTCTCCCACTGTCTATGGTGAGAGGTTCATATAAAAGAACCATTGCTGACTTTCGTAAAGAGTAGGCTGCAAAGTCGTCAGCATGTTTCTGTCCCTTGCTAAAAAGGGTTGTGACAGGAAGGGCATCCGACGTAGAAACCTCTGCCAAATCAAACGTGTGAATCAGATGATTCGCTGTGGCGACTCCCGAGTAAAAGGGAAAAAGCCGAAAAAAGACAGACAGATAGACATCATTATTCATTCATTTTCTGTAACCGCTTAATCCTACTTAGGATTGCAGGGAGGCTGGTGCCCATCCCAGCCAACTCCGGGCAAGGGCAGAGTACACCCTGGACAGCTCGCCAAGCCATCGCAGGGCAGAAACACGCTGATGGCTTTGCAGCTCCTCTTGTTGAAAGTTAGCAATTGTTCTTTTACATGTGTCTCACCGTAGACAGTGAAAGACATGGCTGGCCGTTGATGACCCAGTTAGCTGTACTGGGGGGACAGTGACAACCCATTGAGAGTGGGGCTTGAACCCCCAACTTTAGGATCTTTTTGATCCCGCACCTATACAACCAGGCCACCACTCCCAGTAGATCATTCTGCATAACTAAAATATTTGTTTTTCGGTACATTTTCCATTTATGAGAAACTATTAATGTTTCATTGGGTGGTATTACAACAATATATCTCCATGAAACCAACCGCAAACACATTGAAAATTAAAGTTTTAACAAGTCCAGAAGGATCGTAAGAGGAACATATTCATAGACTATCAAAATGAATGCAAATGAATAATACTATAAAATAATGAACATATCAAACGGTGTGAATAATGAATGAAATTAATCAAAATGGAGAAATAATTCAAATTTAAAAAAAGAATGATTGACTCTCTCCTAATCAGGAAATGAATTTGATAAGTGAGTGGAGACTTTTCTGAGGACGTTTGTCCCTCTCTTTCAAAGCCACTCATTACTTTTGAGACAGTTCCTCTTGAAACACCGAACATCTGGGCAGTTTTTGTTACACTAGCGCCGACCAAACCAGCACCAACTATTTGGCTCTTTTAAAACCTGCGAGCTCTGCCATTATGGGTATGATTCATGTTTTCAATATCTGAAAAAGAAAAAAAACATTTATCGTACATCAACATATCAAATAATAAAATTATTATACAAAAATAATAACAATGCCAAGTTTTGATTGTTTAAATTATGTTCAAAGATTATGATGCACAAGTGTTCAGTGTTTCCATTATTTTGTCCAAACCCTGTATATTTATTAATAATAAAGCATAATTCACTCAGATGAAATCATAAAATATTTGGCTTGATGCATGTCAAAGGGTGCAACATTAGCTACATGCTAACAGTGTATAAAGTAGTCAATAAACTTTGTACATGTGATATTATCCTTCTCACTGAGGATCATGAGCCACTCGTGGGTTCACCAGGCCACCACTGCTTTAACGTTTACTTTCTTCCTGTGTACACTATATGATACGACAGCACCCAGTAACAATTATCCTTTCCACCAGGTGGCGGTATGTACTTACAAAAGGCTTGTGAGGAAACAGCGAGGAAGAATCATTGCATCACGTGGCAAACATTATCTACCGCTGCAACAGGACGCCGTTACACAATAAAAGTCCTTCAATAACATCAATTGTTGTCAGACGTAAATAAATCTGTCTATATTAAAGAACTTTTCACCCTTTTCAGGTCGATCCGATTCTCATGAGTTTGTGTGCGATTCCCTGAGCAAGACGGCGGCCGGCATTTCACGCCGAGAGAATTATGGGATGTCCACCGCTCAACTTACACACAGTCAATTACGTGAGAAACGTCATTGCATACAGTATTCAGCAGCGGTGCATGATGGGATGTACGATGCTAAATTGTTTTTAAATAAAAATAGCCGACGAAAAGTCTTTGTGTCACTTAATGAAGCGCCATTTTATAGTAGGTGCTTAGTGCAGTGTTTATCACTCGGATGTTTGTGAAACCCAAATGATCGTTATATTTACTTCCCATCCAGACGACGCATCTGTGTCGTGGTGCAGTGTCAGGCGGAGGCGCTCCGAACTCATACTTACCTGGCTGGGGAGACACCATGATCAACAAGGTGGTTCACCCAGGGCGAGGCTCAGCCATTGCACTCCGGCTGTGCTGACCTCTGCGAATTCCCCACACGTGGGAATCTCGACTGCAGAATTTCTGGTAGTGGGGGACTGCGTTCGCGCTCTCCCCTCGGCTTCTTCTGTTTCTAATGAGAGATCGGATGAACAGTTCGTCTGCGGGTTAAGGTTTTTCCAAGGGAAATTTACCTCTTGACCAAAAAACCAACTCGCTGTTGCATATACAGTAATCCAATAAAATCAATTTCAAGGTATCAGCCCCACCCACATACTGGAGTACTGAAAGGATTGGCTCTCCGCTGCGCGCCACAGCAACAAGTGGCATTGAAAATAGATTTATAGACTAAAATGCGTGAGTTTTGTTTTATTTGATGAGTTTTTGTATATTTTTATTTCAATGACAGCGAAATTATGTATGCGTTATTCTGTTAAGAAAGGTCACGTGATTATCGGAGCGCCAGATGCCAGCGACAAAAGAGCCAGGCCTAGCCATAGGTTCCCGACCCCTGGTCTAACTGAACACTTTACAAATGAAGTTGTTATATTATGACCACAGGAAAAAGTGGAGTAGTTTTGCCTAATGTCTGTCTCAAATCTGTCTAATGTAGATATAAATCCATCTCACAGTCTGCCTGGATTTCCATTTTATTTCTATTTCCATGTATTTAATTTTTATATATTTTTTATAGGGGGTCGCAACGCCCTCTAGTGTATGAATTGGGTGAGTGCACATATAGTGTGAGCTGTGACGACACAGTTTGACATAAGTTTGATATCTTCATTCAACAGCTGAAAGAAAAAAAATCAGGTTTCATTGTAGGAATGGTATTTAGAGCAGTGTCGCTGAGGGTTCACGTAGAAGCCTTTAATTTAGCGAAAGAAACTTTATCAGCCACGTACACTATATTCATATGCAATGTAGCCTCTTCCACATACATAAGTTCACCAATGCCTGTGATTTGTTAGCAACTTCTTTTTCTTTTGGCTGTTCCCTTTTTTCATTTGCATGTTTGATTTGGCATAGTTGGGCAGTGGTGGCTTGGTGGTAAAAGGTCGCTGATCCTAAGGTTGGGGGTTCGAGTCCCACTCTCCACAAGGTTGTCATTGTCTCTCCCCCCCCCCCAGTGCAGCTAACTGGGTTATCAAAGGCCAGCCATGTCTGTCACAGTCCATGGTGAGAGGTTCATGTAAAAGAACCAATGCTGACTTTCATAAAGAGGAGCTGTAAAGCCGTCAGTGGGTTTCTGCCCTGTGATGGTCTGGCACGCTGTCCAGGGTGTACTCTGCCCTTTTCATTGAGTCGGCTGGGATGGGTGCCAGCCTCCCCGCAACCATAATTAAGATTAAGTGATTTGGCATAGGTTATTATTATTTATTTTTCTTAAGATGCCCTTCCTGAGACAACCCTTTAGCGCGGGACAGAAACACGCTGATGGCTGTGCAGTTCCGCTTTACGAAAGTCAGCAATGGTTCTTTTACACCAACCTCTCACCATAGACAGTGACAGACATGACCAGCCTTTGATAACCCAGTTAACTGCACTGGGGTGTTTGATTAGTGACTGACAGAGTTAAAAAAAAAAAAAAAAAATATATATATATATATATATATATATATATATATATATATATATATATATATATATATATATATATATATATATATATATACACTGTATATACTTTTTTTTTTTTTACATTTTATAAACAATTTAACAGAAGTAAACAATTTCACTGACTAAAAACAAATAAACAACACAGCCTTACTCAAGTGCTCTTTTAATGTATACTCTCAACATCTTACAGTAAACCTCAGCATGAGTAGTTCATCAAAAACATCAACATCAATATCAGAGTAAATTAGTCTCTAAAACCGCTTATAGTTTACACTTGTACTTAAACAGAAACATCGTGCTGCATCCTTTCGGTGATGTGTTTATGAATACAATTGTGTAAAACTGATATGAAAGTCTTTTATCTTCTCCAGAACAATCATCAGTTTCTCGGTCGGCGGAAGGATCGTCATCCTGAACAATAGTAAAACATACATGTCAGCACTGGTGCTGAATCATTCAAATACCAATGCATACCACAGAAAGTACAGTTCGAAATGTTTATACAGATATGTAGCAAACATTACAATATACTGCTTAATGTACACATTTTACTCACTAGCACTGCTACATTTATGTTATTTTTATATAAATATTCATCTGCAAATACTGTTAACTAAACATCAGGCTAAACTGAATATTTATCTATCTACTGAATGCTAATTTAATTGGAATATTCAGATGGCTTCTGTGAAACAGGCTACACACGTGTGACCAGATACACAGACCGGTCATGACTGCATCGTGTGATGTGCCTTTGGTGGCCGCCATATTTACCAGGGACTAAAATACACTATTCCAATAAAATGGGTGTTAAATGTTGTGTGTCAACATGCTCCAAAAAGAGAAGTAGTATCTGTGGTATCTCTAAAGTGCAAGGAATAACATTTCACTTGTAAGTACTGCGTGTACAGAATTGAAGGGCTCAGTCCCATAACCTGGCAAGTCACAAATTTGTTATTTTGAGGGAAAAAATTCAAAAATAAGACAAAGTCCTATTTATAACATGATTCGGTATTTTAGCTGCAAAGAGTTGCAATTGTCCACTTTGGAGTGACTTTCAGTATATGGGGAGATAACTCTATTTTCAGAATATGATACTACCTCATTTTTCTTCATGTATGGCCTTAGCAGGTTATGGCACTTATTCTATATTCTATATATTTTGTTCTTTATTTATTCTGTTTTTCAGAAAAAAAAAAGTACAGTCCAAATATTTGTTTAATTTTTGTCGTATCATGGTGTTTTACCAACACATATAACAATATGAGTTAACATAAAGCACAAAATGAAGCACAATTTCTCAATCCTGAATCTTGTTTACATGTATGAAGTCTAACTATCAAGTACGTATAACCAGTCTCTGATAAGAAGGCAGCAACTATCACGTTCCAAATACACACAATAGACCTAGTAGCAACAGTCTTGTTCGTTTATGATTATGAATAGCGATGCTAATGTAAATGTTATGTTGCAAGTACATTTCGGTATATATTAGGACAGCAAAAGTAATATACAGTATTAGCTAATCAAGTAAAATAGACTTAACTTACTGCTAAACAAATCTGGAAACATACATTGTTAACTGCCTCGCGTGATGACATTGAAAAACAAGGTGCGAGTTCGCAATTTTAATAATGTTGTTTGCAGTACAGACCTGAAATGGTACGTTTTATCTTTTTGACCAAATCCACTTCCTGGTATGAGGCAGATACCTTTCTCCTCGAGCAGCCTCATGCAGTAAAACATGTCTGGGGTCTGACCATTCTCCTGCACACAGTAAACAATACTTTAAAAGTTATAAGCGTAAACTGGGGCAGTGGTTGTCCAGTGGTAACGTGCTGGATTACTGATCCCACTACTGTTCAAACCCCACTATCAACGGGTGTAACTGCTGTTCACCCAGTGCAGCCAACTGGGTTATGAAATGTCTCTCACTGACGATGGTGAGAGGTTCATGTAAAAGAATCATTGCTGACTTTTGTCAAAAGTAGGCTGCATAGCCACCAGCATGTTTCTGCCCTGCGATGGCCTGGAGAGCTGTCCACCTGTCTGTCCTGGCACCAGGCTCCCTGCGATCCTAGTTAGGATTAAGCAGAAAATGAATGAATGAATAAATATAAACTGAAGACAACAACCTACTTCAGGTTGAATGGGGAACGTACCTGAGCTGCAGAGACAGCTTTCGGTGGGATGTGGATGCGAGGAAAGGTGTACATTGCTCCCTGGACCGGATTACACTTTATTCCCGGCACCTGATTGAGAATCTGCTGTGTCATGGTAGCTTTCTTAGCTAACTCAGCCAAAGTGTGTGAGCGTTCCTACACCAAACACACAGCGTTAATATTCTTGCCTTTGTTACTCATTATGGTTCACATCAAAACAGAGGACAGATATTGTTTCACTGAGAAAACCAATCTGGTAAATATATTGTGTTTAACTACCTTAATAAAGGTGTGGTATGAGGGCTCATGAGGTTCAGGAGGGCATGCTACCAGGTCCAATAAAGCCTGTCCTGTTACAGGAGGACAAAGACGCACTGAAACTAGCTTTGTCATCTGCACTTTGACCTCAGGGTCCAAATTCACCAACTCCATGTAGCCACCCCGAAAGCCACACCTTAGGGAAGATGGAACAAACATCTAATAAGTATTATAGTTTTAATTCTCACTTGTAATTAGTCATGTTAAAAAGCTAATCTAAACTTTAGGTGTAAATCAGAAATACATTTTAATCACTTGACATAACTACCCTAGTTTATATTATTAACCTGGGATTATATAATCCCAGATTACGTAGCTCCTTGAATCACCACCAGGTGGAGGAATTTGCATGGCCTAATAATCCTCGGAGCTATGTTATCAGGGGCATCATGACCCTGGGAGGGTCAGAAAAAGGCAAACAGATCTTAAGTAAAGGTCCAGAGGAAGTGCGGTTCAAAAGACCCCTATGGATAAAGATAGGGAAGGACACGCTTTCCCTTACCCGAATGTGGATCACTGAGGTGGCTCAAAGGCGAGCGACTGATGGTTGGGCTTACACTCATGGAGCCTGGCCAGACCCAGCCTGTAAAGGAGAAATGTGTCAGCCCTCCCATGGACCCACCACCTGTGGGAGGGACTATTGAAGTCAGGTTCATTGTGAGTTGTGTGGCAGTTGAAGGCATAGGTTCTGTTGGACCGATGCTCGCTTACTGACTTTTGGGACATGGAATGTCACCTCTGAGGTGTTGTGCACACCTGAGCTGGTGTACAAGGTTGAGAGATACCAAGTAGATATAGTCGGACTCACCTTGACGCATAGCTTAAGATCTGGAACCACCCATCTTGAGAGGAGCTGGACTTTGTTGCATTCTGGAGTGGTTCATAGGGGGAGGTGGCAAGCCAGTGTGGGCATCATTGTTGCCACCTGTCTCGGTGCCCAAAAGTTGGGATTCTCCATAGTTGACGAAAGGGGAGCTTCTGTTTACCTTCGAGTGGGGGGACGGATCCTGACTGTTGTTTGTGCGTATGCACCAAATGACAGTTCAGAATACCCACCCTTTTGGGAGTCTTTAGGTGTTCATGATGGACAAACTGTGACGAGCACAGAAGTCCAACAACAAAACACCATTCAGTTCAGGATGGAGAGACCATACTTACTGATCACACCATGCCACTGGATTTGTGGTCGCATGTTCTGGACACTCGGTTGAAGAGAGGAGCTCAGGCTCATGGGTGGTGATCTGGCTCCGATGGTTCCGCCCTCCAGAACTAGCAGGCCCAAGCATGCACTTAAAGTCTCCTGAGAATGTTTGGTGGTGTTTCCTGTCAGAGAGGCCTTTAGCACCCACCTCTGACTGAGCCACAACCACATCTCAAAGGATTCAGGGACCTGGAATCTGAATGGGCCATGTTTTGCACCTCCATTATAAAGGCAGCAGCCCATAGCTGTTGCCAGAAGGTCATTGGTGCCTGGCGTGGCAGTAACCCCCAAATTAGGTGTTGGACAGCTGTGGTAAAGTGGGCCATCCAGCTGAAAAAGGAGTGCAATCAGGTTGGCCTGTGGGACTCCAGAGGCAACAGACAGGTACCAGTAGACCAAACATGCTGCAGCCCGTGCTGTCGCTGATACAAAATATCAGGTGTGGGAGGAGTTTGGTGAGGGCCTGGAAAGTGACATTTGGTTGGCCAAAAGGTTCTGGACCACCATCCAACACCCCAGAAGGGGAAAGCAGTTCTCTACAAATACTGTTTAGAGTGCAAGTGGGGAACTGCTCACTTTGACTGGGGATGTTGTCAGGAGGTGGAAGAAGTACTTAGTGGACCTCATCAATCCCACCAACATGCCCACCATGTTTTCGGTGGGGGTCCACCCATCACTGGGATCGAGATCACCAAGATAGTCAAAAAGCTCCTCAGTGGTTAGTCTCCGGGGTGGATGAAATCAGCCTCAGTTTACTACATCTCTGCATCATCGCTTGGTCACTGAGGGCAGTCCCTCTGGATTGGAAAACCGGGGTGGTAATTCCCCTTTTTAAAAAGGGGGACCAGAGGGTGTGTTCCAAGTATTATGGAATCATTCTCCTCGGCCTACCTGGGAAAGTCTATGCAGGGGTAGTGGAGAGGAGTGTCTGAAAGATGGTTGGTCCTCATTGGTTACAACAGGGTGGCGATAGGATCTTGGCTCTTTTTTTTTTTTTTTTGTGAATGACGTTGTCCTTTTGGCTTCAAAAGTCCAGGACCTCCAGCTCTCACTGGAGTGAATCGTGGTCCGCTGTGGTGAAGAGGAAACTAAGCCTTAAAGCAAAGCTCTCAATTTTCCATCTGATCTACTCTCCTGTCTGGTCACAAGCTTTGGGTAGTGACAGAAAGAACAACATTGCAGGTTCAGCTGGCTGAAATGAACTTCCTTCTCAGGGTGGCGGGGCTCTCCCTTAGAGATAGGGTGAGAAGCTCAGCTATCTGGAGAGCAGCTTGGAGTACAACCGGTTCTCTACATTGAGAGGAGCCAGTTGAAATGGCTTGGGTATCTGGTTAGAATGCCTCCCGAACTCCTCCTTGGTGTGGTGTTTCGGGCATGTGCAACTGGGAAGCGACCCTGGGGTCAACCTCGAACACTCTCTCAAGTAATGTGGAAATGCCTCGGTGTGTCCCCCCCCCCCCAGAAGAGCTGGAGGAAGTGGCTGGGGAGAGGGATGTCTGGACCTCCTTGCTTAGACTGCTGCTCCTGCAACCTGAGCAGAAGATAATGATGATGATGATGATGATGATGATGATGATGATGATGATGATGATGATGATGATGATGTTACTTAGCATCATTATGTAGCATCATTGCTGGTTACCATTATTCGAACCATTACACTGTGGAAGCAGGCTTGCTAACTTTTGGTATTTGATTGAAATAAAAATTTGTTCACATCACAGCAGCACCTCACCACAGATCCTGGGTCCATGGCTTGAGTGAGAACATTTCTATGTAAAGTTTGCATGTTCTTTCCACGCTTGCATGGGATTCCTCTGGGTACTCCAGCTTCCTCCCATAATAAAGGCATGCGTAATAGGTTAAATGGCTGTCCAATTTGCCCTAGGTGTAAGTGCATGTGGATTTTTGAGTGTGTTGGCTCTGTATTGGACTGGGAAAATGTTCAGGGAGTACAATGCCTTTCCCCAGAGTTGGCTGAGATAGGCTTCAGCCCCTTGCGAGCCTAGTAGGATTAGGCGGTGTGGGAAAAGGGACAGATGGAGGATGGATGGAAGTTTTATGCACTAATGAAAATCAAAGACATGGCATCTCCAAAATCAAATCTGCACTGTATTATTGAACTCACATGTAGCGAGATACCTTTGCTAGAAAGCTCGCAAAGTAAACTGTACTGATGTCATAATGTCTCCCCGAGTAGTGGCGCACGGTCTCTCTGCACATCCAGAAAACAACATTACACCAAATTTCAGTTGATAACATCTTTCACACACACTTACTCTCCCATGTAGCACTTAGATGTGGAATGAAATGAAGCGAGCTCCACTCGGTCTGAGTACTTTGGACCCATCTCAAACAGCACCTTCTTAAATGAATGAAACTCACAACCATCTGCATACACATTGTCCTGATAGACCTGCATGGTCAAAACTTTGATTTAGCAACAATTAATCCAGAGAAAAAAATGGAAACAGGGAGACAGGAGGATAAAAATGGGAAAATGAAGTGAAGATGATGGGATTTATTTTTTTAAACTCACCTCATCCGCCATTAGAAAGAGATTTTCTTCAGCAGCAAATCGTATCACATCCTCAATGCACTGTCGGCTCTGCACCTGACCTTAGGAAGCAAAACCGAGCGTTATCACATGTTATACCTCAGCATTGCTCAGAACATTTATGGAGGGTGTCAGAACAATTACAGCTACAATAAAACTGTTATTTTTTTTACAATTTATTCAACTCTGCCGTTTCTCCTGCTTTATCCATTCCCCCTTGTTTATTTCCTTAATTCAGCAATTTCCACCATCTGGTGTCTCTTCCCTAGCAAACAACAACTGCAAACCCGAGAGAGCAGAGGTTTCCAAGTGTGCCTTCCGAGGCAGGTAATCCCACTGATTCATTTCCAAACTGATAAATCCTACCAGAGTCACACGGAGGCTGGAGCCTATCTCAAATGACTCTGAGCGAAATCAGGGTACACCCTGGAGAGCTCACCTGTCCATTGCGGGGGCAAAACACACACACACACACACACACACACACACACACACACACACACACACACACACAAAATGATTCACACTAAACACACACACACCTAAAGGCAGTTTGGAACAGGCCATTAACCTAATGGTATGTCTTTTGTCTCTGGGAGAACACTGCAATACCCGAAGAAAGCCCACACCATCACAGGGGGCCAAACTCCACATAGGTCTCGAACCCAGGACCTTCTTGCTCTGAAGCAGACATGCTAACCACTATGCCACTGTGCCACCCAACGTAGTCTCAGCCAACTGTATCTTTCAGACTATGTACTTGGCTTGTTCATCCAACACCAGAAGTAGCGAAGCAAACACGACAGAGAGCACCGACCGCCCACCTTTCCGACACAAACTCACAGAGTTTCATGATTGGCTTGTGTCTCTGTGATTGGCAGGGAAGAGATTGTACGCCTTCCCTTCCTCTCTGAAAGCTTATCTAATAAGGTCCCATGGGGTTCTTTCTGTCTGTGGTTGGCTGTGGCATCAATGCAATTCAAATCAGCAATCTCTGGATGGTCTCCACTCGGGAGTCCTACATTTTGCAGTGCATATCAATATTTATTAGGACTATAGATCAAGACAATATCATGTGGTATGCAGGGATTTTTGTTTTGGTTTGTTTGTTTTACCAGTTGGGTTTCCGGGGTTGATGATACACAAGACTCGAGGTCTGCAATGTTTCCGTGCCTCCTCCAGCGCACGGCGCAGCTCCTGGATGTTCAAGCTCCAGCATGTTTCCTCATCCAGATAATAATGAATCTGAACAGCAGCAAGCTCAGCGAGAGCAGCGGAGTACAGGGGGTATTGAGGAATGGAGATCATTACTCCAGTACGAGAAGAACCTTCACCTGAAACCAGCAGCTTCAGCATAGTCTGGTATGAAAGAAAGAGAAGAGGTATTAGCTTGCTTGCTTGCTTGCAGTATGAGCCTTGTGTTAGCAAAAATGCTCCTCAAGGGATCTCTGGAGGAATAAGAATTACATTTTTCTGACAACAGGTTCATGGCCATGATCTGGATTGATTTCCTACAAATGCCATTAGAATGAAAGTTTACTCTTAAAATGTGTCAGATATTGTTGATGCCTCTGGTGAGTGCAGGTGACTCGTTTTTGATAATCTGGCAAAAGAGAATGTAGCAAATACAAAGTGAAGCTTGTCACATCAAGCAACTGGTTTTTTTTTTTTGTTTGTTTGTTTGTTTGTTTTTTACATGAATTAGTGTTGGTAAATATTTTTCCTCCCACCCATCTGGAGCAAGACATGTGTTCTATCCATCCATCTGTCCATCAAACTTTCGTGTCCGGACATTTACTGGCTGTGCACTGGAGCTGTGGCTTTCAAACTTGGTATGCTGGCTCACTCCTTTGAGAGCTAGGATGAGTTTTTGTGTAAGTGACCTTGACCTGCTTTTCAAGGTCACAGAGGAAAAACGGCATAATATTAGGTTTCCAGACATTAACTTGCCGCATGCTTAAGCCGGGGCTTTCAAACTTGTTCTGCTTGTTTTATACTGGCATTATGGCATTATGAAATGATCCTTTTGGTGGGAACATCTGAACCCCTGTGGTCTATTTTCATTATTTGGCTTATTAATTCTAGGAGCTCCATGTACATTGACACTGTTGCTACTGTTGGCTTATTTGGAAGGAAAAATGCTAAACAAGCCATGCCCTCAACAGTCAGGAGTACCAGTTATTATATACCAACAAGAAATAAACCACAAAGCAACAATTCACAGGTCAAAGGTCAACACCATAGAATGGAGTTGTGCTGGTAATGTTTTTTGACAGAAAAAACCTCCTTCAGAGGGACAAGCTGCAGAAGCGATGGTGTGTGTGTGTGTGTGTGTGTGTGTGTGTGTGTGTGTGTGTGTGTGTGTGTGTGTGTGTGTGTGCATACCACTATGCCATCACTGGCTCCAGAAGTGAGGTAGATGTTGTCTGGATTGCATTTGATCCCTTTGTCTCGCTTCTCAATGTATCGTGCCACATCCTGTCGAACAAGCTCAATCCCCTGACTGATGCTGTAAGATCCTGAATGCAGAGATGTTAAGCAAATAAATAAACCACAGTTTTAGTTTCATCGAGCTTTATACTTTTCTATCGGATATTTTTTAAAAATCTGCATTATACACTTAGTTTGAATGCTTTTACTGAGGGAGGCACCAGGGCGTAGTGATTAGCAAGAAGGTCCTGAGTCAGCGAGGGCATTTCTGTGTGGTGTTTGCACGGCCTCCCCATGCTAGCAGGGGTTTCCTCGGTGTGCTATGGTTTCCTTCTACAGTACAAAGACACCTACATTAAGCTGACTGGCTGTTTCAAATTGCCCCTAAGTGTGAACGTTCCCAGTACAGTATTATTTAATGTTTATGATTATTTTCTCCACTAGTTTTGCTTCGAGCAACGTTAATCTTAACAATCTGGTTAAACGAGCCACCGTGCGATACAGTAGAAGCTATCTTGCTGACTGGCTGAATTCAGAGGCAGCCTTTCATCAGTTGCTACAAATGGAGTGGGGGTATTTTATTGTTTCCTGCTGACTAACTAAACTACGCAAATATCGTACAGTAGCACTACTTCTAAATATTCTTTGTCTATTTCCACCAGCAAACAGACTTAATTTTTCATTATAAAGAGCCTTCCTGTTTTATTTTCTTTGAAAGAGGAGTTTAAAAAGCCCAACGAGAATGTTGGAGGGCGGGGCTTTACCCAGACTCCCTCCATTGCAGGCCTGAAGAATCCGTCGTGCTCTGCTCTTCACATCCTCTGGAAATCTGTCATCGTCTAGAAGATCAGGATATGAGCACACAGCAAGCACCTGAAATGCACACGCTACGAACATCACCATCATTCTCATCATTTCATTATCAGCCATATGAAATTCAATTAAATTATGTTCTAGCGAAAATGTGGTTATTTAATAGATTAAAATCAGTGACCCGACAGCAGTGAAGAATTCATGAACATAAGTTTTACTCGACACCAACCTGTCTAAAAAAGGTGATGGGTTTCTGGCCCATGGCATGGCAATCTCCAATATTCGCCCTGATCACTTCAGTGAAGGGCTTCTTTACGCCCTACACGATTGGAGATAGAAAAAAAATATCATCACACATGAATGATCATTATTCAAGTGTTGGTGTATCCCAAACTACACATCCTATTCACTACTCAGGGATCCAGTATATTAAACACCTGTTTAAGTTCCATCTCTATCTGTGCAGCTCTCTGTACTATAGGCCCGCGGACCGCATACTCCACCTTCTTCACATTTGGGTTCATGGTGTCCATCGTCAACACCTTCACACCAGGAACCAAAACCTGTTCCGTCATTGTTTTTCCAGCTGGTCTTCCTTGGATAGGAAGTTGAAGAAATAACACTGGAGATCAATTTGGCAGGTGCAATCAAGTAAGGGTATTAGCAAGAAAGAAAAGAAATGAATAAACGAATAAATAAATAAATAAACATTACCTCGCATTTAAATGATTACAACATCGCATTGCCTTTAATTATCAAGTTAAATCACTCGCTCCATTTAATATTATCAGAAAATGCCTACATTTAGTTCCTAAATTACCATTAGGATCATATTTACATATCCATTTTCTAGGCTGCTTAATCCTTTTTAGGCTGCAGGGAGGTTTAGGCCCATTTCAGCCGACTGTGGGCGAGGATGGAGTACACCCGAGACAGCTCGCCAGGCCATTGCAGGGCCTATTATTATTATTATTATTTATGTATTTATTTATTTTATTGTTGTTGTTGTTGTTGTTGTTGCTCTTATCATGACTACTACTACTTCATCCATTTCATGTTGGACAAAAAGATGAAGCCTATCTAAGTACACAACAATTAAAGGAACTACAGCCACAACGAACCACACCACACTGCATACTGTGTCTGAGTCCCGAACATTAGCTGGAAGGTTATTCCATAACGGTGGGGCTTTGAAAGAGAAAGCTCCGCCCCCTGCAGTAGTCTTCATTATTCGAGGCATCATTCGGCATCCTGCACCTTTTGATCATTCTGGATTATAAATGACAAGAGGGTCACTAAGATCATGTGGCGCAAGACCATTAAATGCTTTACAGGTTCAAAGTAGCATTTCATGTTGGATTCACCATTTAATTGGGAGCCAGTGCAGTGTAAATATGTTCAGGGTGATGTTCTCGTGTCCTGTAGTTCAAGTAAGGACTCTCGCCGCTGCATTGTGAACGAACAGGAGCTTGTTTATGCCTCGATTAGAACATCCTGACAGTAACGCATTACAATAATCTCATCGCAAAGTAATCAAAGTATGAACATGTTTTTCCGCATCATGCAGTGACGACATATTTCTTATCTGAGCAATATTCCTGAGATGAAACAAGGCTATCCGAGTCATATCGTTATCTGCATGAGCTTCAAATGAAAGACCAGCGTCAATAATCCCTCCACGCCGCTCCTTTACTGCGACACACGATGAAACTGAAACACCACCTGAACTGACTACATGACCAGAAACCTTATTTCCAGCTGCCTGGAATCCGACTGCAAGTAATCGTGTCTTATATCTCAGTTGAATACGAGGAGCTTCGTGAAGCATCCAGTGTCTGATGTCCTCTACACATTTTCACTATAAAGCTGATGTCTCTCATCCGGCTTTGCTGGAATATGTAGCCGTGAATCATCAGCACAACAAGGAAAGCAAACAGCATGATCGTGACTCCGATCAGCAAAGGAAGCGTGGAGAGAGGAAAAGCAGCAGCCCTGAGACAGAACTTTAACCAAACGTAACATTAGAACGCGCCGAGACATCACCATTTCCAGCCAGAGAGAACTTTACAATGCTCAGGAAGTCAACAATAAGCAAAAGGTTTCGGGGGATGGTTTTCGGCTTCACAGATTACGGTTTGCATTTTTCTACTTGGGTACTTTATAAACACCTTATGAACAAGTTTCCTACCTTGTAGAGCATCAGAACAAAACCTGAGTGGCTGGATGTTTATTTCATGAGCGCGTCCTTTACTTGATGAAAAACCATCTATCTGTTCAAATCAGAAAGGACTCAGATTACAGCAGGTTCACTGTTAAAAAGCTCAGCTGTTTCGCAAAACATGTAACAGCGACAACTGGGCTCAATAAAAAAGCAACGGAAAAAGCCCAAACATGAATGAGATGTTTGAAAGCACGAGGTGCTGAGCTTCTGTGACAGTTGGCAGCGAGTTGGAAGCACATGCTGCTCAGACTGTATTTAAAATTAGCCAGCACACATTGTACACCTCAAGCATCAAGTGTAGAGTTTCTACAACTTCACATGTCCAAAAGCTTACGTGCCGTCTTACAGGGGCAAGTTCTAACCAGCTGAAACTTCTTCAGGGTCTGGACTCGAGGAACGGACTCTCACTATTACAAATAAAACTCGGCTGAATTTACTCTCGCCACTAAAACTACACCATGATGATCCGAACCTCCAACACTACACTACGATCACTTCAACTACTCAAACTTTCCGACTGGATATTTACACTGACCAAGAAAACTACGCAATGCTGCAGTCTGACTTCTAAATGAGCTCTCGTACATAACATCGTTTAAAACTATTCTTTCGGACATTTTTGCGCTCTTTAAGTTGTTCGTTTCAAAGAACCCAGGAGACTCCAAGAGGATCAAGACCTTACAAGACCAACAGGGACTGGATAGGAAACTCTGAAACTGAAGACTTAAAACAGTCTGATGTTTACGTCAACCTGAATGACGTCAAATTTAGGCGACGGACCGGTGGGAAGAGAGCTAGAATAACCCGAGGGAGGCAGGGTCCATCAATGTCGCAATTTATTGAAGCAGAGATGCAAAAGTTGGTGGCGGCTCGTAGTGAGAGTGTCTCAGTTGTCCACGGTTGGGTGTGGTCCGTCGCATAAAGGCTGAGGAAGCACCGAGCCCTCGTCTCGTTTATATTCTTGTCTGCATCGCAGTTAGCACACACTGTACCTCAGAGCAGACGGCCGTCGCATTGCGGGACGTCCTTCCTTCTTCAGATTCTTTGAAAAACAGGTGCCAATTATTTCCCTTATTTGAGGAATGAAGGCAGCAAATGTAGATGCTGGTTATGGAGCATTGCTCTATGAAATTCTGAGGAAAATGGGTCGTTCCATGCATTGTTCAGAAGAGCAGCATATTTTGATTAAAAAGTTGATTGAAGAGGAGAAAACAAAGAAGTGCAGAAAACCACAGGCTGCTCAGATAAAATGATCACAAAGGATTTAAAATTACAAGCAAGACCTGAAAGACATAAAAAAAATAAATAAAAAAAAAAAGTGAAAAACTACCATCCGAACGGATGGAAAAAGAACCAAAATGGCAAGGGCTCAACAATCAGCTCCAACAAGACCAATGGGTTGGAGATCAATTGTTGATCAATCAGTTGGAGATCAAACAAGATCAATTGGATGGGTTCAATGTGGAGGCCATCGTATCCCTTGTGGAATTGACACTGCATATTAAAAAATGAATCAATGCATATAATTGATGTGTCAAATTAATTTCCAGTGAGGGTTGGACTTTGTCTCCAGTTCATGTTCACAGTTTTTATCAAAAGGATTTCTCGGTCCTTTTGGCCTCATCAAGCCGGGAACTTCGGCCTTTGCACACTACCAAGATTTTGTTTTAGAAATCGTGCCATGTTCAATTTCATTTATATTATTAAAAAAGTATTTAAAAATAAATAAATCTCTAAGTGACCCCAAACCTTTGAACAGTAAGTAATGTGTGTCCGCGTGTAGATAAATAGAGAGTAACTTGAAATAGTATTCATACCCCCCTGAACCTTTCCACGTTTGATCATGTCACACACAGATAATGCAAATATCTTTCATTGGGATTTTATGTAATGGGCGACACAACCTGGTGGATCATTGTAAAGTGGAAGGAAAGGAGCTCGTTGACCAGACGAGCAGCCAGGAGGCCCATGATAACTTGGGAGGAGCTAAAGAGACTCACGGGAGTAATCTGTTTACAGGACAACTAATGAATGATCGATACGGGAATGGGTTGAATAAAATTATTCTTCCCAGGCCCTTTCGAATATGGTACAGTTAATCATTTAATTTGCTTCGTTAATTTCAATGTTTACTATCATTATCCTCACTGTTATTATTATTTTCTTTTTCTTTTTAAAGTCAATTGATTTAATTATCTAAGTGATTTATTTTCTCATTGTTGGTGCCATCTATAAGCACTATTTACTGACCACTATTTTTACATATTCAGAAGAAAACATTCATACATTCATTCAAATAACAGTCAAGCATCCCACAAATCTGGCCTTTATAGTAGACCGGCAGGAAGGCGGCCACCGTTGAAAGAAAGCCATAATACGCCCTATTTTCAATTTCCCATAAGTTGGCTTGGAGGGGGACGACACAGCAAACATGAAAGTGCTCTGGTCAGACGAGGCCAAAATTAAACTTTCTGGCATAAATGCAAAACACTGAACACCACCCTGAACACACCAGCCCCACCATGAAACATGGTGGTGGCAGCATCATGGGACGGGGATGCTTTTTTTTTCAGCAGGGACACAAAAGCTACTGAGAGTTGATGGGAGAATTTGATACAGTAGAGCCAAATCCATCACAGTTGTGGAAGAAAACTCATTACAATCTGCAAGAGACCGGGGCGGAGATTTACCTTCCAAGAGAACAACAGGACAACTACCCCAAACCGACAGCCAGCAATAGTGGGAGGGTTTAGAGCAAAGCGTTTCCCTGCGCTCCCCGTCAAAGTCCAGACACAAATCTGTCTGGGAATTTGTGCCAAGAAAACTGAAAAATGTTCACAGACACTCTTCGCTCAACCAGGATGAGCTTGAGCTATTTTGCAAAGAGAAATGTCCAAAAATCTCACTATGTAGATGTGCAGAACTAACAGAGACATCAGAGACACTCAAATGACTTTCAGCTGTAACTGCAATAAAAGGAAACTCTACAAAGACTCGTCGGGTCAAATGCAAAATACAAGTCACTGAAATCTATCCAGACACACACACACACACACACACACACACACACACACACATTGTTTATTCTAAACAGTAAACTCACTTATTTTTTATTACAAAAAATTTGCATGAAAGGCAAGTTATAAATAATTGAGGGGGAGAAAAAAATTCAACTCAGTCTTTTTTTTTTTTCAAGTATTTTTTTTTATTTTTCATATTTTTTCAGTGTGGAGAATCCAGTTCTGTGCTTTTATTTATACAAGCAAAAACAAAAGGGTATATTTCTCCAAGACATTTTCCCCTTTAATCTTAAGGACATCCAAAGCACTTCCCACTCACACAGCGTGCACAAAACCTACTTAAAATAAAGGCCTATTCACTGAAACTGAGAGAGAGAGAGAGAGAGAGAGAGAGAAATAAAAATGATGAAAGAATAACACATAATCGAACCAACACGTCAGATATTAAGGAATCATATCTTATAATGCAGTCATTAACCAACAAAAATAAATAAAAACAAACACAAACAAACTAAAAACATAAGGATGTTTGGAATGTCAAAGATAAATACAGGATCAAAGAAAAAATTGAAATAAAAAAGAAAGAAAAAGAAAACAGTTCAGGCCCTTTATTTTACTAAGATTTAAATGGAACGTTCTTGTGCAGCAGAAACAGACAGCAGGCTTTTTCCATTAAGACTTTGATAGGATTATGAAAGTACTTCTATGACCGTGAAAAGACGCCATGAAAATATCATTTATATAAACCTTGATTTTTAAAAAATCCTTTGCAATTTAGAAAATGGCGTGAACTCCCTATCAAAATATAGGATTTTAAGCCGTGTTTACGCCCATACAGTCCCAAAAATAAAATCAAACAGCAGTTAAAGGCAGCAGGATGCACACACACACACACACACACACACACACACACACACACACACACACACACACACACACACACAAACCCCCTGATCGTAAATGAAAATTAAAAAAAAAAAAAAATTATCCTCACACTACCTTCTCAACCATCCAGTGCTTCATCAAATAAATATATAAATAATCCTCTAATTATTTCTTCGTGTATAATCATCCAGGTGTGGTTTTTTTTTTTTTTTTCATTTCATCAGTTGTGGCAGAAAAAGTTCTGACTGGTTGGTTACAACCGGCAAATAACCATCTCGCCTTCAGTGAGAGATCAGCACAACACCACAACACGGTCGCACACCAGCGTTCGACTTTTCTCACGTTTTCTCACCTTACTTATTCATGTAAAATGTTTTATCAGGATTCAAATTCATGAGGTGGATAATTCTTAATTTGAAAGGTAATTGCCTAAACTTATTAGAATCTCTGTCACAAATCAAAACATAATAAATAAAATGCTTAACAAACATCACAGTTTAGTTGTACTTGATGAGGTCGTCCGTCCCCAACCCCGCTAGCTAGCAACGCGACTGCTTCTAATTTACATGTCGTCAATGATCATCATCCTCCTCCATCGAAAACTTGGTCTCATACAATGTAAAAATGTTCTGCATTTCAAACACATACACGAAAGGAAAAATCATCACTGCTAAATAATACCGCGGAATCGGACGATATTAAAAAATATGACGTATACATCATGTGCAAATAGTGATTGTTGCAAATATATAAATTCTTTTCATTGTCAATAATGGTCATGTGACTGGGCAGAAGATTAGATTGTATTTGTATTTGCAGCTGTAATAAAACCTTAAACAATTCATTTCCGCGATATCGACCACAACATCGACATGACAACATAAGAAAATCAAAGTAAAAGGACGTGGTTTTGTTGTTCCATTGGACTCGAGATATTCTCCTGAGGTTGTGGGGAAGATAATGTCTATTACCCTGGGATAGCAAACCAATCGGATCACGACGGCCCCACACAGTATGTACTAAACATGTTTACACCAAATAAAAAGTGTATTATTGCTTACAAATTTACACAACAGTTCAAAGTTGGGCGAGTGAAGTCAACATTTGTCTAGAATTGAAACACGTACATGGAATAAGAGTTCCTGATGAAAAACGTGCGGTTCTGATCAGCTCTGGACACACAGCTCTGCATCGGTAACCACAGATGACTGGGTTTTTTTCTCTTCACGTTAAACACAGCACCTACCCTGTCATTCCACAGACACGTAACCCCGTGTGGAGCGTAAAATCTTATCTGTCACTTTATAAAAAAAAGCTACATTTTACAGACCCAAAATCCCTAATCAGATTTACAGACCTGCAGCTGAGCTGTATCTTTATACAGCAGTGTGAATTTACATGCAATCAAAAAATAAATAAATCAGAATTTAAGTCATTACAATTTTTGGTTGACTTTATTTGCGGCCGAAGCACAAAATGAAAGCTGAGAATTTGCGTGGAGGCTTTTAATTCTTCTAACAATCACAGGACCAGATGGAAAACAAAATGCGGGTTGGGTGTGGCTACTGAACTGCTCCTGAATAGGAGCTTAATAGGCCGGGCTAAGACGATCATTTCCTCCCATGAGCAACACAAGGTTGTAAGTCTTCTTCTTCTTCTTCTTCTTCTCCTCCTTTCGGCTTTTTCCCTTTTACTCGGGAGTCGCCACAGTGAATCATCTGATTCGCACGTTTGATTTGGCAGAGGTTTTTAGGTCGGATGCCCTTCCTGTCACAACCCTTTAGCAAGGGACAGAAACACGCTGACGGCTTTGCAGCTCCTCTTTACGAAAGTCAGCAATGGTTCTTTTACATCAACCTCTCACCATAGACAGCGACAGACATGACCCGCCTTTGATAACCCAGTTAGCTGCACTGGGGGGGACAGTGACAACCTTGTGGGGACTCGAACCCCCAACCTTAGGATCAGCGATCCTGCGCCCTATACCACTAGACCACTAAGGTTGTAAGTGACAGTGAAATAAAAGTGAAATAGTGAGTACTGTTATTCCATGCGCATTGACTTTACTGTAATCATTCAGAAAAACCAAGAGAGAGAATTTTTATCGGGGGATTTTTCAGGCAATTTCAAATTTTCAAAGACTTTTTTTGTAAAACACCAAAGATTTCAGAAAGCTGAGTGGGTGGGGTTAAAGCATCTGGGGTCAGAGAGCTGAGTGGGTTCGATTAAGGGACTGACTACTCAGAGCTGAGTGGGCGGGGCATAGAGGCTCTTTACAGAGAGCTGAGCTGGTGGGGTTCAGGAATTGGTATCATGGGACGATTTTGGAAAGCTGAATGGCTGGGGCTAATAGACTGGCAGAGGAAAGCTGAGTGTGCAGGGATACAAAGGTGGCTCCAAATAGCTGAGTGAAGTGGACAAAGTGGCTATTTTCATGGAGTAGCACGCTGGTGATGAAGAAACAATGGGTGGGACTAATGGGATGGATTCAGAACGCTAGAGTAGAGGCTAAGAGACTCGCATCATGAAGCAGAGAGGGTGGAGCTAAATGGCTGGTGTCAGAGTATTAAGTGGGTGTGGCCAACGGGTTGGCTCGTGCTCATTTATACAAGTCACAAACAACATGATAATCTGCACAAAGACAAACATCCTACTTAAGAAAATTAATGAGGCGTGTCACAGCCTGAAGTGACTCCAGGAAAACTGCTGGTCTTTTCAGAAGGTCACAAAACACAGCTAAAAATATTTCTCTTTTGAAAAAATAAACACATTTGAAATCTGGTGGCTCGGTTTAGAGGTAAAGTCTATGCAACAGATTTGTTCTGGTAAATTCTTCAAAACACACATTTTTCATATCATCTTATTTTTAATCTTCATTTTTTACACAAGTCTAAAAATAAAAGTTTTAAGAAAAGAAAGAATTAATTGAACTTCCATTTTTAATCTCATCTGTTCCGCAACGTCATTAGTTCGTGCCCCATCTAATGCACTTCTGCTGGAGTCTATACCCCATGTAGGGCAAGAAATATCCAACTGGGAACTCGGGAACTGCACCCCATTCAGTTTAAGTCCACTAGATAGGATACACCCTACATACTGCGCCCCACACACACACACACACACACACACACACACACACACACACACACACACACACACACATGAGGTTCATTATGAAGTCTATGATAACAATAATAGTAATAAAAGCCCTACACCTTAGGACGTGCATGAGGAAGGTGTTAGAAGAGACGAATAATAATTATAATAACAGTAAGGATTCAAATGCACGTGGTTATGGGATGTTCATAGCATTGGTCAGTGATAAAGTGCTCAAGCTCAGTCTTTCCTCTGTCAGGAACATGCAGTCTGTATAAATACAACAGGAAGTCATGATGTCGAAGACAGGAAGTGTGAAAACGTTTAAGAAAGAATGAGAATGTAACCATTTATTGCTGGAACGTTGTGAGGGGTTGTGCTCCATGTGTGTGTGTGTGTGTGTGTGTGTTTGTATTCCCTACATGAGTCCACAGCACGGCTCTTTCTGATTGGCCGGCTCCTCTTCTTCTGGTGCCTTTAACTTTAGTAGCGGTGGATCTCCGCTTGCAGGTGTAAAATACACAGGCTGTACCACCTGTTCAGCAAGCCCCGTCTCTTCCTGTGTGGGAGGAAGTAGCGGTGGAACAGGAGCCTGTCGTTTCTGAAGCTTCGCAGCTGCTCTCTGCCGTTTCAGCTCTGCTAGAGTCTGATGTGATTTCTCCCGTGTCATGCTATCCATGTCACTGGAGTCAGCGTCGGCCACAGCTGGAGTGAGCTGATAGGAGGCGCTGCGCTCCCTGTATCCGCTACTGTGCAGCTCTCCGGGTACCAAGGATGAAGAGGCCACAAAGGTTCCCCCGTTTCCTACGATAGGGTCGCGGTTGCCGTTTTCTAATCCTCTCTCATTATCCAGATTATGCGAATCCTGAACACTGCTGGAGGCCGTCGTCTACATTAGGGAAAAAGCCAAGCATGTTAGAAACGATGCCAGTTTCACACCCATTGTTGTTTGATTAATCACACCACAAGTCAACTGAGGGACTCCATCTAATCCAGATCTCATTTGGGCAATAACGCTGGATCATGCCCACAATTCCATCAGGTTTTAGGTCACGAGTGAGCATGAAGGGTCTGCGACCGATATTGCTGGCTGTCAGTGAAGGATCCACATTATGTGGACAACTGTCTCATTTTCAAAAAGCTGTTTGCAAACATTGTGTGATTACACACATAATCTACGAACCACTGACTGTCACTGACCATCTGCCATTGTATTACCGACAATCTGAGACCGCTATGGGTAATCACAGATCGTTGGGGACTTAGTTGCATGTTGCACACAGTCTCAGACATAGTTGCCAACAATCAGAGACAAATAAATAAAAACAAAACACAGATTGGGTGTGACCAAACATAATCATTCTAAAGATCATGGAGATGTATTCATTAATTACACAGATACATACTACACACATGACCCGCCCAAAATATTATATGGATTAGTACTAATTAACATGGATCCAGTCACAAGGAAGTGTTTTGAATAAGAGAAAAATATGAAATTGTTTAAAAAAAAATCCCTTCAGAGCATCACGTCTCTTTCCAAATATGTGAGGCGCTCTACTGAATGTAGGCGCTTGTCGCAAGTGACGTACGGTGCTTGTGAGACAAAGCGCGGCTTATCCGGACTTCCGATCTTTCAAGTGAGCAAGTGAAGGTTGAGTACTAAACAAGTATGTCAATACTACAGAATTACCCAGCTTTGTGCTTTTTATGTTAAAATGAGCGTCTGTACCACTTATATGTATTACATATGCACTACTTATGCTGTAAGAATGATCAGTGCCAGTATTTTTAAATCTGTAATAACAAAAGGTGTAAAACCAGCAGAAATAGAATCAGTTTGATTGAAAACAAAAAATGCCCAGCACCGTCGGTTGCTAGATGCTTTGATATGGAAAGTTTTGTGTGTTTATGTTTCCTCACCATGTGTTTGAGTTCAGCATCTGTCTGTCTGTCATCATCCTCATCCTCCATCTGTCTATCCTGTGTCCCTCGGTCCTGCCACACCATGGCCTCTTTATGGTGCTCTCTCCTGTACAGACTACTGCGCTCATTCACACTCGTCCTCCTCACCACCTTACTGCACACACACACACACACACACACACACACACACACACACACACACACACACACACATTTAGTTTCCCTCACAGTGCTCATAATCTAACAAACCCCCACCCCCACCCCCCAGACACACACAAACACACGTGCGTCCAGTGACACTGACCCCCGGCTGCTGGCACTGGATGCTCGTCTCTGCAGTGAGCCTTTGTGTTTATCCTGGTTCTTCATGATGGCATCGTGCTTGTGTTTCAGTTCCAGTAGCTTTGCCCTCACCTCCTCATCCACACACACATCTACACACACCCACACATTCAGCATTGTTAGGAGGTTTACTTTAATACATCCACAGGAATAATATTTTAGTTCTTTTCTATCCTAAAAAGTTCATTATAAATTTCATGGCGAGCACTTAAAGACACCACAGTTCTATTTAGGATTTGACCCAAAAGTCACTATATAGAGAACATTTACTTAATTATAGCTGAAGTGTACAAGAGTGTGTTATTCACCAAGAGGAGTTTCATCAAGGACAGATTTAGCATTTAGATCTGCACCATGCGCCACCAAGAGCTCCACCATTTGCAGCTGCAGGATGAGAAACACAGAGTCTTCATTTTAATTGTTGCATTCATGTTTTCGTTGCCCCCCTTTTTTTCTTTCTTCCTTACTTTTGCCTGTTAGTTTTCGTTTTCCTTTTACCACCTTCATCACGAACGTTAATATGCCAGAATTTTATCATTAAATATATGATTAAACAAACAAACAAATTATGAAATAAAAACACAAGTACTCGGCGCAAAAGGTCACTTTAAACCTTTGCAGTTCTTGCTTGAACTGTGGACTGACTTTTGACTTACACCCTGAAAACCTTAACCAGGTTAGAGATATTACGTAATGAGTGTCTTGATCAAAAAAAAATAATAATTTGGTCCAAAACCATGGAGGCGTTCAACCTGCAGCGCACGCGCACAGGACTGATCCAACATGATCTCATGTGAGCTTAACCTTGGACTTGTGCCCTCAGAACCTGATCCAATTCACGGGCCTTAAATGCTGAGCAATTGGTGATAGTTTGATTAAAATTCATTGAGGAATTTCAGAGATAGCGAGTTCACAAAGAAGTTTGGACAGACGCACAGACAGAGTGAAATATAATGCCTCCAGCACCACCACAGTGGACAGAGGAATAAATAAATAAACAATAATTAAATAGATAAGTAGAGATGCCGAACAGAATAATCTTGAAAATAATGTTTGAAAGTGTAAAAGGGAAGTGGTAGGTTTGTGCGTCAGGAATAACAACTGGAGATTCAGGAAAGTCTCTGGATTACACAATAGTTACTGAAAACTATCATTTGAATTATGCAATACAAAAAAAATGCAAAACAAAAAAACCCTCCCCTGAATATCACGCTATCAAGAAGGGACAATGAGAATGAAAATATAATCCAAATTCATGTGTTACTATGTCAGTGTGTTTCATGTTCACTATAAACTGGGAAGCAATTTCCTTTACATGCAATTATTACAAGCATGTCCTTTTATAAACACTTCAATATGGCGTTAGACTTAATTTTCACTACGGAGAGCCGCCATCCACCAAGGAGCGCATCGTGTGTTGGGAACTCAGGACGAATACTCATAGCCTCGTCATCATCCTAGTTCAATCACACACTATCTGCTTTAATTATGACCACTGGTGCTTTGTTATTGTCTGTCAAGACGCAGCAGCTATATATAAAACCTCATTCAAAAGACAAGTGTGAAAACGGTGATGTTCTACCATTATGGGAGCTGAGAAATGATGCCATTTATAAAGTTGAGTGTTACATCTGATACATAACTGGAGTTGGACCTGGACCTTAAAAGCTAGTAGAAGGACAATTTTGACATCACCTGGTTTCCAGGAGATACGCCCCGAGGCAGGTCTTCCTTGGCTGATGTGTTGAGTGCTGGAATCTCAGAACATGTGTGGGTATCTGAGTGTTTTTTGGTTTTTTTGGTCAAACATTATTGTTTGTACATATAGACTGTGTCTCAATTTGTGCAGTTGATATTTTAAGTGCATCACTGTGTTCACAACATATAGAGCACTAAACGTAACCTGATATTTTGCTCAAAATGTAACACCACCCAACCTGGAAGGCTGCGATCTTGTCTACAAAAGAAGAGGGCAGGGACCAACCTATTCACAGCCAATTGGAGGATGTTGAATGAAATATCTGGCAGCAATGTGAGAGTTGTGTTTTTTGACTTCTGCAATTCTTTTAAAACTATACAGCCCAAACTCCTAAGGGAACACGCTGGGAGTTATGGGTCTGAATCATCACTTAGCAATACTTCTGCTCAGTCACATGACCTGGTTAACTGACCAAAGTACCGTTCTACACAATTGACATTTATTTGTAAGATGCAATGAAGTTAAATGTGTAAGAAAATTTGCAGCCTAATAACTATTAACTAACAAGGTACCAGAGAAAGGTTTCATCAAAACTTACACAAACAATAAACAAAAAAGTACAATTTCATAGCATTTATAATTTATGATGAAAATCATTTTAAAAAGGTGTTACACTAGAGGGTGTTTAAAAAAAATCTCTCTTGCTATTTGCAAAGGTTTTTTTTCCCCCCCACACTCTAATTGTTAGCCCAATCAATGCAGGAAAAAACAAAGAGCCGGTGGTGGATTTCTGCAGGATAAAACAATTGCCCCAGACACCACTGGACATCCTGCAAAAGGACACCAAGACGGTGACATGATACAAGCACCTGGGTATTCACTTGAAAAACAAATTGAGCTCTTCAAAGAGCACTGCTGCACTTAGCAGGCTGTGAGTGCTGAAGCATCTCAGGTTCACCTCTGAAGACTTCTACAATACTGTGGGACATCAGCCATTTTCAGTACTGTGGACCGCTGGGGCGGCAGCATCTCTGGCTGCGGACAGGAACAAACTAGACATGCTGATTAAAAATGGCAGTGCTCTCCTGGGGAACCTGCTTGATCCAGCGGAAGCAGAGGCGGGAGAAAGGAGGATGATAGCAAGATTTTCATGTTAATGACCGAATCCCATCAAATAAAGGACTAAAGACTGTAAGCACTTTGCAGCTTCTTCACTGACGGGCTGCTTAAGCCAATCAGTGTGAAGGAAAGACATTGCAGATCCTTCATTACTGTTGCTATTGGACTGTGCTATCTGCACAGCGCACCTGAGTGTCACGCTACCATGGAAAATGAATAAACGCCAGAGTAATGAGTGATGAGGAGCAAAAAAAATTCTCAAGCAATGCAAAGTGAGCGGGTGTGGCGGTCACCTCAACCAAATTTTGTGCAATGTACTTTGGGTCGTAACTAAAAAGAGTTCAGTTACTGTTGATTGACATATGCCACCAAACACTGACTGCCCCAAAACATAGTAAAATAACAAGCACAGGTTTAATGATTCTTTCTCTATCATCCTGGTAGAAGAGCTTGCTATTGCTTTATGCTTCAGGACTACCGTACACGCAGAGATTTTACAAGGAAACTAACCAGAAACCAGATGTTTGGGTCCACGTTTCCAAAACGATTGGCATTATATCTTCTATACCTTCAACTCTTTCCACTTCATGTTGCCTAAGAGTCTGTGTTTTATACTTGCACTGTGAGTGGATGCAGTTTTACTTACTGCACTTTAAAATGCACACCAACTATGCAAACTATGCTGACTCATCTTTCCGTATCCTTACCTTACCTTACCCTAACGTTTAAGTAACATTAGCCCAGAGGGTTTTTCGGTGTGATGACTGCTAGTATTGCAGCTTATGAAGATGAATTGATTCAAAGTCATTGACCTTGGTTTTACTGCTGCAGTCAGCTCAATCACAATCCACATGATGGAGAATCCTGAAATTTTCCATTCAAGGTTCTGTCGTAAATGCAGAACTTTCAGTACAACACTACTGTACATATAATAAAGTGTAACATTGTGTGCATCAGTCTAAGCACAATAGTTGATCACATGGTAAAGTTTGGGTTCATGATGTGTTACTTAACCCTGGGATTACATTGGGGCACACGGCCTGGGATCAAATAGTGATGATCTTGAGGAGATGTGGTCGATTCGTGATGATCTTGAGGCAGCTTGGTGGAATCATGATGACCATGACAAAATTTTCACCACAATTATTATTATGTTTTACCATTTGATCAAGTGTCATAAAGCAGAGGAATCAAAGTAAAGTGCAGTATAGTGTAATAGAGTGTGACAGACCTAGACACACGATCATAAGGCATCTTCATAAACTTGGAGACACGATTGCTTCAAATTTCATCTTATGGATGCACTTGACTCCCTCTGATACCCCAAATCAAGCCCCAGGCGTGGACAGAAATCATGGAGCTCCACACTGTTTTTTGAATCACTGATATCACGGACATTGTGCCCCAGTGTACACCCAGGATAAGTGTACGTCCCATGAATGTAAGCATTAGTTTCAGTTCACTTTTAATTTTAAGCAAGCACAGCATTTTTCACAAGTACCCACATTCTGACTTCTCCATTCGAAACCATACATGTGATCTGTATGCTGAGTCGGGGTATTTAACTCGGTACCCCCTCTGACAAGCAACAGTGCCTTGTTGAAAAGTTGTCACTGAGAAGCGGTATGGAGACGCAAGAGGTTGAATTTAACGATTGTACTGAGGTCTCGTATAAGAAGTTTAAATCCTGTGATGAAAAGGATGAGAAGCCAACCAATCAGAGCATCAGGAACATCTTCTCAGGTGATAAAACACAAATCCCACAACACAGCACAGATTCATTCAGAGAAATTGTTTTTGCTCACATTTTGTGCCGTTTTCTTACATCACTGCTGAATTCTCTAATCTGGTTGGATTAAAAAGTCTTGCTTCATTTCATAGGACAAGATGCCAGAGATTATATCAATATGTTTGTTATATGCTACCCAACTTGTTTCCACGTTTTGCTGTGTGATTCTGGTCTCATGGTCGAAAGAATAAAGGTGGACCTTAATTTACTGCATTGAGTAAAAACAATACAGTACATGTCAAATATGAGCCTATCCAGCACAGACTTATTTTATTTAGGTAGGATTTCCAAGAAAGATGTTTAATTGTTGTGACCAAAAAGGGTAAAATAAAGATATGCAGAAGGAAACACAGATCACAGAACCAATTCCAGGTACACTGGTGAATGTTGTTGTGAATTAAATGAGAACACACTGCTTCACTCATATGATCAGATTAGACCACTTATTTCAATTATTTACTGGTGCATTATATTCAAATAAAATAATAATGTTAAGCTCACATGCACACACACACGCGCACACACACACACACACACACACACTATTCACATTTACAGCATTTAGCAGACTCTCTTATCCAGAGCGACTTACAGATGTGCTTTAAAGTCTCTATCAGCTATCAGTGAATATATTCTTCTACTGATTTGTTAGAACAGAGACAGAAGGAAACCATCAGTCATATTGTGTGTGTGTGTGTGTGTGTGTGTGTGTGTGTGAGTAAAAAGCATAGGGCAAATCCAACTACTGCAGAAAAAGGTACGTTTTCAGCTGTCGTTTGAAGATTCCCAGTGACTCAGCTGTCTGGACATCCAGAGGAAGTTCATTCCACCACCTTGGGCCAGAACAGAGCAGAGTTTAGATGCACTGTTCGTTTGTCCCTTGCTAGAGGGAGGGACGAGTCTATCAGTGCTCGAGGATCTGAGAGAACGTGGTGCAGTGTGGGGTGTGATAGGTGCTTTGAGATAGGAAGGTGCAGCTCAATTTTTGGCTTTGTAGGGAAGCATTAGTGTTTTAAATCTAATGCAAGCAGCACCACAGAAGCGAAGAAATGTTAGATCTAATGCAGCTGCTGCATTCTGGATCAGTTGCAGAGGTCAAAGTGCACCCAAAGGTAGACCTGCCAGGACTGAGTTGCAGTAGCCTAGTCTTGAGATGACAAGGGAAGGAACATGTCCCTGAGTGGCCTCAGTGGAAAGAAATGGACGAATCCTTGGGATGTTAAAGAGGAGAAATTGACATGATCAGAAAGATTAGTGATATGATGTCATTTCATTTACTTTCTGAATCGCTTAATCCTAATTAGGGTTGGGGGAGGCTCGTGCCCATCTCAGCCGACTCTGGGCGAGAGCAGAGTACACCCTGGACAGCTTTCCAGGCCTCTAGTCGAAAGTCAGCAATGATTCTTTTAAAGCCTCTCACCATAGACGGTGAGAGACATGGCTGGCCTTTGATAACACAGTTACCTGCACTGGGGGGGGGACAACCATTGACAGTGGGGCTTGAACCCCCAACCTTAGGATCGGCAATCCAGTCACCACTGCCCAATTTGTTAATATACAAATTATAAAATAAATCTACAGCAAACGTTTATATTAAAACATAGGGTGCCTAACACGTTTGCACAGTACTATACATTATTACACTATGAATTATACAGGACCCCATTGGAAACAAGTTTAACCAAACTTTATGGGCTATCCTTGATTTCAACTACACTTATCCAGGGTATTTTCATTTACTTGATTTTATTTTATTTTATTTTATTTATTGATTTATTGTATTTGTTATTCTACGTTTTTATAACTAGTTGTTACCAACTTTTTATTTTATATATGACTTATACTTATTCTTTTCTAGTCTTATTTCATTTTTATATACTGTACTTTATAATTTATTTGGTTTTCTATACTTGAATAGCTCATTTTATATCAGTAATGCAAATAATTTATCAGTTACTTTATTTATTAGTAATACTGTATATTGGTGTGAGCATTGTACAAGTAATTTTTGCTTTTTATGCCAAACCCAAAATTACAAACTATTGTATGGCATAAATTATTATTGATGATATATTGCACTATATGTATGAGTATTATTGGCGAATGTTGAAATAAAATAAAAATCAATCAATACATCAATACAAACCCCAATATAGAAAAATTGATGAAATTGACTGCTAAGGTGAAGATGAACGATATACAATCCTATCAAGGAGGTTCCTGAGGGGGATCCAGTTATCAAGTTTTGTGTCATTTTCAAAGTTATGATGTTAACAGGAACTAGGAAGTTCAATGTATGAAAAGTGATTCTGAAACAAGTAAAGGTGACTCATATAGAATTCCACAAGGTCCCCTGAGGGGGAAATCGTACACGATCGTACACAAAATTTGGTGATCGTCTTTCATTTCCTTCCAAAGTTAACACAAACAAATCATACAGATGGACGGACAGAACCTATTTCTAGAGCTCTTGCTCCAATCACTCTTTGTGACAATGCGAGCAAAAAAATGTTTCTTCCTTTACATGTCAGCCCAACACAAATAATGCAAATTAACAGACTGAAGGTTTCATTTTATGGAAAAAAAAAGGTTGACGGACAATTCCCAGTCTGCTTTTTTGTTGTCACTTTGTCAATGTACCGTCTGTGACTTTATTAACGTGAATGTATCCTTCTGCTGTTTAGGTCGAGGTAAGACTTCGGGAAACAGATATTACAGACTTGCTGTAGTGGTTTTGATTGTGCTTTGCGTTTTCCTCATCTCTGCTCTCTTAACGATGTGGGTCAAGTACAACAACCTGAATACACACAACTCTGAGCTACAGGCTTACAACAGCAAACTCGAAAACCTGACTTCTGAAAGGAACCACTTGCAGATCATGTACACGAATATGACTTTTGAGAAAGACCAGTTACAGGCCAGTTACATGAACTTGGCCATGGCAAGAGCCCAGGACCAGACAAAATCTAAGGAACTGGCCAATGAAATGGAGCGAATGAGCAGAAACTACAGCACTGTGGCACAACAGAAAGCGCAGTTACAAAGAGAGAAGAACGATCTTCAAAATCGTTTGGAACTAATAAGTAAGTAAATATGTAAAGTGCATGTTGTTAGATGTACATTAACAAAAACTAACTGAAATTATGAGAAAGTCAATAAGGGAACTAATCAATGAAACTTGACTATTCACAAAATGCATACCTTGCTTGGATTAAGATTAATAACTCTTGATTTGCGTAAAGCTGGAAAGAGTCAACAAGTTTCAATGCCCCAGACACAGATGTTTATGAACAGCATTTTCTCGCCTCCACTGACAATCTAATCGGTGCATATAAATGTTTGTGTGTTTTTTTTTTTTTTTAATGATTCCTAATGCATGAAACATTTGGAGTGAAATCAAATCATTCAGACTTGAAACAACTTATTCGGTCATGGTGAACTCATATCAGTGCTGATAGCCAATGACGTTGGACGTGAAATAATGTTAGTGCACTCCGATGATTATAATACACTTTCTTTTTTGTTGTTTCTTCTAACCTAGAGACTGAACGTGTACTATAAAATCGAGGGTTTACATCAAGATATTTCATTTAATTTAACAGTAGAGAGGAGCATATATTAGTGATAATTTTACTTTCACCATCCCAACGTCACTGGACATCAGAATCCACATCATAGGAAAAAGGACAAGCTCCAAGCCAGACACAAGTTCTCATTTTTAAATGTTAACAACAACAACAACATTTTCTGGGATTTGCTTTCCAGAGTGATGTGGTGTTTAGCAAGGGTTTGGGCTTGGTCCTGTCTGGAGTTTGCATCTCCCTGTGCTTGCGTGTGTTTCCACCAGATGCTGCAGTTTCCTCCCACAGTCCAAACACATGAACATTAGGCCAAATGGCTGTTCCAAATTGCCCCTAGGTGTGAGTGTGAATGGTTGTGTTTTCTGGCCTTTCAATGGACTGGTGAGCTATTCAAGGTGTAACTACCTTTGATGAGAGTTGGTAGAGATAGCCTACAGCCATCAGGATTTATGAAAATTCTTCAGAAGGGCTTCTGGGTCACTTGGCAATTAAATACAATTTCTGTGTTCAGTTTCAGAGGTCAAACTGGGATGGATCTACTTTAACAACGGTTTATACTTCCTCTCTAATGAAGCAAAAAGCTGGACTGATGCCAGAGAAGACTGCAGAACGAAAGGATTTGACCTTGTGATCATCAAGACCAAAGAGAAACAAGTAAGAGAGCATGAAAGTGAAATATTATTTACACTTGAACGGTTTCGCATTGTGATTTCCTCTTCACAGGAGTTCTTCATTAAAAAGCTGGTCAACGATAAGGCTTGGATTGGACTGCATGACAGAATTAGTGAGGGCAAGTGGAAATGGGTGGATGGTACTGAACTGAGCAATCCAAAGTAATCATGGTTTAACTCTGCACAAACACTAAAACTGTGGGAAATATTCACCAATTCTGTATCGTATGTCTTGCTCCTAAGAATATATACAGCATTTCCTCAAGTCAGAAATAAGAGAGATAAACTTTTCTTGGCTTTAAATCATGAAAGCTGCTGATGAATTCTTGCATTAGAAATAAGGGTGATGATGGAGGGTTTCAACTTAAGCTGAAAACATAACTCTTGGAACCTGTTATTCATTTTTAAATCTTCTTCAAATCTTAAAGTGTGTCAGTGATTCTGATCAGTCTCTGATCCAGTGCTTCTGGGTTTTAGGTTTTGGGCTCCGGGGGAACCCAATAATAGTGAGGACAAAGAGGATTGTGCTGAACTTTGGAGTTTGAAGAATAAAAAGGGCTGGAATGATGGGCCATGCAACAATAAAGCGAGATGGATCTGTGAAAAACCTGTTTCTTGGTGGTAAGCTGAGAAACTAAACACATTTTTTAAAAAGTTCAATGGTGTAATAAAGCAACACTGACTCAGTCTCTCCATATCGTGTTCTCAGATTTCTACCATCTGTCAGCAGCGATCATCACATACTGATCCCAATAAAATTCAGGCACTGTATGTGGGTACTATTTAGGTAGTGCAATAAAACCTCAATATTAACTATGGCTGATTTCTTTGTTTTATTAAACACTTTCATTTAAACAGTGACGGGATCTAACTATTAGCCAGCGTCAACCACTTTATGCAATTTTCCAAATCATTCAGACACATGTCAAGATCCACAGGTAATGTTTGAAAAAACATCAGTGAACCTCATCTGGCCACTGATGCCAACTGAAGATCTTGACATGTATCTGACTTAATTTTATGCTTTGTGCTACTGCCAACTGATTGGGTGATTGGACATGATCGAATAAAATACAAAAGGAATGTTACTATAAAGAAAACCATGAATTCTCTGATGAAAATACTAAGCCAACTGTTGAAAGTCAAAACTTTGTTTTGCTCATTTACTGGGATGACAACTGTACACTATTTTTTTTAACTGTCACACTGTAGACAAAATAAAAACATTGGTGCACTGTGTTTCATATCCAATTAAACTGTAGAAATGAGACGTAAATGCATGGTGACACTTTATTTCAATGCTTTAAAAATAACAAGGTTTAGCCTGTACCGTGTATCTTTCTCAAGAATTTCACCTAGTAATCCAGAAGTAATTGGTTTTCTTTGTAAACATTAACTACCTACATAATTGTACCTGACGAAGCTTTTTATGTGCTTCATGTACTCCACTAACCTGACTAGCCTGTGATAGTTTTGAGTGTAATTTTTAAACAAAAATACCTGTAAACAATAACAGCGTATTATAGATTTTTATGCAAAATTTTCTTTATTTACATTTTAAGTGGAGAAAATGTGTGATATCAAAATAAATCTATCCTAACCTTCAGCCACCTTTTCTCATGTCCCTTTTTACATATATTTTTTAAAAATGTTAAGGTTTTTTTATCTTTATCCTTGTATTTCACTTGTATAACATGAGAAAAAATATGTTAAGCATAATTCAAAAAATATTTTGAAAGCGATGATCTCTGCACAAATGGCTGAGAAAACACATTTATGATTAAGTAATATGAGCTTATTTTTTTACTGACCCACTCAAAACCCCTTTGCATCAACAACATATCAGTTTGTTCATAAAGAAAAAAAATCTTAAATCAGCAAATAGCCAATGCAGCCAAGTATTTCACAATAAAGAAAAAAAAGATAAGTATGTATATAAATAAATACCATAAAAGCTTTCATTTTTTTAAAAAGATGGAATAATATATAACCGGTGAAGAAAATAAATCTGGGTGCAGATTTAGCCATGTTGGTCCTGTATCAGCTGCTCTGTTAACTTGGTTGTTGAGGAGGGCGTACTACCATTACTAGACCTGCTTGTAGGGAGCTTTGCAAAAATCTTTCTAGTTGTACATTGACACCACTATTTTTCCCTCTATCTGCCCATCAGAGCCAAGTTGAGGGAGGGGAAGACATTGCATAGCATGACTGCAGTTTCTCTTCAACATCAGTTGCCTTACAACTAATGATTTTAAACAGTCCACTTGACAGTCTAATGATCTGAGTGGGATGCTATTGCTTCTCCAAGTTTGTTGGTGAATTGTACAATCAGTCTGTTAACTGTGGCAAGAGGAGTTCCCTAGGTTTTTCACAATCTGAAGCTGACTCATTCCACCCTCAGCTTGACTCACCACACGCTATCTTTGAAAATCATGCCAAATCTTTTGCTCCTGGTATTCACGGCATAGTCAGTTAATATTTACATAGTTATAAAGTTTCACAAATAAATCTCTGTAATGAGGGCTGTTATTTTGGTAAGCTGGTGACTCAGCATTTAACCTTTACTTAGTCAAATAGAGACAGGAATGTAGTAATTATAGCAAATTTTATATTTTTAGCTCAAAAGCTTATTGTGATAGTAGCATGTGTTGTTTGCAGACACCCCCCAACCCAGATAAAATTTACCAAATCTTGTGTGCATCCTCAGAGTGGTGTGTACATTGTATGCATAAAACTTTATGGAATTTGGACAAATGGATATTGTTTGGAGAATATATACACAGTCAGCCCTCTACTTACGAAATTAATCCGTTCCAGAGCCTTTTTCGTAAGTAGAGGCGCAGTTTACATGTAAAACGTGTGATTCATTCCAAGGCTCGCACTCCACCGAATGCGGGCTCCACCCACACGCAGCATGCTGCCGACACCGGAGCTTTTGAGACGGGGAACTCAAAGCGCACTCCCTGCTTGACAGATCGGAGGTCTGGACTCAACATTAACTTGTTTCCTTAAGGGATCGGAGGTCCGGATGAGCCGCGTTTTGCTCACATTCGGCGGCGCGCTCCACATTTATTAAACGTTTACTGAATTAAACAACTTAAAAAATGAAAAATAAGCTGCAATGTGCTCTCTCAAAAGAGTTAAAGAACGCTTCCTTTCATCTCTGACTGACTCTGCACGTAGTCCTGTGTCTGTCAGGGCAAGTGCACCACATCTCTGTTCAGTCATATCGGTCATAAAAACTGTCTTCATTCCTTATTGTTTCACTTGGTTGTCTAGTCATGTAAACGCATAATCATTACCAATGAGCCGTGTTTATAAGATTATAAGATGAGCACTCTCAAATAAACCCATGAAACTCACGAACCAACAGTACAACTCTTCTTTACGCGTGTGACAAACAGGTATGGGTACACTACTATGGAGATTCAGAACATTTTTTATGAACCAATTTTTTTATTAACCAAACCAAACAATATTAAACATAATTAAACATTTGTGATGCTCTCCGCCAAGTGCAGGAGACGTCGCGGCCGACACTGGAGCTTTTGGGATGGAATGCGGCTTGACCGGACTTCCGATATGTCAAGCAGGCAAGCGCGCTTTGAACACTTGTTTAGTACTCAACATTCACTCGTTTGCTTGGGGGATCAGAGGTCCGGATGAGCCACTCCCCCTGTCGGGGGCTCCGGTGTCGGTCGCGACGCTGCCCACACTCGGCGCGCTTCGTGGCGCGCTCCGCCGCAGCCAACGCCGGAGCTTTTGAGACGGGGCACGGCTTGAACTAATTGAACAAATTTTCGGGGCAGTAAGAATTTGTTCATTTACCGGATTCCAACTAAGCTCTCTGAGATGCATGTGTTAGGGCTAAGGCAACACCAGCTTGTCCAATTCTAGGAACGTTCTGGGTGGTGGAAGTTACACCTGACCATAGGAATCAGTGACCATTAACAACGGTTTCTCCTGATCCATTCCATCTGCATTCGCAAAGTCCAAAAAGTGAATGAATTCAAGTGCAGCACTACGGCTTATATAAGATTTATCGATCTGAAGGCAGCGTTTGACTCCGTCCATTGATCATCACTCTGGAAATGCCTAGGCCTGTCAGGGCTCCCTGCAAAGTTAGTGAACATATTCTCGGATCTTTATCACCATAGTGAAAGCATGGTGTGGGTAGGGAAACAAGGTAGCGACTGGTTTCGGCATCACAGTGGTGTGCCTCAGCGTTGTGCCGCCACACCGGATTTATTCAACTGTGCAATTGACTGTTGGATGAACTGTGTTTTCCGAAGAATCCTGGGCATCACGTTCGGTGATTACCAGCTTCAAGACCTCGAATACGCAGATGATGTTACCGTATTCTCACCTTCTTTGGAACAGCTGTGGCTAGACATCAGGGTCTGTCAGGAGGAAGCAGCAAAGCTTGGGCTTCAAGTCAATTGGAGTAAGAACCGAATTATGGCAGTCAGCAACGATAACCCACCGCCCTCTGTCACTGTCAACGGAGTAGACGTAGTTATTACTGCAGAGCAAGAATATTTGGGTTCTGTGATATCAACTGATGGAAGCTGCGGCAAAGACATCTACCGACATATCAGAAAAACAACAAGTGTCCTCAAGAGCCTACAATCACAACTTTGGTCTCAGCAAGCTGTTGTAAGTTGAGAATATACAATGCTGCAGTCCCACCAGTGCTTTTGTATGGCTCAGAAACCTGGACCTTCTCAGTTGAGCAGGCAAGAAAAGTGAATGCCTTTGATACCCTTGCACTCCTAGAGATTATTCGCTGGAACAACTTAGTCAGTAATGAAGTTCTCTGGATTCGCACGAACATCGTGCCACTCACAAGAGTTATCCGCCAACGTTGCTTATCCTGGTTTGGCCATCTTCTGAGAGGGCCCAACATCCCAGCAAAGTCTTTGTTTCAGATAAATCCTCTCAGCTTTGGATGAAGACGTTTCCCTGGCCGTCCACGACTTCGCTGGGAAGATGCAGTGAATGAAGACCTTCTCAGTCTTGGAGTGAGAGCAGAAGACACTCCAGTCCTCGCCTCTGATCGAACAATTTGGCTTCAGCTTGGGTCTCGTGTTCTCTCTATGCCGTCCTGGCATGAGACCCGATGATGACTGAACTAATTATAATTACTACAATTCATCATGGGTGGGAGTCATTTAGCATGCTTTAGAATTGAGAAGATGATGCTGACTGAGTTTATAAGTGGAAAAGGGTAACCACTGAACCATCTCAGTGATTTTTTCATTGTCTGAACTGCTGTTATATATTTTCATGTGTCTGATACAAGTTGAGTTGCACTAAAACACAGCTGATATACACACACACACACACACACCATATTCGACATAAGCGCCCCCTCCCCCCAATGTTTTTGCTCTTAGGTAGAATAACCGCCCATGTGTACTGAGAGCAAAATTGTAGATCAAACTTACCAATTTTATTCTATCAGTCTCTATAAGGGTAAAATGAGGTGTTCACTGCCTGTAAACGTGAGTTTACATGGTATTTCAAGACCCTTGCCCCTGGGGAATGTCTATAATGTTCATCAGTAACAACACATTTGATTGTTCTGCTTTGCTTTAAAAAAACAGGAAAATATTTTGATGTGTTCTCTTTGTAAATGTCCAACAACCAATGAACCATTAGAAACTGCTACAGCAAAACTATGGGATGCTCTGAATGAATGGAGCAATGAGCCAGATATGGACCCATCAGAAAGTGATGAGTATTTTTCACCTGATTCTTCTGCTCACTAACTTCATAAATTTAAAGACAGCCATGTGCTTTAGTTTATGTTCGTGTTGATTGGTTCAACGTGCCATGTGCTAAAGTTGACATTCGTGTTGATTGGCTCGATTTTACTTCCGGGAAAATGTTTAAAGGAACAGCACCGGGAGGGAAAAGTAAGGGATCTTTTACTAAAAATGATGCCGATTTCTGTTTATTTTCAGCTTTCATGTAAGTAGTTTGGTTGATACCACAAAATGAATGAACAACTCTTTTATTGTTCTGTTTTTACTCATGTTTTCCACCTCCATGGTAATAAGCACTTAAAAACTCAAATAAACACTTCGCTGCTAACATTTTAATAAGCACCCACCCATTCCAATTTTTAAAGCACCCTGGGGGCTTATCACGTTGAATACGGTATATAGGGATCCCACATTTTCCGTGGTTAATTGGGACTGAGATCCCCCCGCGTCCACCAAATTCCATGAAGTAGGATAACCCCCCCGACTGACGTATACGTACGTATATGTATGTGTATATGATCAATAAATACATATTCAATGATATAAATGCTTATAATAACAATTAAACATAAAAAAATGCATAAGATGTAAATAAAATATAAATACACACACATACAGGCGCACGCAGATGCGCATGCATGTACTCAGATGCGCACCTCACAAAAATGTAACTAGTTTTCATGGGCGGTTTTGGGTTGTTTTTTTGTTTTATGTTTAGGTTTTTTTTTGCATAATTGGCCTTGTTTTTTCGGCATTTTCCTGAACTATTTTCCCCTATTCTTCCTTAATTTCCTTATTTTTTAATTCGGTAAGTATTTAAAAAAAAAAAAAAGAAAACACATGAACTGAAGCGCAAAGTAGCGAGGGATCCCTGTGTGTGTGTGTGTGTGTGTGTGTGTGTATATATATATATATATATGTAGTCTTGTACACTTCTCCTTTCATTCTTGCCGATACCTTCCTATCACACGTCACACCGGACACTTTGCTCCAACCATTCCAACCTGCCTGCACATGCTTCTTCACCTCTTTTCCACACTCTCCATTGCTCTGGACTGTTGAGCCTAAGTACTTAAAATTCTCCACCTTCCTTATCTCTGCTCCCTGTAACCTCACCGTTCCTGTTGGGTCCTTGTCATTTATACACATGTATTCTGTCTTACTGAGTCTAACCTTCATTCCCCTCCTTTCCAGGGCATACCTCCACCTCTCTAGATTTTCCTGCACTTGTTCTCTGCTCTCACTGCAGATCACAATGTCATCTGTAAACATCATAGTCCATGGGGACTCTTGTCTAACCTCGTCTGTCAGGTTGTCCATCACCATAGCAAGCAAGAAGGGGCTCAGAGCTGACCCTTGATGCAGTCCCACCTCCACCTTGAACTCTTCTGTCACACCGACAGCATACCTCACCACTGTCTTACATCTCTTATACATGTCCTGCACCACTCTAACATACTTCTCTGCCACTCCAGATTTCCTCATGTAATACCACAGTTCCTCTCTCAGAACCCTGTCAAATGCTTTCTCCAGATCCACAAAGGCACAATGCAGCTCCATCTGACCTTCTCTGTACTTCTCTATTAACATCCTCAAGGCAAACACTGCATCTGTAGTGCTCTTTCTTGGCATGAAACCAAACTGTTGTTCACAAATGCTGACCTCTGCCCTTAGTCTAGCTTCCACTATTCTTTCCCATAACTTCATCGTATGGCTCATCAACTTTATCCCTCTGTTGTTGCCACAACTCTGCACATCTCCCTTGTTGTTAAAAATGGGCACCAGCACACTTCTCCTCCATTCCTCTGGCATCCTCTCACTCTCTAAGAACCTTGTTGAATGTTTTTGTCAGAAAATCTACTGCTACCTCTCCTAGACACTTTCATACCTCCACCGGTACATCATCAGGACCAACTGCCTTTCCATTCTTCATCCTCTTCAATGCCCTCCTCACTTCACCCTTACTAATCTGTGCTACTTCCTGGTCCTCAACAGTCACCTCTTTTACTATTTTTTCTTTTTCATTTTCCTCATTCATCAGCTCTTTAAAGTACTCTTTCCATCTTCCCAGCACACTTCTGTCATCAGTCAATACATTTCCCTCTCTGTCCTTTATCACTCTAACTTGCTGCACATCCTTCCCATCTCTATTTCTCTGCTGTGCCAACCTGTATAAATTATTTTCTCCTTCTTTACTTTCCACCCGAGCATACAAGTCATGATACGCCGTCTGTTTGGCCATTGACACCGCTACCTTCGCCTTACGCTGTGTCTCCCTGTACTCCTTTTTACTCTCTTCAGTCCTCTCTATGTCCCACTTCTTCTTAGCTAACCTCTTACTTTGTACACACTCCTGCACTTCCTCATTCCACCACCAAGTTTCCTTATCTCCTCTCCTTCCAGATGACACACCAAGCATTCTCCTACCTGTCTCCCTGATCACATTTGCTGTAGTTGTCCAGTCATCTGGAAGCACTTCCTGACCACCCAAAGACTGTTTCAACTCCTCCTTGAGGACAACACAACACTCTTCCTTTTTCAGTTTCCACCACTTTGTCTTCTGCTCTGCCTTTGCCTTCTTCCCCTTCCTCACCATCAGCGTCATCCTGCACACCACCATCCTATGCTGTTTGGCAACACTCTCACCCACTACTACTTTGCAGTCACTGACTTCCTTCAAATTACTTCGCCTACACAAGATGTAGTCTACCTGTGTGCTCCTACCTCCACTTTTATAAGTCACCCTGTGCTCCTGTCTATTCTGGAAGAAAGTATTTACCTCAGTCATTTCCACCCTTTTTGCAAAATCTACCAACATCTGTCCCTCTGTGTTCCTGTCCTGGATACCAAACCTGCCCATCACGTCCTCGTCCCCTCTGTTTCTTGCACCAACATGTCCATTGAAGTCTGCCCCAATGACCACTCTTTCACCTCTGGGGGTACTCTGCATCTGCATCACTTTATCTAACTCACTCCAGAATCTCTCCTTCTCTTCTGGCTCACATCCTGCCTGTGGGGCATAAGCACTAACAACATTGAACATCACGCCTTCAATTTCTAACTTGAGACTCATCACTCTGTCTGACACTCTTTTCACTTCGAGAACATTCCTGACAAACCCCACCTTCAAGATGACTCCTACTCCATTTCTCTTCCCATCCAGACCATGATAAAAGAGCTTAAACCCTGCTCCTAAGCTTCTAGCCTTGCAACCTTCCCACCTGGTCTCTTGAACACACAGTATGTCCACCATCCTCCTGCATCCTCATGCATCATGTCAGCCAGCTCTCTCCCTTTTCCTGCATTCAACATTCAAAGTCCCTACTTTCAGTCCTAGACTCATGCCTTTCCTCTTCTCTCTTTGCCTACGGACACGCCTCCCGCCTCTCCTTCTTTGATGTGTTCGACCAACAGTAGTCGACCGATGTGGTATGAATTTTTTTGTTGTGACCTGCATATTTTATTTGCCATTTGTTTTACGCCGGATGCCCTTCCTGACACTGGCTTGTGCACCTCCCTCACGGCTGCATATACCTATATATATATATATATATATATACACATATATCAAACCTGTTATACGAAACCAGGTTAAAATTGCAAAATTTGATAGGTTTTGTGTCCATCCTGCTTTTCAGTAACACAGTTCAACACGGTGTTGTCAGAGGGTGTACCAGGCTAAATATAGATATAGTAGGTATAGATATATATATATATATATACACACACACACACACACACACACACATATATATATAGATACACACACACACTATAATATATATATATATATATATATATATACATACATATATACAAACACACATATACATATATACATAAATACAGTACATATATACATATATATTTGTGCCCTCATTTCAAGCCGGAAAAAAAGAAAATTTGCACATTTTTAAGGGGGTATTTCATTTCAATAACAGCTTTAAGTTTTAAGTATGGATCAAGGTTTCAGTTCACTTTTGATTATAGCAAACACTGCATTTTTCACAAGTACCCAAAACTGGACTTCTCCATTCAGCGCCAGCCACGTGATTCTACATACTGTCACAAGGTATTTAGCCTGGTACACCCTCTGACAACACCGTGTTGAACTGTGTTACTGAAAAGCAGGATGGACACAAAACCTATCAAATTTTGCAATTTTAACCTGGTTTCGTATAACAGGTTTGATTCCAGTGAAGAAAATGATGACCGGGATGAGAAAAAGCTCGTCACTCAGAGAATCAGGACCAGTAGCTCAGGTGAAAAGACAAATCCCACAACACAGGTTTATTCAAACTAATTATTTCTGTGCACATTTTTTTTTACTGTACTGCTGAATTCAAATCTAATTGGATAAAATGATTCATTTGATGTAAAAGGAGTTCTGCCTATAGTGCTGACTGTAACTTTGCATTCCAGGTATTTATTAATGAGCTTATTTTAATACATTATTATATACATTTTAACGGTGTATTGACAAGGACATGTACATCAGACACTTCACATAAAAATAAGATTAAGAGGATTAAAAAAGAGAAAATCAATGATATGTTTTTTGGGGTTCCCCAGATCAGGTATGTATGTGATTGACCACAATAACTCAAAGTAATAAATGGACTGACATGAAATTTTAATTACATGTGGGTCTGTACAAATGAAGATATGATTAAATTTTGGGCATGATCCAGATTTGGATCTCAGAAGATTTTTTTAAACATTGTGCAATAAGACAACGAGGCAACAATCTCCCAGAATATCCTGAGAGTGAAGTTGGTTCTGAAATTATGGATCAGTTTTGGGTTTCAGTTTGGTTTTCAGCCTGCAACCCAGTTTTTCGGTTTCAGCTGCATTATAACAAAGAGGTATGTGAACAACTGCACAAAGCAAGTAGAAAATAAGATTAAATTTCGAACAGCTTTGAGTTTGATCACTGTTGGTACAGCCTGGGTTACGCTCAACAGATAACACAAATGGCCATGTTAAGATGTGACCAATAAACATTAACATGAGTTACTATAAATCGGGGATATCAAACTCATTTTCACTGAGGGCCACTACACTAAATTTAAAGGTGATCGAGGGCCAAATAAATAACTGAACATCTGTTCTAAAAATCAACCATGAACTCCATTGCAATATATGCATAAAATTTCACCTCTTTTCCTCTTTACTTACACTTTACTTAATGTTCTGACAAGGCTTAACAGTGATAAGCAAGCATGTAATCTTTTTGAGTCATGAATGACTGGCTTGTTACTTGAAAAAGGCTGCTGCTGCCACCTAGTGGACTGGATGATGGATGGAAAGGATGATGAATTAGGTTTCACAATCGGCCCCCTAGCTACGAAATTAATCCGTTCCAGCACCTTTTTTCGCAAAACACGGGAGTTTCGTAAGTAGGGGTGCATTTTACATGTAAAACACCTTATTCGTTCCAAGGCTCCCAAGAACCCTTTAAAAAGATAAAAGTACACCAATTTTAACATATTAAACCATTTTATTGAAATTTATGAATTAAACCATTAAACATTTTTTATTAACACACACACACACACACACACACACACACACACACCTGTCTCTCTATCTCTCTCTCTCTCTCTCTCTCACACACACACACACACACACACAATACAGTATTGTATACACATTAAATATTTATTGTGGCGCTGCAGGCTCCACCCACAAGCAGGACCCCAGAACATTTTAAGAAGTGGAATTCAAAGCGCATTCCCTGCTTGACAGATCGGAGGTCCAAACTCAACTTTAACTTGATTCCTTGAGGGATCTGAGGTCCAGATGAGCTGCGTTTTGCGCACATGTGCCACATTTATTAAACATTTACTGAATTAAACAACTTAAAAAACTGAACTAAAAACTAAAGCGTTAAGCCTCCTTTCATCTCTGACTGATTCTGTAGGCAGTCTGTCTCTATCTCTCGATCTCTCTCTCTCTCACACATACACACACACACAGACACACACACTCAGTTACACTCTCTCTCTCTCTCTCTCATACACACAAACACACACACACACACACACACACACACACACAAAACTCGGGCCCCGCCCACATGCAACACGCAGCTGATGGAACAATTCTATTTAAATGTTTAAATGGATGGGATGTTTTATTTAAAGCGGAATTACAGTACCTGTTTGAAAGATCAGAGGTCCTCATTCAATATTAACTTGCTTCCTTGCGAGATCGGAGGTCTTCTCCCACAAAGCACTCTGTTTTAATATCGTGCCGAAATAATCGCCTCCATCACTGTATTTCCGCTTTAAGGTCTCCTTCTGGTTCAATATCGTCCCGATTGTAGAGAGGTTTAACATGCATAACATGCTGCATGATCAATCTCAAAACAAGCCAACAGTCAACTCTCCTTCATGCGTGTGACAAACAGGAAGTATGAGTACAGGAAGTATGGATAACGTCAGCTGCCTTCTGGCCAATAGGAAGCAAGTGGGGCGGGATGTTGGGAGACAGCCAATGAGAGAGCAACTCGCGTATCGTGTGAAATTTTGATTGGCACGTTTGAATTTTGAATGCCGCATTTGGCGTTTTTCGTAAGAGGAGGTTGTTTTCGTATCCCAGGGACGAAAACTTCGGAAAATGTTTTTTGTAACCCGGAATTTTCGTACCCAGGGGTTTCGTAAGTAGGGGGCTGACTGTAATAGTTGATACAAAGAATGAACGATAATCATAATCTTTGAAAACTCGTATGGGTCACATAAAATGAGTTGATGGGCCGGATTTGGCCCATCGGCCTCGAGTTTGACACCTGTGTCATAGACTATTCACGGTTTATAATTATATGAACAGAAACAAATAAATAAAATTTATTAACTCTTACATAGTTAACTTAAGTAACATGGGTTTCGAACCTGGGCCTATAGGGTAAAAACACTCAGTCATGCACCAGTGTGTCTCCTAAAAACCTGAGCTACTAGTCCGCCGAAAGAGAAAAGCAAACAATCTAGTTATACTCTTTGTCCTTTCCAAAAGCCAGACCCCTGTCTGAAGAATAACCCAGTCTGTACTAACAGTGATTAACATGAAAATCAGTTAACCAAGAACACCGTGTAGATTTGGGGGCTTATTTAGTTAGGTTGGTTTTTTTTTTCAAATAAGAAATGTTTTATAAGCACAACCAAAACCGAATCAAAACCCCCATATAGAATAACCCATAAGAAGGTGTAAGCTGATAGGGACAAGGTATGTGAATTGTAACGTGTCTATGCCTGTGTCTCTTTCTCTTGTTTAGGAGGTAACATTTCTGGAAACAGATATTACAGATTTGCTACAGTGGTTTTGACCATGCTGTGCATTTTCCTCATTTCTGCTGTCTCGGTGCTGTGGGTCAAGTTCAACAACATGAATACGCACAACACTAATTTACAGAGTTACAACAGCAAACTCGAAAACATGACTGCTGAGAGGAACCAAACTGTGTACAATAATCTGACTCTTGAGAGAGATCAGTTACAAACCAGTTACAACAACATGACAGCTGAGAGAGACCGGTTACAGGCCAACTACAACAACCTGGCTGTTGAGCGAGACCAGTTACAGATCAGAAACAAAGAGCTGATTAATGAAAAAGGCCAATTGGAGACAAGCAATAAATTTCTGACTGTTGAGAGAGACCAATTACAAACTACTTACAACAACCTGACTGTTGAAAAGGACCAGTTACAAGCCAGCAACAAAATCCTTGTTGCTGAGAAAGACCGGTTAGAGACCCGCAACAATCTCCTGACCTTTGAGAAAAACTGGTTAGAGACAAGCTACAATAACCTGACCATTGAGAGAGATGACTTAATAAATAACAACAAAATTCTGACTCTTGAGAAAGACAGATTACAGAACAGCTACAACAACCTGACAACTGAGAGAGACCATTTACAGGCCAGTTACAACAATCTGACCATGATAGGAGACCAGGTAAAATGTAAAGACCTGGCAAATGAAATGGAGAAACTGCACACTAACTACAGCACCATGGCAAATCAGAAAGACCAGCTACAGAAGGAGAAAGATGAAGTTCAGAACCGTTTGGAACAGATATGTAAGTATATTTATATACACACACATACACACAATGGTACCTTGACTTACGAATTTATTCCATTCCAAGGGCGAGCTCATTAGCTGAAAAGTTCGTTATATTAAACAATTATTCCCATAAGAAATCACAGAAAAAACAAATTAATCCGTTCCAACCCCCTTCCAAACTCATATAGCCTGCCACAAACACGGATATTTGACCCAGTATATTAAAGATAAACATGTAAACACAAATCTTTCATAATAATAACAACAATAATAATACATGAACATTAACATTAATAATAAATCATAAAACAAGAATAAACAATAAATCTAATCTAACCCTTCCGATCATTGACTGCAGCGAAGATGTCATGGAGGTAGGCAGGAGGTGGTCTGTAACAGAGGAGGAGGAGGAGAATTCTGTGTGTGTGTGCACGCTACGAATGCCAGCGAGGAAAGGCTTGTTGTGAGCTCCCACAAGGCCAGTGCTTCTCAATTAGTGGGGGTCGCGGTGTGATGCCGGGGGGGGGGGGGGTATGACCCTGGGGAACATGCTTTTGTGCCATACTGCACTATAATGAAGTGTAATTGTGCATCAACTACAGTAGTTGGCAGTGATGCTCTCATTGTCACGCAATGCTGTAAGGAATAAGCACCGAGCAAACAATATGAAGTGCAGTAAATACTATTTATAATCACGCGCGTGGTGCTGGAAGAGGGGGGGGGGGGGGTTTCTTCCTATTGGAAGCATCACAGAAAATAATTGAGAGGCACTGCACAAGGCATTCTCGGAGCACAGAGAAATACACGTGGAAGAATCAAAATTTTGCTCATTGGATGGGGCAGATTTTAGGTGGGATCGAAGCTCATATCATGGAAAATTCATTATGAAAGACACTTGTAAGTCAAAGTAACACTGTATGTATGTATGTATGTATGTATGTACGTACATCTGTACACACACACACACACACACACACACACACACAAAGTCTGTTGTTACAGGTATGAAAACAAAACCTAATCAAGAGTTAGCAAATATGTAGTCAAATCAATAAAACCTAATTTTACATTAAAAACAGGAACACTCAAACAGTTTGACTTTGGAAGTCACAAGATGCATGTGGTCATGTAAACCACGCCTCAAAAAAAAAGCTCTCAAACATAAGAATTCTTAATTTGCATTAAGCTGGAGAGAGAGAAGAGAGAGAGAGAGAGAGAGAGAGAGAGAGAGAGCACCCTTTGAAGTAGCCAAGTCAGAGCTCAGACCTTAATCCAAAAGAGAAACCTTTGAATCAGTCATCCTAAGAATACATTTCAACCGAAACATTTCTGTATTAAAAAATGTTCCAGAAACTTTTCCTTGGAGGAGTTTGAGTATTTCAGGTTCTTATTCACGAGTGAGGGAAGGATGAAGCGTGCGATCAACATGTGGATCAGTGCAGCCTCTGCTGTAATACGAAGCTCGTACTAGTCAGTCTTGGTGAAGAGGCAGCGGAGCCGAAAGGCAAAGCTCTTAATCTACGATCGAATGCAGATCTATTTTGGAATAGAACCGCTGTTCCTCTGCCCTGAGAGAAGCCAGTTGAAATGGCTGGGGCATCTGATTAGAATGCTTCCTGAACGCCTCCTTGGTGTGATGTTTTGGGCATGTCCAACCAGGAAGAGACCTGGGGTCGAACCAGAACATGCTGGAGGGACTATGTCTCTCAGCTGGTTAGGGAATGCTGAAGGAAGTGGATAGGGAGAGGGACCCCTGAAACTCACTGCTTAGGCTGCTGTCCCATGACCTGACCCAAAATCAAGCAGGACATGATGACTGACTGAGAGTGTTTCAGAATTCCTCATGAACGTCATGCAGATTCTCAGCTATTAGAAACACTTGTTTGAGGTTATTGTTGCCAAAACACATTTGACCAGTTTTTAAATCTGATTCCAAATAAGCTTTTCTTGAAGGTACTGGGCTGAGCGTTCACTCAATTTTTCCATACGCATGGTAAATATTTAATGGGTATGTTAAAAAAAAATTAAAGATTATAATTGTGTGTTATCAGTTAATATTATACAATCTATACTGCTCTGTAAGTGCATTTGACCAACAAATTCAGTTGATTTGACTTGCATACTCAATGCATTCCGCCCTTGAAGGGATTCACTTGGGGCATTTGGATGAGATGCCCTTAGAAGTTGTCAACGTGTGCACTGGGTGATTGCGAACCAAGCAAACTCAAAAGTAAAATTGTATACATTATATAATTTTTATTTTGCTTAGTTAGCAAAATAAAACAAAATAAAATACCGTATATGACGTGATAAGCACCCAGAGTGTTAAAAAAAAAAAAAGAAGGATTGGGTGGGCGCTTATTAAAATGCTACCAGCAGAGTGGAACTGGAAGTGCTTATTACCATCCAGGTGGAAAACATGAATAATAACAGAACAATAAAAGAGTTTTACTGGTATATGTGTTATTCATTTTGTGTAATCAACCAAACTACTTCCATGAAAGCTGAAAATAAACAGAAAACTGTATAAATTAAAAAAAAAAAAAAAAAAAAAAACTTTTCCCTCCTGGAGCTTTCCCTTTAAACATTTCCTTTAAACATTTTCCCAAGTAAAATGAGCCAATCAACAGGAATGTCAACTTTAGCACATGGCTGAACCAATCAACACTAACATAAACAAAAGCACATGGCCAGGAACATCTTTAAATTTATGAAGTTAGTGAGCTGGAGAATAAAATACTTGTCATCACTTTCTGATAGGTCCATATCTGGCTCATCGCTGCATTCATTCAGAGCATCCCATAGTTTTGCTGTAGTAGTTTCTAATGGTTCATCGGTTGTTGGACATTTACCAAGAGACCAGCAAAATATTTTTTTGTTTTTTAAAACACGGCAGAACAATCAAATGTGTTGTTACTGATGTACATTATAGACATTCCCCAGTGGCCGGGGGTCTTGAAATACAATGTAAACTCACTTTTACAGGCAATGAACGCCTCATTTTATGGTTACACAGACTGATCGAATAAAATTGGTAAGTTTGATTTACTATTTTGCTCCCAGTAAACATGGGCGGTTATTAGACCTAAGGTTTTTTTTTTTTTTTTTTTTTTTTTTTGGGGGGGGGGGGGGCTTTTTGGAGCAGGACGCTTATTACGTCGAATACGGTAAATCCTGCAGGAGGAAACCTATGCCATCAAGGGTTCTCACACTTGCCTCATGGCAAGAGAGTTCCTCTGTTTTAGTCTTATGAGTAGCGAGGGAGTTTCGTTAATAAAAAAAAATATAAATAAAAAACAAGCCAAGACTGGTCAAGATGGGTGTCAATTCTGACAGGTCTGGGTAGCAATGTTACCAAGTCTATACTCTTTCTGTGTTATCAGTTGCAGAGTCAAAACTGGGCTGGATCTACTTTAACTCCAGTTTATACTTCCTCTCTACTGAGGTAAAAAGCTGGAATGAAGCCAGACAAGACTGCAAAAGGAGGGGAGCAGATCTTGTGACCATCAAGACCAAAGAGAAACAGGTAAGAGAGCATGAAAGTGAAAGAGAAATCATACACTTGAGCAGTTTCACATTATTGTTTTCTATTCACAGGAGTTCCTCCTTAATAAGCTTGGCAACGATAAGGCTTGGATTGGTTTACATGATAAAGTTACTGAGGGCATTTGGAAATGGGTGGATGATACCGTACTGAGTACGATCAAGTAAGAAATTTGAAGTAATTCTTCATGTATCGAATTCATAGTTCAGCTTTGTACACGCATGGAAAAACTAATTACTTTTGGATTCCATCTTTTACAACTCAGAATATGTAGATTTTCATTCAAGTAAGAAATTAGAAACTAACTTTGCTCAGCTTCCAATCACACATCCTCAATTTAAAAAAATTGACCAGATGTGTAAAATGTAAATAAATTACAATATAAAGCAGAAAACATCCAAAGCTGAAAATTTTAATATTTCATGTAAATATTAGCTCATATTGAAAATGATTCCAGCAACACAACTCAGGAAAAGGTTGTGTACATTTGCAAATAAAATTTTTATTTTTATTCTAAAACAATTATACTTTATATCTGTGTATCTATTATATCTGTGTACTGTGTACAGAGATTGGTCTGCTGCTGCTTGGTTGAAGCAAAAACCTGCAGCCACTGCGGCCCTTTACGGAATGAGTTTGTGACCCCTGCTTTAGAGTGTACTAAATAAAACTCACTGAACTACACATCACAGTAATACCTGGATCTGGCTACATAGATGGTGATGCCAATAATTCCGTTTGCAGTCTGAAAATCTTTAAATATAAATCTGCAAAGTGTTGTGTTTGTAATGCCCGTCAGTAATAACAGACGAGAACTTTTAGAGCCACCTGTCCTTGAGGACAGCAACGACAGCAACAAGGGGCCATAGTTTAACACCAGATAACTCATAACTCGTGTAAATACAAATAATTCACACACCTTGTTATTAACAAATGTTGAATTCTTGTTCTTTAGTAGAACAAGCCGGTCACATATGCAAAATTAAAACTGAAATCAGGTTTACTATGAACCAACCGGAAACATTAAAAAAAATGAATCACTGTTCAAACTCACATTGAAACAAACAAAATAAATTTACCTAGTTTAGCGGACACCCTGATCAGCTTGTCAGAGCATAGCAGGGCCAAAATATGCAACCAATCACACTCACACCAAGAAACCATAGAGAATATCCAATTAGCCTGATGTGTATGTCTTTGCACTGAGGGAGGAAACCAGAGCACCCAGAAAAAACCTATACAAGCTTGGTGAGAACATGCAGGCACTGATAAGCCCCACCAAGCCGTGAGTTATACCCAGAGTCGAACCTTTCTGCCGTACTAACCACTACTCTACCACTCCACCCTCTCTGGTGTAAACTTCTTGCAACTAATTTGGTAAAAAAAAAAAAAAGTGACAGGTCAGCCAGGCAGTTGTGGCCTAGTGGTATAGGGCGCTGGATCGCTGATCCAAAGATTGGGGGTTCGGGTCCCACTCTCCACAAGGTTATCACTGTCCACCCCCCCACCCCCACCCCAGTGCAGCTCACTGGGTTATCAAAGGCGGGCCATGTCTCTCACGGTTTCTAGTGAGAGGCATGTAAAAGAACCATTGCTGACTTTCGTAAAGAGTCGGCTGCAAAGTCGTCAACATGTTTCTGTCCCTTGCTAAAAAGGGTTGTGACAGGAAGGGCAGCCGATAATGTTGATGCACTGTTCTGTTTTACGATCAAATTGTGACTCCTGGTACATTTTATTCATTTTTAAATCTTTATCTTATTTTGATGGAGTGTCAATAATTCTGATCAGATTCCGATTTAGTATCTCTGGATTTCAGGTTCTGGGCTCCAGGTGAACCCAATAATGAGGGTAACGAGGACTGTGCTGAGCTTTGGGGTTTTCAGGGTAAAAACGGCTGGAATGATGGGCCATGCAAGAATAAAGTAAAGTGGATCTGTGAGAAACCCGTTTCTTGGTGGTAAGTTGAGAAATTAAATGATAAAACGCTCACAGATGATGTAATGATGTAACACTGACTCAATGTTTCCATGTTTATTTTCAGACTTAATCCACCATTTGTCAGCAACAATCACCGCATACCGTCACATAAAGAAGCCCAGACCTTGTATATGTACAGGAGCTACTACCTAGCTCGTGCCTCAATATTAACTTTGGCTGATGTCATAGCCTGTAAATACTTTCATTTAATCAGTGGCCAGTCAAATGGAAGCAAAGCAGATCGTTTATATACATGTGTGTTAATAACTCAGAGCAGTAAATTCCACGACTAATGGACCAGTGGACAAATGAAGATTGGAGGAGGTCAGTGGTTTCATCTGGCTGCTGATGCCGGCTAGAGGTCTTGGCATGTATCTGGATGATCTTATGCTTAGTGCTGCTGCCACCTGACTAGCTGATTAAATAATTTCATAATTGTGAAGTTGTAAAGATGTGTTCCTATTGCAGTACAGAAGGCATGTTCCTGTTAAAAACACCATGGACTCACTGATGGTGTGCATTTGTAATGTAGTGGGGGGCATGGGGGCATGGGGGCATGGAGGTACCCCCCCCCCCCACATACACACACGCAATAATAATAATAAAAAATATTTGATGCCATCTACTGTATTCTAGTACATTTTAGCAAGCCACAATATAATTTTAATGCCAGTTTTGGACATCAGATCAAAAAATAAATTAATTAAAAAAAAAAAAAATCTCCAAATCGAGCAGAACCTGAGACAGTATAAATAGTATATGAAAGAATAGGAACCTATGATAAATCAACAATTAAAAGGGAAACTAGCTTTCGTATTGTTTCACTAACTATAGCAGTACCTTGTTGACTTTACCATTTATGTAAAAATATTATCTAGTTTAAATAGGCTGTTTAAAGAAAAAAAAAAGGATTTTTATAAAGTGCTAAAGATTTTGAGGTGGCAATGTTTCTAATCCACTTTCAGCTACTTGAGACCGTTGTCGTGACGACTTGCTTGCTGTATGTGGGGCTGTGATTAGCAACAATAATGCTTCAACGCTTTTGTGAACTTACAGTTGGTGGTTTGCCCAACATGACAATAAATTGTAATGAAACATGGTATGTAGTTTCACTGACTGATGCATTCTCACAGTAATACAAGGGGAATGGACTTGATAATGAAAAGAGCAGAAATTAAACAGTGTGACGCACTATTCCATTTCATATTGTACGTGTGTGGGTCAAATTTTTTTTTTTTTTTTTTAATTGAGGGGGACCAGCCCTTCACCCCACCCCTATACAATACCTCTGATATCCATGAATACTCTGCTGTAATACTCAGCTAAGTGTTGAGTCAAAAGCATTTTAACAATTTATTTTTGCTGGTACATATTATTGCTCATTTACTGTAATAAGTTGTATGATGATGTATTGTAAACTACACAGAGAAAACTTAGCCATTGGTGCATGTTCTTTATTACCCAATTAAACTGTTGTAAATAATTCACTTTACGTAAACGAGTCTGTGGTAAAATTTCATTTCGATGCTTTAGAATTAATGAGGTGAACCTGCACTGTGTATCTTTTCTAAATAAGTTCACCAGGTTAATTTAAAGGTAACTAGTTTTCTTTGGAAACATAAACTTGACTGTGGGCAATGCATGTGCTTGGTGTGCTCCACAAGTCTGATTGGTTTTTTAGTTTTGAGGATCAATTTTACACAACAGTATCAGTGAACAGTTACAGTGCACTATGGATTTAAATGCTGAGATTTTGTTTATTCACATTTCTGAGTGAAAAAGTTACACTTAAATAAATCCATCTAACCATTCATCCATCCTCATTGTGTTTTTTGACAATAACCTTTTTTTTTATGTCTGTCTGGTTGGTTGTTAACAGCTTTGTGTTAGATGCCATGAATGAGGTGGGATGAAGAGGGGGGGGGGTGCAGTCAGTCACAATCATCACAATCATCCAGCAACTTGGTCCTCTCCTCTTCAGCTCACTCCACAGGTTTTCAACGGGGTTGAGGTCTGGGGACTGAGACGGCCACAGGAATAGCCTGATTCTGTGTCTGGTGAATCATTTCTGTGTAAATTTGATCACATGTTTGGAGTCATTTTCTCAATGATAGACCCAGTGACAACCCACCAAAAAAGCCCTCTGTTGGTCTCATTTGACCAAAGCACACGGTCCCAGCTAAAGTCCTAGTATGGCTTGGTGAAGACGTTTGCATTTATGAGTGTGAGTGAGAAGAGGTTTTTTCCGTGCATGTCTCCCAAACAGCTTGTTGGCATGTAAATTGTAACTGATGGTTGTTTTGGAGACTTTGTGACCCCAACCATTTGTTGCATTTCTTTAACAGTGAGCTTTGGAGAACTTTTTAATTTCTCTTACGGTCCTCCACACTGTGCATTATGGCAAAATAACCTTGCGTCCTCGTCCAGGCTGTTTACCACTGTTCTAGTTGTTTTAAACTTCGTGATTTCTCTGACAGTAGATATGGGCAGGTGCAGACGAGAAGTTATTTTCTTGTGTCGACCTTCACAACTCAGACAATGGCTACATCTGCCCTACTTGAATAGTGTGTTCCTTTGTTTTTCCCATGTTGTAGAGTCGATAAGAAAAATGGCCTCTGTATCACATCCTATTTATACCCCAGGGAAACAGTCAGTACTGAATTACCAATTAAATGTTCCTAGATACTCTGATCAAATTGGTAAACTACTGTAGAAGTGACAGAAATGCTTACATTTGTTTCATAGGAAGTGTTAGGGGTGACAATAATTGTGGAACAGGTGATTTTATGAAAAATTATTTCTTATTCAGGGATTTTTTTCCCCCTTAAAATTCACTTGATTTGGAGGTTACATTTTTCTACAATTTTCAGTGTGAGAATAGCTTCTGCAACAAAAACGAATTCATTTTAAGGCTTTTTTTTTTTTTTTTTTTTTTTTTTTTTAATAATTTTTCATGTTCTGAAAAAAATCATGTTCTGAATCATTTACCACACCCATTATGTGGGGTTCCACAGGGCTCAATTGTAGGGCCTCTGCTGTTCACATGTAATATACAAACCGGATTCCAAAAACATCGGACACTATATAACTTGTGAATAAAAACTGAATTCAATGATGAGGAAGTGCCAAATTTCAATATTTTATTCTGAATAGAACATAGATGGCAGGTTAAAAGTTTAAACTGAGAAATCACTGTAGGGTAAAAATTTGTTGATTTTTAATTTCATGGTGTCAACAAATCTCAAAAAAGTTGGGATAAGGCCATTTTCACCACTGTGCGGCATCCCCTCTTCTTATAACAGTATGCAAATGTCTGGGGACCAAGGAGACAAGTTTCTCAGGTTTAGAAATAGGAATGCTGTCCCATTCTTGTCTAATATAGGCCTTTAACTGTGCATCTGTCTTTTGCCTTCTTTGTTGCACCTTCATGTTTATGACGTACCAAATGTTCTCTATCAGTGAAAGATCTGGACTGCAGGCTGGCCATTTCAATAACTGGATCCTTTTCCTACACAGCTATGATGTTGTAATTAATGCTACATGTGGTCTGGCATTAACATGTTGAAAAACGCAAGGTCTTCTCTGAAAGAGACGACGTCTGGATGGGAACATATGTTGTTCTAGAACCTGAATATACCTTTCTGCATTGACGGTGCCTTTCCAGATGTGCAAGCTACCCATGTCACATGCACTCATTCAACCCCTGTATCATCACAGATGCAGGCTTCTTAACTGAGCACTGATAACTTGGGTTGTCCTTGTCCTCTTTAGTCTGGATGACATGGTGTCCCAGTTTTCCATAAAGAACTTTGAATCGTGATTCGTCTGACCGCAGAACAGTTTTCCACTTTACCACACTCTATTTTAAAGGACCCCTGGCCCAGAGAAAACACCTGCGCTTCTGGGCCTTGTTTAGAAATGGTTTTTGCTTTGTCCTGTAGAGTTTCAGCTGGTAATGGCGGATGGCACAGTGGATTGTGTTCACCGATAGTGGTTTCTGGAAGTATTGCTGAGCCCATTCTGTGATTTCCCTGACAGTAGCATTCCTGTTTGTGGTGCAGTGCTGTTTAAGGTCTCGAAGATCTTTTCCAGATTCTCTGAATCTTTGGATGATGTTATGCACTGTAGATGATGATAACTTCAAACTCTTTGCAATGTTTTGCTGGGAAACACCTTTCTGATATTGCTCCACTATCTTTCTGTGTGACATTGAGGGAATTGGTGATCTTCTACCAATCTTCACTTCTGAGTGACACTGCCACTCTGAGAAGCTCTTTTTATCCTCTGTCATGTTGCCAATGAACCTCATTAGTGGTAATTGGTCTTCCAGCTGTTCGTTTTAAGTGCAATTGACTTTTCCAGCCTCTTGTTACTACCTGTCCAAACTTTTTTGAGATTTGTTAACACCATGAAATTGAAAAATCAAAACATTTTCCCCTTAAAATGATACATTTTCTCCGTTTAAACTTAGACATGTTGTCTATGTTCTATTCGAAATAAAATATTGAAATTTGGCACTCCCCCATCATTGCATTCAGGTTTTATTCAAAATTTGTAATAGCGTCCCAACTTTTTTGGAATCCAGTTTGTACTTCCTCAGGGCTCTGTTGTGAGAAAGCATGGTAACTCCTTCCAGTGCTATGTTGACGACGGTCAGATTTAAGCACCACTAAAGCAGAAGGATGCCCTTTCAGTTGCACCTCTTCTTCTTGTTTGCATAAATTAAATTAAAGCATGGATAACTCAACTTTTTAAATTAAAAAAAAAAAATCTGAAGTGATGTTTTGTCCCATGGATCCTGAGAGTCCCCTCCTGGTGACCTGGGTTTCTTGGCACTGTATGCAAGGCCTCCAGTTACAAATCTGGGTTAAGATGGACAGTCAAATTTCTGCAGTAGTGAAGTCCAGCTTTTTTCATTTAAGACAGTTGCCAAAGGTGAAACCCATTATCTCAAGACAGCACTTCGAGTCAGTAATTCATGCCTTCATAATGTCTCAGCAGGATTACTGCAATACACTTTATTTTGGAGTCATTCATTCTTCCCTCCAGCTAGTTCAAAATGGAGTTGCACATCTTAACTAGAGTACGCAAGAAAGATCACAATACACCCATTTTAGTTTCACTTCATTGGTTACCCGTGTATTTGAGAGTTTATTTTAAACTACTTTTATTTGTTTCTAGATGCTTAAATGGCCTCACCCAGTCTTCTTTCTCTGAGCTGCTTCAACTGTATGTACCTACCCGGTCTCTTGTGTCAGCTGCTCAGTTGCTCCTAGCCGTGCCGAAATCAAAGCTGAAGCTCAGAGGGGACAGAGCGTTTTCGGACACTACTCCAAAATTGTGGAATAATCTGCATTTTCTTTCATGTTGGACACACCCTCATTGCCCATTTTTACCTAGTACGAGACCTAGACTTTTATTTGTTTAAATTATTTATTACTTCTTGTGTTTTTACTGATTATTTTTCATCTTGTTTTGATTTGTTTTTATCGATTATTTGTTTTGATGTTACTTTGAATGTTTTATGCTTTGCCTTAACTTTACTTGTGATGTACAGCACTTTTTTTCAGCCATGGTCATATAAGAGTACAATATAAATAAAGATGGTATCATATGTCCATTACACTACGTAATACATATGCCAGTATGTCCAGTTAACTATGTCCAGTACATTCAACATATACATGGGTGCAAGTTGGAAAGCTTGAAAAACCTGAAAAGTTTGACGTAGTCAGACGGGCATGGCGTAGCCATGTGGGTGGGGGTAAATGGGGGTGCGCCCCATTTGGGCTTGGACAAAAAATTTAAATCACAAGTTAAAATGGCTGTCTCTCATGCAATCTTTTACCAACATTTACAGCAATATACAATTTGTAAATTCATATTATATATATATATATATATATATATATATATATATATATATATATATATATATATATATATATACACACACACACACACACACACACACATACTGGTCCTTCTCAAAAAATTAGCATATTGTGATAAAGTTCATTATTTTCTGTAATGCACTGATAAACATTAAACTTTCATATATTTTAGATTCATTACACACAACTGAAGTAGTTCAAGCCTTTTATTGTTTAATATTGATCATTTTGGCAAAAAAATAAAGAAAAACCAAAAATCCCGATCTCAAAAAATTGGCATATTTCATCTGACCAATAAAAAAAAAAAAAAAAAAAAAAAGTTTTTAATACAAAAAAAAGTCAACCTTCAAATAATTATGTTCAGTTCTGCACTCAATACTTGTTCGGGAATCCTTTTGCAGAAATGACTGCTTCAATGCGGCGTGGCATGGAGCCAATCAGCCTGTGGCACTGCTGAGGTGTTACGGAGGCCCAGGATGCTTCGATAGCGGCCTTAAGCTCATCCACAGTGTTGGGTCTGGTGTCTCTCAACTTTCTCTTCACAATATCCCACAGATTCTCTATGGGCTTCAGGTCAGGAGAGTTGGCAGGCCAATTGAGCCCAGTAATACCATGGTCAGTAAACCATTTAGCAGTGGTTTTGGCACTGTGAGCAGGTGCCAGGTCGTGCTGAAAAATTAAATCTTCATCTCCATAAAGCTTTTCAGCAGATGGAAGCATAAAGTGCTCCAAAATCTCCTGATAGCTAGCTGCATTGACCCCGCCCTTGATAAAACACAGTGGACCAACACCAGCAGCTGACACGGCACCTCAGACCATCACTGACTGTGGGTACTTGACAATAGACTTCAGGCATTTTGGCATTTCCTTGTCCCCAGTCTTCCTCCAGACTCTGGTACCTTGATTTCCGAATGACATGCAAAATTTGCTTTCATCCGAAAAAAGTACTTTGGACCACTGAGCAACAGTCCAGTGCTGCTTCTCTGTAGCCCAGGTCAACCGCTTCTGCCGCTGTTTCTGGTTCAATAGTGGCTTGACCTGGAGAATGCAGCACCTGTAGCCCATTTCCTGCACACGCCTGTGCACGGTGGCTCTGGATGTTTCTACTCCTGACTCGGTCCACTGCTTCCACAGGTCCCCCAAGGTCTGGAATCGGCCCTTCTTTCACTTTTTCCTTCCCACAGACGTCCCACTGAGGTGGCTTGATCGAGCACTCTGGGAACAGCCTATTCGCTCAGAGATTTCTTTCTGTGTCTTCCCCTCTTGCTTGAGGGTGTCAATGATGGCCTTCTGGACAGCAGTCAGGTCGGCAGTCTTACCCATGATTGTGGTTTTGAGTAATGAACCAGGCTGGGAGTTTTTAAAAGCCTCAGGAATCTTTTGCAGGTGTTTAGAGTTAATTGGTTGATTCAGATGATTACGTTAATAGCTCGTTTACACTACCTGAACATGATATGCTCATTTTCATGATATGCAAATATTTCAGTTGGTGTGCAATGAATCTAAAATATATGAAAGTTTAGTTTTAATCAGTACATTACAGAAAATAATGAACTTTATCACAATATGCTAATTTTTTGAGGACCTACACACACACACACACACACACACATATTCCCCCAGTGCAGCTAACTGGGTTATCAAAGGCGGGCCATGTCTGTCACTGTCTATGGTGAGAGGTTGATGTAAAAGAACCATCGCTGACTTTCGTAAAGAGTACCTGCAAAGTCATCAGCGTGTTTCTGTCCCTTGCTAAAAAGGGTTGTGACAGGAAGGGCATCCGACGTAAAAACCTCTGCCAAATCAATTGTGCGAATCAGATGATTCGCTGTGGCGACTCCCGAGTAAAAGGGAAAAAGCAGAAAGGAAAAGAATATATATATATAATGATGCAAAATAATGATTTTTTTTTTTAAATTACAAGACATATTTTGTTGAACAATTTTTACAAATCCCAACTGACCTCTTTGTCAGCACCATCCTATGCTCCTACCTCCACTTTTATAAGTCACCCCATGCTCCTGTCTCTTCTGGAAGAAAGTATTTACCACAGCCATTTCCAGCCTTTTTGCAAAATCTATCAACATCTGTCCTTCTGTGTTCCTGTCCTGGATACCAAACCTGCCCATCACTTCCTCGTCCCCTCTGTTGCCTTCACCGACATGTTGATTGAAGTCTGCCCCAATGACCACTCTTTCACCTCTGGGGTTACTCTGCATCACTTCATCTAACTCACTCCAGAATCTCTCCTTCTCTTCTCGCTCACATCCTGTCTGTGGGGCATAAGCACTAACAACATTGAACATCACACCTTCAATTTCTAACTTGAGACTCATCACTCTGTCCGACACTCTTTTCACTTCTAGAACATTCCTGACAAACTCCTCCTTCAAGATAACTCCTCCATTTCTCTTCCCAGCCACACCATGAAAAAACAGCTTCAACCTGCTCCTAAGCTTCTAGCCTTGCTACCTTTCCACCTGGTCTCCTGAACACACAGTATGTCCACCGTCCTCCTGTGGAAGTCATCATCATAGGCCCCAAACATTCCCATCATGTCCTGTTCACCCTGCTTCCTCTGATCTACAGTAGTACGGTCAGGTTCCACAGTGGTTTTTCCTCACAATTCCCTATAGAAGGACATAGGGGCAATATGCCCTTACAAATATTCATGAAGAAGGAAACAACGGTTAAGTGAGCCTGCAAATCCAGGTTTTTTCTAGTTTCTCTGAAATGCATGTCGTGCTGATAGAGGTACTACTGCTGCTACTACTACTACTGCTAACATGGTTAGGAATCGGGACTGTGGATCACATGGACATCATTAGGGATCTCGGAGAATGTGCTCACGTACATGCTGATACATTCACAAATAACAGAGAAAAAAAGTGATGAAAAGCGTAGTAGTCTGTATTCTCCTCTTTTTTAATTATGTGCGATGGAACTGTCAGCTTTTTCAGTGTAAAGTTTGAAGAGCTTATGGGATAAAATGCTCAGTGATAATGGATCACAACAACCCTTGTCATCTCGCAACGAAACAAATGAGACAACCTTTGAGCCTCCCTTATAAAAGATGAATATATATATATTTTTTAATTATATATATATATATATATATATATATATATATATATATATATATATTTCATCAGTGCTTTTGTAACAATGGGATGAGTTAATGTGAAGGGTTAAGTTGCTGTGGAATTTCCCCACAGTGCAATGCTCACCTGTCCCCAGCAGGAGGCAGCATGTAGCGGCGTCCATCCGTCTGCATCTGTTTCATCCACACTGGCTCTGCATTCAAGCAGCACCTCTCCCACTGACAAGTATCCGTTAGCTGCAGCTACATGCAACTGCACATATCACATATGCACACACACACACACACACACACACACACACCATTTACATATGCACTCATTACCTAATTCCCTCTCACCATCTCTCTCACTCTCTCTCACCAGAGTGGCCCCGTGTTGGTCCTTGGCATTTAGGTTGTCCCCTCGTTCTATCAGCGCTTGGACATCACTCAGCATGATTCTCTCCTTGGCAGCACGGCACTCGTCTATCTGCTCCTGAGTGATGCCTGCGTACACATTTACACACGCTAAGCACACACCTAATACATCGCTAGCGACAGGCCTAAGCAAGTTTCTAATAAGATTTTTATTAAAGCGTTTTACACAAACACCTGAGAAGAGAAAGTCTTACCCTGCTCGGCCATTACTACTTCGATGAGCTCGAGCGTTGCTTCATCCTCACACAGGTCATACGGCATATTTCCATCTGCGTTAACCGCCAGTAGATCTGCTCCACTACAAACACACAGCCCAACTCAGTAACATAACTCAAACACATTTATGAATGCGTATACAAAGACGTGCTACCCCAGCATTTCCAGTCGTTGGCACTACAGTCAGAGTAATTATGATAGATGTGCTACTTCAGCATTTGTGGTAGTTTGAGCAACAGTTACTATAATTACAGCACACTTGCTACTCAGTAGTTTGCACTAGAGTCAGTGTAAGTACAGGAGGCATGCTACTTCAGCATTAACGTAGTTGGCACTATAATCAGAGTAATTATGGTGGGTGTGCGACTCCAGTATTTATGGCAGTTTGAGCTACTGTTACTGTAATTACTGCACACTACACACTTGCTATTCCGGCCCTTACTATAGCTTGCATTAGCGCAAGCGTAATAATGGTAGGCGTGGGTCTTCAACAATTATGGTAATTTGTGTTATAGGCAGGATAATTATGGTAAGTGTGCTATTCAAGGACTTAGGGTGCTTTGTCTATACCAGGGGTCGGGAACCTTTTTGACTAAAAAGAGCCAATATATATTTTAAAATCTAATCTACTGAGAGCCATATATTATACATAAATAGACATGCATACTAGACCTTCTCAAAAAATTAGCATATTGTGATAAAGTTCAAAAAAGTTTTCTGTAATGTACTGATAAACATTAGACTTTCATATATTTTAGATTCATTACACACAACTGAAGTAGTTCAAGCCTTTTATTGTTTAATATTGATCATTTTGGAAAAAAAAGTAAAGAAATAACAAAAATCCCGATCTCAAAAATTAGCATATTTCATCCGACCGAAAAAAAAAAAAGTGTTTTTAATACAAAAAGTCAACCTTCAAATAATTATGTTCAGTTCTGCACTCAATACTTGGTGGGGAATCCTTTTACAGAAATGACTGCTTCAATGCGGGCGTGGCATGGAGCCAATCAGCCTGTGGCACTGCTGAGGTGTTACGGAGGCCCAGGATGCTTCGATAGCGGCCTTAAGCTCATCCACAGTGTTGGGTCTGGTGTCTCTCAACTTTCTCTTCACAATATCCCACAGATTCTCTATGGGCTTCAGGTCAGGAGAGTTGGCAGGCCAATTGAGCCCAGTAATACCATGGTCAGTAAACCATTTAGCAGTGGTTTTGGCACTGTGAGCAGGTGCCAGGTCGTGCTGAAAAATGAAATCTTCATCTCCATAAAGCTTTTCAGCAGATGGAAGCATGAAGTGCTCCAAAATCTCCTGATAGCTAGCTGCATTGACCCCGCCCTTGATAAAACACAGTGGACCAACACCAGCAGCTGACGCGGCACCACCAGACCATCACTGACTGTGGGTACTTGACACTGGACTTCAGGCATTTTGGCATTTCCTTGTCCCCAGTCTTCCTCCAGACTCTGGCACCGCGATTTCCGAATGACATGCAAAATTTGCTTTCATCCGAAAAAAGTACTTTGGACCACTGAGCAACAGTCCAGTGCTGCTTCTCTGTAGCCCAGGTCAGCCGCTTCTGCCGCGGTTTCTGGTTCAAAAGTGGCTTGGCCTGGGGAATGCGGCACCTGTAGCCCGGTCCACTGCTTCCACAGGTCCCCCGAGGTCTGGAATCGGCCCTTCTCCACAATCTTCCTCAGGGTCCGGTCACCTCTTCTGGTTGTGCAGCGTTTTCTGCCACACTTTTTCCTTCCCACAGACGTCCCACTGAGGTGGCTTGATCGAGCACTCTGGGAACAGCCGATTCACTCAGAGATTTCTTTCTGTGTCTTACCCTCTTGCTTGAGGGTGTCAATGATGTCCTTCTGGACAGCAGTCAGGTCGGCAGTCTTACCCATGATTGCGGTTTTGAGTAATGAACCAGGCTGGGAGTTTTTAAAAGCCTCAGGAATCTTTTGCAGGTGTTTAGAGTTAATTGGTTGATTCAGATGATTAGGTTAATAGCTCGTTTCAAGTACCTTTTCGTATGCCAAAATCATCAGTATTAAAACAATAAAATACCAGAAATATTTCAGTCAGTGTTCAATGAATCTAAAATATATGAAAGTTTAATTTTTATCAGTACATTACACAAAATAATGAACTCTATCACAATATGCTAATTTTTGAGAAGGACTAGAATACACACACACACACACACACACACACTATATATAGCCAGATACAGTCATTAAAAGAGTCACATCTGGCTCACGAGCCATAGGTTCCTGACCCTTGGGCTATACTATTTATTGGCACAGACACTCACGACTGGACGAGGATCTGGACAAGGCTGGTATGTCCACAGGTGGCGGCAGCATGTAAGGGAGTCCAGAGTTCACTGTCGCATGCGTTCACATTCGCGCCGGATTCCAGCAGACAGCGTACCACATCCACAAAGTCATCGATGCAGCACTGGGCAGAGAGTGTGAGCGACAAAGAAATAAGTCACAACCAGTTAAATACACCTCCACTCTCTCACTCACGCTTTACTTCTTAAATCAGACGGTAAGAGATGAAACCAGACTGCAAACTTGGATTGTGTGTCCATTGAGGCAGTGCATTATGGATACCCTGCAATCTCCAGGCAAAATAGTTTAAAACCCACCGTATAGCTCTGTGAGATACAGCATCAGGAATACCAACAATGTAGTAAACTCACATCGAACACTAAACCAAAGGGTTCCTGGATGACTTCCTGACTTGTGTTTCTACCACAGAGCAGGACACTCGAGCACCAACAAAACTAACACACACACACACACATTATATATATAAGGTCAAATGGTAAAATGGTACTCAAGGTCAACCACAGTAAGTTCTTGGTCAACGGAACGGTGCAGACTCTAGGGTGGGAGCAGGGAATGTACTGGAAGAATCGGGGTGGGGAAAAAATATTGGCACTGGTTCCTGGAAGTGAAGCAAAATTTCCTGCTTTTCTATGAAAGTTCCTGTGGTGGAAACAGACCCTAAATACAACAATGTAGAAAAGCAATGATAACATAGAGACTGACTGGGAGTGAGTGTGTGTGTGTGTGTGTGTGTGTGTAAAACCAAACTATAATTTAGAGCAAGAGTGAGAGAGAGCATTTAGTATATATATATATATATATATAATATGTATCTTCTTTTCCTTTCGGCTTTTCCCTTCAGGGGTCGCCACAGCAAACCATCCGCCTCCATCTAACCCTATCCTCTGTATCTTCTATTCTTACTCCAACTACCTTCATGTGCTCCTTCACCACATCCATAAATGTTCTTTGGTCTTCCTCTAGGCCTTCTGCCTGGTAGTTCCAACCTCAGCATCCACCAATATACTCACTATCCCTCCTCTGTACATGTCCAAACCATCTCAATCTAGCCTCTCTGACTTTGTCTCCAAAACCTGTAACATGTGCTGTCCCTCTGATGGACTCATTCCTGATCCGATCCATCCTCGTTACCCCCAAAGAGAACCTCAACATTTTCATCTGCAAACATCGTAGTCCATGGAGATTCGTGTCTAACCTCGTCTGTCAGCCTGTCCCACCTCCACCTTGAATTCTTCGGTCACGCCAACAGCACACATCACCACTGTCTTACATCTCTCATACATGTCCTGCACCACTCTAACATACTTCTCTGCCACTCCAGACTTCCTCATGCAATACCACATGCACCCTGTCATATGCTTTCTCCAGATCCACAAAGGCACAATGCAGCTCCTTCTGACCTTCTCTATTAACATCCTCAAAGCAAACACTGCATCTGTGGTGCTCTTTCTTGGCATAAAACCAAACTGTTGTTCACAAATGCTAACCTCTACCCTTAGTCTAGCCTCCACTATTGGTGTAAAATAATGCAATAAATACTCATCACCTGTAGGTGGAAGCAGGGAGTTAGTTCTTGACTGCCTTTTACTTTGCAACAAGTGAAATAGTGATGCATGGATGATGGCAGGTGGCTTGCAAGGTGATTCGCAAGACACAACATTGACAATGATGGAATTCTTTCCCATAACTTCATCATATGGCTCATCATCTTTATCCCTCTGTAGTTGCCACAATTCTGCACATTTCCATTGTTCTTAAAAATGGGCACAAGCACACTTCTCCTCCATCCATCCCTCCGGCATCCTCTCACTCTCTAAGACCTTGGTGAATGTTCTTGCTGAATATATATATATATATATATATATATATATATATATATATACACACACACACACACACACACACACACATATACATACACACCTGGTGCAAAGCTGTGAGGCCGTCTTCGTTAAACAGATCTGGACTAACACCACTCTTCAACAGCTCCCGCACTGCAAAATTTACACACACACACACACACTTTATTACCCTACATATTACCTATGTTCTTCCATTCCCCAGGTTCTCTTTGATAGAACGTTTTTACATGGATTTACCTTCATTGAGGTCATTCCTTGCAGCAGCCTCAAGCAGCGTGATGTTGCTGGGGAACCGGACCTTCTTCCCGCTGTTTATCTTACTTTTCTTCACGGAGTCCCTCTTCCTCTGCACTGCACTGTTCTTCCCCATGCGCGCATTCTCCTTTTCCATCTGTGCCCAGCCCTTGAGCTGCTGCGCCCGTCTCTTCTGTGCATGCTTCAGGCGATCTGTCGTGGAGAGCCGGCTCACAGTCGTCATCTCGGCCAGCAGCTCGCGGTGCTCTGCCATTTCCAGCAACAAAAAACCAGACTCGGTTTAGTTTTGACCCGTTTTCTGATTATGAGATTGGGGACGTAGTAAACATTCCTTGCACGTGGTGATTTTTAACACAAATGCCGTTTATTAACCAGGCCTGAAGTTGATGTGACCTCCTCAGGGGCCGCTTCACCTTTAGGATCCTGTCCAGCTTCTTGTTTCCTGATTGGATTGTAGAAATGTGTTGTTTTGTGGAATCTTCAGAGCCTACTTCAACTCCAGCTTTAGATTGAGCTCCAAGATTATCTGTCTTTATTTCAGACACCAATGGGGGGGACACTTGCAAGAAAAATAGTTCACATATGCACGACAAGGGAAGCAAACAAGGTTTTTGTTTTCTCAGGAAAAAAAAGTATTTTTTTAATTAAATGAATGAACTAGGCTCGGTGTTGGATTTTGCGAGCAAGGAGAAAAGAAAAAAAAAAAAAGAACCCACAGCATTCCAAAAAAATTCATTAAATATCCAAACGTAATGTAATGGAGGAAAATGGTCCTGATTGTCAAGTTTTGCCCATTAAAACTTGTTTTGAAATTGTTTCAGATAAAATCTGGAATGCCAGTACATTAATCAGAGCTTATACAACAAACTACAACAAAAATACAGGAAATTATGCACAGGCGTGAAACTAATCAAATCATGAAGTCCACTATGTAGAGTGCATCAGGTCCTGCCTTCGTGGGCATATAAACATCGACACAAATCAAGATCTTTTCAAGAATATTTCACTGGCAAACAAATCCAAATTGATCCAGACCCTGTGATTACACTCCAGATTTAGATTTTCTGATTGTCCTGATGTCTCAAACCCAAAATATTCTTCAGTTTAGCTTCTGTTTTTATGTTTTGGCGATTTAGGACAAGACCTCAAGTCACCAAGGGTAGTGCAAATTCACGCTGAAATGAACCCAAATTCCCAAGAAACACCATGAAAACATGTTGACAAATATAAAATAAACACTGATGATCATCAAAAACAACTTTCAGTTTCATCAGATTCTGTTCAGTTTTCATGGAATAGGAAGAAGAAGTAGGTACCGTTGAGATACCCAAGACGGTGATTTAATGGAAGACGACTGCATTGAAGTGAAGATCGGATCTTCTGACCATCTACATCTTGGGGTGATTTTATGTGAGGTATGAAGTGAATATCAAACCAATAGAATTGGGATTGTTGCTCCTTTGCACTTATTTGATGAGTTTAGTATGATGTTTAATACCAGTCCCAGTACAGCAGATGTTTTCCACAAAAAATAAAAAGCATGAAAGGATGGAATCTGTGAAAGACATTATTTGGTGACGCTCCTGGTCTTCGTCCCTCGCATTCCCCTGGATGTCTACCGATGGATGTCCCAGAGCTTAACCTCCACCGAAAACCACGGTTAAGTCCACCACAGTGATATTACATACTGTTCTGGAAGTAAATTACAGCAGCTGACTTCACGGTTGATCACAAAACTGATGTTCGGCCATTTTTCCTTCATCAGAACAGAAATCACTTCTGAATTAAAACCAGGCGAAGAAGCAACAGTGCAGCCTCTCAGAGCAGGTCGACATTCCCTCCAGGATTTGGATTCATAACTACAGTCCAGTGAATCTCATTTCAATTCCCATAAGCAAAATAGAAAATGAAGCAAAGCCATTGTGAGAAGTCAGTTCTGGTAATTGGGACCCAACTGAAACAGGGACCTGAGGACACAGAGAAAGAGGATATTAATTTATGCAAATGGAATTATGCTGTTGACATGGCGGTGTGATGAACTGATGTCACTGTTACCCCGCTGATGTTGTTGTTCTATGACAGCATAACCCCAAGTGTTAAAGGAGTCCAATTGGCTCCCAGGAATAATAGATCAGTAAAGTCTGCTGGGTTTTTTTAACTAAAAGCCTTCTGGCTCACCAGGCCAGAGCATGAAGCGACAAGTAGTTCAACTTCTCCTGAATGGGACACTAGTTCATCAGTGCTTACCTTCCCTACCCATGACACCACCAGCGCCCGGTACATTACAGTAAATAAAGATGAAATACAGTGTTTTCTCTTGTAAATAATGCAATCGGCCACAATAGCGTTCTAAAATCATTTGCTTACTCCTAGTGTCAATGAAACTTACTTTCTTTCTTCCTTTCGGCTTTTTTTCCCCCTTTTTTCTCGGGAGTCGCCACAGGGAATCATCTGATTCGCACATTTGATTTGGCAGAGGTTTTTACGTCAGATGCCCTTCCTATCACAACCCTTTTAGCAAGGGACAGAAACACGCTGACGGCTTTAACTCTAATTTCAGCCACAGAAAAATCACAGAACACCACTGTTAAAATACATTATACCTTTTTGTATTCTCTTAAATTTGAGGTATTTGAAGGGAATGTACACTTTTTTTCTACAATAAAAATGAAAACACCTCGGAATAGAGTTGTGTGTTACGGCTTTTATTCAGTCGTCATTCATTCATTCAGTCACTAAGCCATTTAATCCTAATTAGGGACATGGGCAGACTGGCATCCATGACAACCGACTCTCAGCGAAGGCGGGGTAGACCCTGAATAGCTCGCCAGACCATTGTAGGGCCAACATGTATACAACCATTCACACGCTCAACTAGGGGTGACTTGGAACTGCCAATTAGCCTCTGCATGAATTTAGACTCTGGGAAGAAACCAGAGAACCCAGAGGAAACCTACACACTGAGTCCAGGAATCGAAACAAGAACATACAGCCAACGTATTCAGTCCTATCATTTGTTTTTATGTCGTTTCATTTTTATTTTGTTTGTGCTTCCCTTTTTTAAGGGTCTCAGTTTTTTATCGATATTATTTGATATTGGAATCGTCCCGTTTTTGTTTATACTTCGATACCACATTTTATACCCCTTTAACTGGGTACCAGTGGCATCCTTTGCCACCGTCTGTGGTGGATTGCCTTCCTGAAGGAATTTTATTATCCTTTTTATTGGAGATATGACCCCTTTCAACTGGCTAAAGTCTGGAAGAACTGAATATTAACTGCAGACTCGTTTGCATATTATTTGTTCGAGGTATATTTCACAATGAGTCATTTTGTGATGTTTAGTTTGCAGGGATCCGGAACCCAGTGGTGAATCCTCAACGTGGCGATTCCGTCATTTTCCCAGCGTTTCCACTCAACACTGTGCGGATCGAGTTCTCATGACGCAGATGGAGCAGATTCACGTATAATACATGAATTATGCATGACATTAATCCAATCTAATCTAATGCATAGCATAGACCTGCTCAATTTCACAGTATACAGCTCCTATCTTTTATACCAGCATGCATTATTAATGAATGTCAGTGAAGCAGTAAACATGCTGGAGCCAACAGCAGGAGCTCACGTCAACAAATAAGAGCGATGAAGTGGAGAAAATATGCAAGTATGCAAATCACTGCACGCGCACACACACACACACACACACACACACACACACACACACACAGAAATAAGAGGAAGTGTTTGCAGGATTCTTGTTGTAAAATCATTACACAGTATAGAAATCCAGATTAGGGGAATTGCGCTAGTCACGTGAACAATGTTCCCACTTCCTTGAGGAGCTTTCTTCTTCTCACACCAGCATGTGGTTGATCAGCGTGTAAACTTTGTCAGAAGGGTGTTTCTCATGACATGCAGATGTTTTTATCATGCATGTACTAGTGCACTACATAGGGTGTAGACAATATTCTGAAATGAGCTCCATTATGTTCGATCCTGTAGTGGAGCAACAGCTCTTCGTAAAAATGGGGAAGTGACTCCAAGTCTTTTACCTGGATCATGGATACAAAATCCTGCCGAACATCAGCGGCTTGAAAATGCCACTAGAACACCAACACCGCCAGAGAAACAGCTGCATTCACTAAACACATCAGAACTAGGGCATCATCGTTTTGGCCAATTAGTGAACATGCAGTAAACACACTGCTGCAATGCAACCGTTAATGATTTCACCGAAAATCCAACCTACCCAAGAACACGTATCTAAGGCTCATGATATTGAACACACACACACACACACACACTGAACACACACACACTGAACACACACACACACACACCATTGGCAGCGGACAGTGAGATTTCCTTTTGGCTTTTTCCCTTTTTCAGGGGTCGCCATAACAAATGATTCGCACATTTAATTAATTTGGCATAGGTTGAACCAAATAAATTCAGGCGTCACTTAAAGACGTCACACCCCGATCACATGACGAGCTTCGTTAATTTTTTTTTCAGCGAAAACGTGTCGCGTATAGACCAAATTCGCATTACAACTGCGCATGTGCGGGGAACGTCACCCAACAACTGGTCCAAGGGTCACTGCTACCAAACTTTGTTGTAGCGACTTGCTTTTGTATGTAAACACATCCTCACAACTGCCGCTTAAAGGCTGCCTGAAGCCTTAAATTACAGGTGCGCACTGTGCCGCAGTGATCTGTGGGAACGCCATTTATCATCTCGAGCGTTGGAAAAAGGAAATTTGCAGTATACATGCCTACAAATGTGGGGCTAACGCATGTACATGTCCGCCGCCGTTCACATTATTTACCTTCCCTACCAAGCGAAGGATCCGGAGCGACACAAACGTTGGATTAAAGCAGTAAATTTATAATTAAAGTGTTCTTTATTTGAATACATAGACCTATAGACTATATCACCTTTTATTTACCTGTTAATTTACCATAAAAATCGGTGATGCTGTAATAATTACATATCATAGACTTAGATCTTGAAAATTAGTGTTATGTTAATTTGTAAAATAGACAAACAAGAGCGGTCAGATCACTCAGTGACAGCTGTCCAACTTGTATTTACCTTCTTTGTAGTCATTACAAAGTCGCACTAGTAGGGGTGCAGTGGTGGTCTAGTGGTATAGGGCGCTGGATAACTGAGCCAAAGGTTTGGGGTTCGAGTCCCACTCTCCACAAGGTTGTCACTGTTCCCCCCAGTGCAGCTAACTGGGTGATCAAAGGCGAGCCATGTCTGTCACTGTCTATGGTGAGAGGTTGATGTAAAAGAACCATTGCTGTCTTTCGTAAAGAGGAGCTGCAAAGTCGTCAGTGTGTTTCTGTCCCGCGCTAAAAAGGGTTGTGACAGGAAGGGCATCCGACGTAAAAACCAAATTAAACGTGCGAATCAAATGATTCGCTGTGGCGACTCCCGAGTAAAAGGGAAAAAGCCGAAAGGAAGGAAGACAGACATACAGACAGACAGACTAGACATACAGACAGACAGACTAGTAGGGGTGCCTGGTCCTTCGTGAACAAAAAATCCGCTATGTCAGCGTACATACACGGGGGCCACTTCGATAAGGCGTCATTTTCTGTCTCCCAGCCGTCTTCAAGTCCCAAGGGGTCGAGAATTGTCACACTTTCCTCATCTTTACGCTTGCGGGAACCACCGGAAAGATCCCTACGTATACAATACGCTCGGAGGTCGGGAACTGTCCATAAATTGAACATATCGATAATGCCGTTCTTATCCCATGATGCCGTGCGCGAGCCGAGATGCAAATTTGGTCTATTGCCAACAACCATCCTGCTTTGTGAATGATATTCCAGCAAACCAGCGAACTCTGTTAGCGTCAGATAAAGTGGAGTACCAAACTGCTCAGTGTAGAAAACCCCATAGCACAACAGAGGAACTGATCCAACCTGTAACAGACACGGTCTCTGTCATGCTGGATGATGTCACTGCTGTGAAAATAAGTCCAGATCCCAGTCCAGCATTGAGCAGGAGCTGAGAGTTCAGTGTAATGCTTTCAACCCGGCTTCGAAAAGCTATGCACTGTGAAACGTGCTTATTATTGCCACTAATCTGGACTTAATCATTTTGACAATAAAATAATAATAATAATAATAATACTGTACAAATTGTTTTATTCGTTTTTGTTTTGTAGGTTAAAGTGTTTTATATATTGTGCTCCTGAGTTAATATTGCTGATCAATTTGAATTTTTATTTATTGGTTTTATTTCATTTTATTTTTCAGTATAAAATGGTTCAAATTGTTATTGAAAAAATGTTGACAGTTTAAATAAGGATACTTTAATTTCAGGCAAATTGATGCACTTTAAATCTTTTTGTTGAAATACTAAAAAATTGTTAATAAAGTTATTCTTTGTTGGAAGTTGATCTATATTTCTTAATTTTTTTTGTATTTCATAATAAGGATTTCTTATGTTAATAAAGATACAGTATATGCTGATAACATTTTTTAGACAAATAACACTATTTATATTGTGGGGGCGCAAAATGTTTTCCTCTTCCGAGGGGGGCGTGCGACAGAAAATAATTGAGAAACACTGCTCTAGGTGGAATAACATCCACCTCATCGGCCTACAGAAGGGCTAGGAGGGCCCTCGCACTAGAGTTTGTGGTGCAACTTCTACAGGATTTACTCGGCCGGGACAATAAACCTGTCTTGGACAGGGCTCACCGCATCCTGCATCCCAGACTTGAATGGGTGCCCCCCTCGACCACTTGTTATCCAGGTGACTGTTCCAGGTGCAAAACCAGATCCTGCACCGAGCCGGTGAAGCTTCTCCACTTTCTTACAAGGGTAAGAGGATCTCGATTTTCACAAATTTTACTCCGGCGATTACTAAGAAGCGACTTCTGCATTTGCTAAAGTGAAGAAGGGGCCCCACCCCTGTCTGAACGGTAAGTTTGATCTTTATCCAGTTACATTATGAATTACTTTACCAGGTGGACAAATTCACAGGTTCGAGGATCCAGCTGCCGCAATAGTTTCTGTTGATAAACATGTCAAAGAAGTTGTTCATCCGGATGCGGATTAATCGTGTCGTTATTTGGCTAATTAGCCGTTCATGTTGCTGCTGGGAACAGAAACTTTTTATTTTATCAAGACACCTCAGGGACTTTGTCTGTTGCACAACCCTGTGACATGATCACATACGGACATTATACTCTGAATCATTTACTTGTTTGTATCTATAGTTCTGCAATCATTTTATTTTATGACTTTTTTTCATTTTTAGGCTGTTTCCCCCTCAATCGTTGACTCTGTAGTTGTAAGCAGTTTATTTATTCAACATTTTTTCCCCGTCCTTTCATCCGTCTTTCCTGTTGGAAGTGGATAACCTGTGCCTTCAAGATTTTATGTTCCTTCGAGATGGTTTGTACACTTTCTTCCTATGGTGCACTTTATATTTGAGTTTTTAAAGTTTACATATCTATCTTCACATCCCAGTAGTTTTAATAAAGTAGTTCACATTTGGTTCGACGTGATACTGGAGCCAGACAGTGGCAAGATGGTTGGTTGGAAATGTTTGGGAGTGGGACAGTGTTTTTATAATTTGGGGCGATGCTCCGGCGAGGAGTTGGGAGGGGGTGGTAGGGTTTTTCTTCTCCATCTTTTTTCCAGTCGGCCGTTTCCAAAATAACCTACAATCAGACATCATCTTTTTCACATGATTTGACACTGTAATAAATGTCCCAACTTAATTTTTCAATATCATCTAATGGGAGGGGTAATAAATGTATCAGTTTTTATTGTAAAGGATGAATAAAATCCTACTAAGTTGAGTAAGCTTTTACAACACCTCAAACATCTGTGGGCACACAAGGGATTTTTTTCCAGGAGACCTACCATAAAATGTGTGACCATCTGAAAACGAGGAAGGGTTGGATGGGTCACTTCTATCATTCCTCGTTTCAGGCCAAGTTAAGAGGTACAATGATTTTGATTCATAAATCTGTTTCTTTTGTGTACTCCAGTATCTTATCGGATCCAAATGGTACATTTCTGGTCACTGGCAAGATCTCTGGCACACCTGTAATGTCTCTGCTCCCAATTATGATGATGATGATGATGATGATGATGATGATGCCTTTTTCAGATGGTTGCCTTCACGGACTCTTCACATTTTTTAATATTAGGAGGTGATTTTAATTGTTGGCTCAACCCTCAATTGGGTTGTTCCTCCTCTACTGCTCGTATACCCTCCAAATTCGTTACGGTAATACAGTCCTGACACTTTTTCAATCCCATTCAAAAGAAAATTTCCTTATTCTCTCATGTCCATCACACCTTTACTCGCATAAATTTTGTTTTGGTTAATAATAGGCTTCTTTCTTCAGTGTCTGATTGTAAATACAACACAACTGTTATTTCGGACCGTGCCCCAACTACTCTGATTATTCATTTTAGGAATTTGACTATCGTCCCTCCTGGCATCTCAATATTGCCTACTTTCAAATAAGGATTTTGTTAATTTTGTCACCAATTATATTGATTTCTTTATATGTACGAACAAAACAGCAGACATGTCTGTGTTCAGTACTATGGGAGACTCTTAAAGCATATATAAAAGTGGAGACTATTGCTTTTACAGGTTATGAGAATAAACATGATCTAATCTAACACACCACATATTTCAAATTGATGAGCTCTATGCTGATGGTCAGTCCTCTGATATTTATATGGAATGCCTTTCTTTAAAGGCAGAGTTTGATATTTTTGTGTCACATACGGAGTCTGCAATCACAGACCAGATTTTTTGAACACTGTGATGAGGCCTGTAAGCTTTCGATGCATCAGAGTCACTGGGCTTCTCCTCGTCAAACCCTGAAATCTGGACTAATGTGAGCCCAACTTCTGATCCTTTAGAACAGGGGTCGGGAACCTTTTTGACTAAGAGAGCCAAAAAAGAAAAGAAATTTTTTTAAAAGACATTTTAAAATCTAATCCTCTGAGAGCAATAATATACACACACACACACACACACACACACACACACACAAACACAGCCCTCTACTTACGAAATTAATCCATTCTAGAGCCTTTTTCGTAGCCTGGAGTTTTCGTAATTAGAGGTGCATTTTACATGTAAAATGCGTGATTTGATCCAAGGCTCCCAAAACTACCCCATAAACCCTCTAAAAATTATGAAAAGTACACCAATTTTGTATGAAATATGTATGAAATGTGTGTTAAAAGTAAAAGTCTCTCTCCATCTCTTCCTCTCTGTCTGTCTCGCTCTCACACACACACACACACACACACACACACACATTTGTGGCGCGCTCCGCTGAATGCGGGCTCCACCCACACGCAGCATGCCGGAGCATTTTAAGACGGGAAATTCAAAGTACACACCCTACTTGGCAGATTGGCAGTGCGACTTAAATTTAACTTGTTTCCTTGAGGGATCAGAGGTCCAGATGAGCCGCGTTTTACTCACATTCGACGGAGCGCGCCACATTTATTAAACATTTACTGAATTAAACAACTTAAAAAACGAAAAATAAGCTGCAGTGTGCTCTCTCATTAATGCCTCCTTTCATCTCTGACTGACTCGGTATGCAGTCTCTCTCACACACACACATGCACACACACACACAATATCACTCTGTCTCTCTCTCTCTCTCTCTCTGTCTCTCTCATACACACACACACACGCAAAAAAAAAAAACCTCTGTTTCTCTAGTGTTTTCCCCGAATACTCACTCTGCCCACACGCAACCAACAGAGCAATTCTATTTAAATGTTTAAATGGACGGGATGTTGTATTTAAAGTGAAATTACAGTACCTGTTTAAAAGATCAGAGGTCCTGATTCAATATTAACTTGCTTCCTTGCAAGATCAGAGGTCTTGTCCCACGAAGCACTTCGTTTTCATGCTCCTTCTGCTTCAATATCGTGCCGAAATAATCGCCTCCTTCACTGTATTTCCGCTTTAAGGTCTCCTTCCGCTTCAATATTGTCCCGATTGTAGAAGGGTTTCGGCGATAACGAAATATAACGCTGCAATGATTCATCTCTAAACAAGCCAACAGTCCCGTTCAACTCTTCTTCACGCATGTGACAACAGGAAGTATGGGTACAGGAGGTATTATTACAGATCAACTCCCTCCTGGCCAATGGGAGGACAGCGGTAGTTGGGAGACAGCCAATGAGAGAGCAACTCGAGCATTGTTTGAATTTTTGAATGGCGCATTTGGCACTTTTCATAAAAAAAGGTTGTTTTCGCAAAAAGAGTACGAAAATTTAGGAAAATGTTTTTCGTAACCTGGATTTTTCGTACTCAGAAGTTTTCGTAAGTAGAGGGCCGACTGTGTATATGTGTGTATATCTTCTTCTTCTTTTCCTTTCGGCTGCTCCCTTCAGGGGTCGCCACAGCAAATCATCCGCCTCCATGTCACCCTGTCCTCTGCATCTTCTTTTCTGACTCCAATGACATTCATGTCTTCCTTCAACACATCCATAAATCTCTTCTTTGGTTTTCCTCGAGGCCTTCTGCCTGGTAGTTCCAACCTCAGCATCCTACTACCAATATACTCACTATCCCTCCTCTGTACATGTCCAAACCATCTCAATCTACCCTCTCTGACTTAGTCTCCAAAACATCTTACATGAGCTGTCCCTCTGATATACTCATTTCTGATCCTATCTATCCTTGTTACTCCCAGAGAGAACCTCAACATTTTCATTTCCGCTACCTCCAGCCTTTTCCTCAGCGCCACTGTTTCTAAGTCATACAACATCGCTGGCCTCACCACCATCTTGTAAACTTTTCCCTTCATTCTTTGTGTGTGTGTGTGTGTGTATATATATATATATACACACACACATATACACACACACACACACACAGAATACAACTAAATTGAAAAAGAACACCAACAATTTGAGAGTATAATAAGACGCTGAATTTGTTTTAAATGACATGGTCATAAAGTTATTTATTAATGAGAAAAGTACTTCTTACTATTAATGCGACTTCTGGTGCTGCATGGTTTTGCTGATGGCTTTGTAGTCTGGTTGATACGTGGTGAGGTTCAGCTTCATGCGGGGGTTTAGGCTTCCATCTAATACACATGACCGCAGGTTGGTCTTGGTGTTTTTCAGATGAGAAGGACTGCTTGCATGCATATGTAGAGCCAAACATGGTCAATACAGCAAAACTCACACGCTGCAGTGTTTGGTATGTGACAGGAAGTGCGTCCCAAGTTTTGGCAATCAGCTGGTCTGCGGGTTGAAGTTTTTCCATGTCTGTCCATTTGTGTTTGCTTACCAGCTGTGCTTGGCTTTGTGCAAATGAGCTGATCAAAAATGAGGGAAATTTACCTCTTTACTCAAAAACAACACACGCAGTCTGTGGCTTTTGTTATCATCCAATAAAATTAGAGTTTCAAGATATCGGACCCGCCTGCATACCGGCATACAGAAAGGATTGGCTCTCCACTGCACGCCAAAGTGACGTGGCATTGAATATGGATGTCTCGATTTAAATGCGTGAGATTTATTCATCTGTTTGTGTTTTATTTGAATTTTCTAATTAAATGACAGTGAAATTACGTATTCGTTATTCTGTTAAGAAAGGCCACCTGATATGTCTGAGAGCCAGATACAGTCATCAAAAGAGCCACATCCAGCTCGCAAGCCATAGGTTCCTGACCCCTGCTTTAGAAATTAACAAAGCATTCAAGGATTATTTTTTTCTCATCTTAACTAGTTTCCACCCCTCAGGATTTCAATCATTTTTTTGAAAGATTTAGATATTCCTGTTGAACATTCTGCAGCGACCACCTGGAGAATCCAATTACAGCTGCCCAAATAAGCACAGCTGTATTATCCTTACAGAGAGGAAAGAATCCAGGACCGGATGGCTATCTCTCTGCATTTTATAAAAACATTTGGCATAAGTGTGAGTCTTTGCTATTGGATATGTTTAATGAATTGTTTGAACTCAAACAGGATTCCGTTTCCCTTCTTCTCAAGAAAGGCAACAATCCGGTGGACTGTTCATATCGCCCTGTACACCTTTTCAATGAGCACTTTATGATACTCGTGGCACTACGTCTACAACTCCTTCCTCCATAAGAGAGGGAAACGGACATTGAGTGTGTGTTTGTGTACGCATAATGAATACAATGTTTAGCAAACTCACCCACACCATCTCATCATCTCACATGGTGGACCTTTTCATAAAATCTCTCTTTCTCTCACTCTCTCATACACACACAACACCTTCACTAAGCAATAACTTAGAAATAAAAAAAAATGTACTTGCACTAATCAGCTCACACATTTTCTGTGGTGATCTGAAAAGTTTATGAATATTTAATGAGCATTCATAAGCTTTGATCCAATCACAAGCAACCATGAACAAAACAGTCCTCATTTCTCTATGCCTTTAATATCATCACCTCTAAAAATAAATAAATAAAACTTCTTTTGGATGCAGCACTGGTGTTATAACGACATAATGGCATAAAAGTGCTCCAAGATTGGCGGGGGAGTCACTTAATACATAAATTATTCATCAGAAGGAGAAAAATGATTGAGGCACTCGGAAAGGCCTGTTAACTATTTTCCGAAAGCAGTGGGACACAGGCGGTTTTATTCCTTGCATGTTTTGTGTGTCTGTGTGTGTTGAGAGAACACACCCTTCGATTCTCACTCATACAGTGGGTCTTTTCATTCTTTAAATAAAATGGAAAAACCTTATTCTCATATGTGCACACACACACACACACACACACACACACACACACACACACACACACACACACACCTCAAGCCAAGGAAAATAAAAACCAACACAGTAGACGTGGCTACTCGAGCAACATTCTATACACCAAGCTTACGTTTGCAGGACTTTTCTTTTTTTTTTTTTTTTTTTTAGAGAAGCCTTTCAGGCTATGGTACAAAAGTTTGTTAGAACCCCATCCATCCTCACTACACCCACCCAGACACCTTTTCAAAAAAATTTCCACTGAGTCCAAGATTTGTTTCGATGTTGGTTTGTGAGTAACAATTCAAACCAAGGTGAAAACCCCCTTCACACTCAGTTTTACATCTCAGTCTGAAGGACACTCTGTGTAATATGTGAGTTTAAACAGACACATCAGGAGGAATTTGGGAGGAACTTGTGGCTCTGAATTGTAGATAACAAAGAGGTTGAATTAAGTTATTAAAACAAAGGGTGAAAAATATGAGATAATGAAGAACATAATCACAAATACACCCTCAACATTTAAATCACGATACAGGTCACAATATAACTCGACTAAAAAAAAAAAACCTGTCCATGAAATCCTAACTGAAATAAAACTGTATCATCAGTTGAACCAAGTGTGAAGATCCTCTGATTTAATGCTTATAATAAAAACTCTTTAAATAACAAGAAAAAAAAGATTATACCAAAAAAAAACCTGAATCTTTCCACTTGGAGATTAAACAAACATTTTTTTTGTATTTGGTTTACTTCATCATAAACATCACATTAAGTGATACTTAATGGCATTTGGTAACTTCTGAGTATTCCAAAGTACTTTCTGTACATTTATATTTTGACAAAGTTCGGTAACTGAAAATTACCCATAAAAATACCCTTGTTTTCCCACCAGGCCACCTAATTAGAAGTTGGCATTGGGTTTAATTTGGTATTTGATTTCTTTGTCTTAAATAAAAGGACTTGAGAACACCAAAGTGTGCACACGTGCTTAAAAGAGGGTGCCAAATGGGCGTGTCCAGTAAAATTGACCAGAAAGTGGTAATACTGGGCCACTCACAGTGAAGACATGGAGCAACCCTTGACTTCCCAAGGAAGTCCCTAGTTTATAGGTGCGGCCACACTGGCAAATTTCATTTGGCAAATCATGAGGCATGTTGCAATGATTGACCAGAAAACCAGAAATTGAACTGTTCCAAAAATAAGCCCAATTCATGTTGAATTTTTGCATGAGCACCAAAAGGTTAATCTACTCATTTATACATTTTACATAAACTTTAAGACAGAATAAACAAGCTCTGAAAAAATTCAAGCAGTTATCGATCTTAGATTTTGATTGCCAACCATCCAAGGATGGCGACGAATGGCACACAGAGGGTTACCCCTAACACGCCCCAAATGGATAAAGATTTTAACCTAAAAGTAAAATGCGATTGATTATCACCTCAGGTTACAAAATATATCAAAATCAAACAAATATGACCCCATCACCTGGGGAGCTATGGTGATTTTGGATGATTTCATATGGATAGAATCTTTTCTGAGCCGCAAATTAGGGTTGCAAGAGGCATGGCACCCATCTCAGCCAACTCTGGGTGATGGAGGGATACACCCTGGACAGCTCACGAGGCCATCGCAGGGCCACACTCGCACAACCATTCACTCATACTTAGGTGTGATTCGGACTAACCAATAAGCCTACCGTGCATGTTTTTAGACTGTGGAAGGACAGTCGAGTACCCGGAGGAAACCCACACAAAGTAGTGGGGAACATGCAAACTCCACAATGAAACACCCAAACTGGGAAGCAAAACCAGGCCTCCTTGCTGGGAGGCAGATGTGCTAACCACTACACCTCCATGCTACCCCATCATTCACTTTAAACCTGGATAAATAACAGAGCCTGCAAAGTTCCTTAAATATGATGATATGCAGGAGATATGGTTTGCTCCAGTAGCCTCATAAATTCTGCTGGGGCTTCGCCCAGGATCCTTTCCTGCATCACACGTTATTGTGAGATAAGCATACTAGAATCCAGCACCCAATGGATAAAAATAGTGCAGAAAAGGGACACATAAAATGGATCGATGGCAGGATGGCCTCTATAACTTCTGGGCTGCTCTATGTCCCCGTCCGTCGAAAACCAACATACGAAAACAAGATAGAAGCTTCAACAAGTGAGCTGGACTTAAAATTCCTTCAGTAATTTGGAAATGCTTTGTTTATGCAAAATCCGCCACCACACGCACCACTGTAAAATTTCTCTAAAATCTATGACTGCTCAATGTACCAGTACAACAGACTCATTTCAGCATCTGACAGCCATGCAGTTGTGTAGCAGGAATGTGCAGCTGTATGAAATATGCCTTCAAAACGCCTGCCCCCAGCCTTCAAAACAATCCCACCCAAAAAAGGTCTTTCTTCAAAATAAAACCCCCCCGTATGAAAAGACATTTTAAAAAACGAATAAATAACATTTAAAGGCACTTTTTAAATTTACATTTTCCCCGAAAACTGATTTAAAAGTGTTTGCTGTTTCTGTATCCAAACTGTCAAAATAAATCTTATATAAACAGCACATTTTATTTTTTTGTTATTTGAAGCGGGACTGTGAATGGAGTGTAGTTTGAAACAAATTGAGATTTTATTTTGAGGCCATATTACACAGCCCTACTAGTGCCTAAGCCTCCGTGGTCCCATTATCTAGCTCTGATCAGAGCAAGCGGAGACGTTCAGAGAAGGAAGCAGCACAGCTTTCATGTTGTGGCATCCGCCAAGATAGTCAGATAACACGTCTTTCATCACGATCAGTAAACACTGGGGGGGGCCAACAACTGTGAAACTTCTAACTAGAGGAAGACACGAGTAACAGCAGGGGATCTCACAGCACATCAATCAGGCCTCCGGTCTTTAAGGGAGCACACACACACACACACACACACACACAGTTTAAAGGTTAAGATCAGTGTACTTTCACTGTTTTTACAACTTTCTGAGAATCCATACGCGCACAGACACACACACACACACACCATTCAGTCATAGTAATAAGGCTGTGAAGGTTTCATACAAAAAACCAGCACAAAACAAAGCTTTGTAGAGTGGCAAGGTGGTGCAGTGGTTGACACATTCGTCTTAAAGCAAGAAGGTCCCGAGTTTATGTAGCGTTCTCGGGCGTTTCTGTATGCAATTTGCATGCTCTCCTCATGTTTGTGTGGGTTTTTTCCAAGTACGTACTCTGATTTCCTCCAACAATCCAAAGACATGCACATTCGATTATCTAGTTATGCCAAATTGTCATGAGGTCTGACTGTCAATATAAAAGGTAGTGAGTGTGTTGACTCTGCGATGGTCTGGTGCGCTCTTTGGGGTGTACCCCGCCCTCACCCAATGTCAGCCGAGATAAGTTCCAGCCTCCCAGCGATTCTAGTAAGATTAAGTGGTTCAGCGAATGAAAGATAACGTTTATGTCCTCTCCTCCATTTTCCCCCTAATTTAGTTTGTATACAATTCCCACCCATCAAGTATTGCCTTCCCAAGTACACAACTACCACCAAGACCTTCACACCTTCACACCTTCACCACGAACTTCAAGATGGCACTCCCTAGAGGGCGACGTCACGGAGTTCTCAGAGTCAAATTGTCTCTTTGTTTTAATTTGTTTTGTTTTTTGCACATGTTCGTATATGACCGTGCGACCCTACTACGGCTATAAGAGCGCAGTCCTTTTGGACATTTAGAACTGAGCACGCTTAACTCCTATCCTGAGCTAATATGCCACGGCAGCTCAATGCTAGCCTCAACCCCAGATAAAAATAAGCCCAGGTGGAGACGCGGCAAGTGGGGAGGGGCTGAATGATGACTCCGATGCTTGGTTAGCAGTGGAAGGTTAGCACTCCCGGTCATACTGCTTGAAAATGTTCAGTCTCTGCGAAACAAGATGGACGAGCTTCATGCTCGGATTGCAGCGAGAGGGACCTACAGGACTGCTCCATGCTGTGTTTCTGTGAAGCATGGCTCAAAGAGAGTACACCCGACGAGACCATTACAACAGCCAGCTACACGGCCTTCAGGGAGGACCAGAGCGCAGCGGATAGCAACAAGGCCCGCGGCAGAAGAACGGCGGATCTCTTTAAATAAACCTGGTGTACTGACTGTAAATTATCTCTAAACCTTGATCTGAGAATGTGGAATATCCAACTTTGAAGTTGCAGCCATTTTGTTTACCCAGAGAATTCATCATTTTTTCCCCAAACAAAATAATAGGCATTGTACAATATAATTATAATATAATATAATTTAGTGAAATTTAATTTATTGCTGTTATCTACTGATTATTTATTTATTTATTGTATTGGTAATCATTATTATCATCATTTTATTTTTATTACTTTTATTATTATTATTATTATTATTATACTGTTTACTGGGTCTGTGTAATGTCCTTTTTAATATAGAATGTTCATGTATTTATTTTTATAGCAGTCTGTGTTTTTGATGATTTGAGCCTTCTTTTCTGTTTCGTAACTTGACTCTTTGAACAACTGCACAAGAATTCCTGTGTGTGTAAAAGCACAAATGGAGATTAAGTTCTCGCGTTCTTTACACGAATGTCATCATTTCAAACCTCGGGGAAAAATCCAGTCTTTGAATAATATACGGTTTCTAATAGGTAGAGAATCTTTTTTTCTGTTTATGAAAGCAAGCATTTTTTTTTCTCCCCCCCCCAAGATGGCGCCGGGTGACCTGCAGCCAGTTACAGGAGCTCTTCAGTTTATTTTTCTTTTTTTTCTCTTTTCTATGTATATAGGCGTGTTTCCTTATCTTTTTTCAAATTTTCTTTTTCTTTCTTCAATCCTGGATCTGGAAAATCTACTTTTATGATGCTTTTGTTTTCCTGTGCACTTTTACTTTCACTGTTTGGATCGGCGTCAGGAAATTCATTCACCGACGGCTCTGAGCAACGCAGGTCTTACACACGTGAGACCCTCCTCGGCCTGCGCGCCCCCGCCCTCCTTCATGCCGAAAAGCCCGTTGTTCCTGTGGAAATACGGAGGAAAAGGAGAGGCTGCAGAGGGGGACGAAAGACGCAGAGGACGTGTGTTCCCTCTGTCATCATGGGAAATGTCCGCGCGATCGCCAACAAGACCGAGGAGCTGGCGGCGCTGACCCGGCAGCAGAAGCAGTACCGGGACTGCAGCCTCATGTGTTTTTCAGAGACGTGGCTGAATGAACTCACACCGGACTCTGTGATTTCTCTTAACGGATTTATACTCACGCGTGCAGACCGGAGTGTAACGGAGAGCGGTAAGAAGAAACACAGAGCGGGACAGAAAGAGACTGAACAAGCTGGTCAGGAGGGCCAGCTCTGTCCTCGGCTGCCCACTGGACTCTGTGGAGGAGGTGAGTGAGAGGAGGATGGTAGCAAAGCTCACATCCATCTTGGTCAAAAGCTCTCACCCACTGCACCAGACTGTAGAGAAGCTGAGCAGCTCCTTCAGTGGACGACTGAGACATCCTCAGTGCAGGAAGGAGCGCGACCGCAGGTCGTTCATTCCCACCGCTGTCAGACTGTACAACGCCACTTTGTAACTGTCTGTGAAAATACCGGTTATGTGCAATAAAAACCCCGTGCACTTTAATCAACCACATCTACCCCACTGACTGTCAACATCAACCCATCTACTCTGCACTCAGATACATTACACTTTAATATAGGTCAGTCTACAAAGCCGTTCCCTTCTTTTCTTTTATTGCTTATTAATTTATACTATTTATGTATCCATTTATATAATATATATGTATGTGTGTATGTTTGTATATGTATCTAGTTTTGCACCCCCTACTGATGGTACCTCAAGAGCATTTAATGGTGAATTTCTCCATTGTGAGATTAATAAAGCTGTATCTTATCTTATCTTACTTTTAAATCAGACATACGACTTGCTTATTTACATTACGTGCATACATAATCATCTGGCAACCCCGGGGGCCAGGGAACACTCAACCACGTGCCGCCACACTTCCTGGCCCACCATGGCAACAGAAAGGTCCTCCTTTTCCATCCCTGTGTCCCTTGATATCATGTCTGGGAAGGTGAGGCCTCTGTAGCAGACAGGGATACTGGGTTTCCCCAGCAACAATGATTGAATAATTTCCCCTGTGGCCCAATGGCAGTGTCCCGCAAACAATAGACTCTTCCTGGTGACCTTCTGAGAGAGGGGCGGGATATCCCCATAGATGCACTTTAGGGTGGCATACTCGCACCAATGAATGTTTAACACATCTGAGCATGTTGGTGTGTGTTCGTTCCATCCAGGTGCTCCCACTGACGTATGATCAGGGTCCACATTTCTGCACCTTAAAGAAGAATAGGCTCCATTGGTATTTGGAAGATGTATATTTTGGTTCCATTGGCGAGGGTCAAGTATTGTATCCTATTCCATTTTTTACAGGCTTTCAATGCCAGGGATTTATGGGACTTCATATCCTTTTCAGAATCCATTAGAGAGGATCAAAGGAATTTCAATTCTTCGGTTTGGCTGTTACTGTTGCCGGCAGAGGATAAGAAAGCTGCAACTTGGAGTTGTTGAAATTACTTCCATTTTGCCTTTTTTTGCAATGAAGACCTACTATGTTTGCAGCCTTTTCCAAGAAGAAGAAATCAGCATTTGTGACAAGGTCCGATACGGAAGCAATATCAACAGCAAAATCAAGATCGGTAATGTCTTCAGCTGGTTACCATGTGCCGAGTTTTGGATGGAGTTGTAGGCCTTCGTCATTGATTGGGTCCAAGGAGAGGAGCAGAATCTAGTCTATTACGATAATGAACAAAAATGGAGCCAAAGCATAAGACTCCTGCTTTGTTATCGAAGAACACATTTCAACATCAGCTGTGATAATCATAGTCTGGGTGTCTGTGTAGAGTGCTTCAATGGCCACAATAATCGGTTGTAGAATGCCGTAAAGGGAAAGGATGTTAAACATGGCTTCCCGGTTGATAGAGTTGCACACTTTTCAGAAGTCCACAAAGCAGATTGTGAAGTCCTTGTCAAGCCTTTTCATTTCTTCTGTTATACAACACAGGGCAAATATTTTCAAGACTGTAGGTCTGAAGCCATTCTGATTGTTGTGTGGCAACTGGTCCACTGCAGGCACAAGATGATTCTGTAGGTGCTGGTAGATTTTGGTAGCGACCGGTATTAAAGACTTGGTCGGGTCAGGTCTTCCCCTGCTACTGGTAACATGTAAGCCAGTACAACTTGTTGCATGGTCGAGTGGTCGGTGACTAAACAGGCTCCCCCACCAGGGTCCAAATTTGGTGAGGAGGGTGGCTAGCAACCCAGTAGGAATAAAAACAAGACCTATCAAAAGGGCGGATGAACTCTTTGGAGTCAACAGCCAGCTAGCTAGAGATGGTGTCTCAATAAAAACACCCTGCAGAAAGAACTTTGGGCCTCTACTGCAGATTTTTTTCCCCTTCATATACAGCCATGACAAAGCTCTTATGGCTGCCACCTATGCCAGGATTCTGGCACGGGACCCAGATTGATTGGTATTAAAGACATGCCTCGGCAGTTGAGGGCCAATGTTAGGTTGTCTTTTTTAGGAATGGACACCATACCGGATTTCATCCAGATGGATGATGGCAGCAGAGCCAAAAAGGTGTGATTACAAAACTTGAGTAGCAGGTCATGAAAGAGAGGGTCTTTCCTGATGAAACTCGGGATGTTATCAAGACATGGAGACTTATTGACTCTCAAGGACTTAATTGCATCACGCAGCTCTTGTATAGTGAATGGGGACGTGATGTCTAGCAGCACGCATGCATGTGTGCACAAACACATGATAAAAACTGAAAGCGGTGTTGAAATGGAATTGACTAAACCTGAAAAAGACCCTCAGTTACGAAGCGGGAAACCATTGTGTCAAGGTTAAGAGTTGAAGTGAAGCTGTAATTAATTGGTTGTCATTTGAGTTATGACATCAGTTGTTAGATGGAATCAGTGTCTTGGTAGGAAAGTTTTGCATTTTTTGCACATTTTATTCTCAAAAAAAAAAAATAAATAAAATAAAATAAAAAATAAATTTGTGTGGTGTAAAATGCACTCCGTGTTAAATGCTGGAATAAATAAAAGAGGATATAATAAACCTTCTCCCTATTTCACAGAGAGAAATGAGATATTAAATAAATATAGGAGCATTGGACCAGTTCAACCGGTTGTACTGATTTACACACATGCCACACTCAGGACTGCACTAGTGTCCACACCCTCATCAGAATAATCTTCTTATTCCTTAGCACAGTTTACATTAACAGCACATGTACACTGCGGTGCTCATGTGAGCCATGAAGAAGTCTGAAGTAACCATGTCATCTAGTATTCTTATGTTCCGAGACCCAGTTATAAGTTCCAGGGTCAGTCAGAATCACCAGGATAACACCAAGCCCAAAGTCATGAGGAACTGATCCCATCTATCCTTCTGAAGGTGTCTGCAATGAGTGACAAATTAATCTTGCTGCTGCATTGGCTTCACTCGGTGCTACAAGGCAGACTTCCTGCAGGGATAAGCTTCAAAATGACTGGTTGATATGTTGGTTTATCCATTTGAACAATTATATGCACTGCTCACAGATGAAGCCAAAACCAAAAATCAAGAGTAGATATCCAAAGCTATAGATTACGATACGATACGATACAGCTTTATTAATCTCACAATGGAGAAATTCACTGTTACAGGCTCTTGAGGTACCATCAGTAGGGGGTGCAAAAATAGATACATATACATACATACACACATACATATATATTATATAAGTAAATAAATAAATAGATACATCTTCTTCTTCTTCTTTTACTTTCGGCTGCTCCCTTCAGGGGTCGCCACAGCAAATCATCCGCCTCCACCTCACCCTGTCCTCCGCATCTTCTTTTCTGACTCCAACGACCTTCATGTCTTCCTTCACCACATCCATAAATCTCTTCTTCGGTCTTCCTCTCGGCCTTCTGCCTGGTAGTTCAAACCTCAGCATCCTACTGCCAATATACTCACTATCCCTCCTCTGTACATGTCCAAACCATCTCAATCTAGCCTCTCTGACTTTGTCTCCAAAACATCTTACGTGGGCTGTCCCTCTGATATACTCATTTCTGATCCTATCCATCCTCGTTACTCCCAGAGAGAACCTCAACATTTTCATCTCTGCTACCTCCAGCTCTGCCTCCTGCTTTTTCCTCAGCACCACTGTTTCTAAGCCATACAACATCGCTGGCCTCACCACCGTCTTGTACACTTTTCCCTTCATTAGTATAAATTAATAAACAATAAAAGAAAAGAAGGGAACGACTTTATAGACTGGCCTATATTAAAGTGTAATGTATCTGAGTGCAGAGTAGATGGGTTGATGTTGACAGTCAGTGTGGTAGATGTGGTTGATTAAAGTGCACGGGGTTTTTATTGCACATAACCGGTATTTTCACAGACAGTTACAAAGTGGCCTTGTACAGTCTGACAGCGGTGGGAATGAACGACCTGCGGTAGCGCTCCTTCCTGCACTGAGGATGTCTCAGTCGTCCACTGAAGGAGCTACTTAGCTTCTCTACAGTCTGGTGAAGTGGGTGAGAGCTTTTGTCCATGATGGATGTGAGCTTTGCTACCATCCTCCTCTCACTCACCTCCTCCACAGAGTCCAGTGGGCAGCCGAGGACAGAGCTGGCCCTCCTGACCAGCTTGTTCAGTCTCTTTCTGTCCCGCTCTGTGCTGCCCGGGGCCCAGCAGATGGCAGCGTAGAGGATTGCAGAGGCTACCACAGAGTCATAAAATGTCCTGAGCAGGGACTGTCTAACAGGGACTTGTCTAACAGGGCAACACCTGGACAACAAGAAACACCTATCAGTTACATACTACAACATTTAAGAATTTGAGAAATGAGATGGGTTCAAAGAAATGGTGCCACATTTGAAGGCAACATTCATACATTTGCCAAACAGCTAAACCTTTTGGGGTTGTGGGGAGGTTGGAGCCCTGGGCCCAGCGGACTCTGGGTGAAGGAGGGATACAGCCAAAACAGGTTGCACGTAACATGTCTAACTTCTTTTCCTTCCGGCTGTTCCCTTTTTCTCAGCAAACCATCTGATTCGCATGTTTGATTTGGCATAGGTTTTTACGTCGGATGCCCTTCCTGACACAACCCTTTAGCAAGGGGCAGAAACACGCTGAGGGCTTTGCAGCCTACTCTTGTCGAAAGTCAGCAATGGTTCTTTTACATGAACCTCTCACCATAGACAGTGAGAAACATGGCCGGCCTGTGATAACCCAGTTAACTGCACTGGAGGGACAGTGACAACCTTGTGGAGAGTGAGACTCAAAACCCCAACCTTAGGATCAGCGATCCACCACCTTTACCACCAGGCCACCACTGCCCACACATAACATCTCTAAATCTATCAGGAAATATCAAGAAAACTGAATTTCTGATCCATACCTCAGTTTTGGCCTAGTCATTCCAATATATAAATATAAATAATGTGATGCAATACAAAGGACTAAAAATTCAGTCATTTGGAATGTCTGTTCAGGGAGGATGTAAACCTGTTCAAGCAGTGTGAACAACAGTGGAAATCACAGGCTTTCTAACCAATTTTGGAGCCACAAGTAGGAGCCTGATATAAAACATAGGATAAAGCAGTAGTAAACAATGGGGTCATTAGAAAACTGTCCATCATCATCTGAGATAACCACAGGTTCATTGAGGTAATTTGATATCATTAAAAGGACACATGGTAAAAATGAAAAGATATAATGGGGGGTGTTAATCTTGTAAAAACATCTGCTTCTGGTGATATTACTGTACCATACATAGCATGTCCCTTCCTGGTAGAGGAGTCGAGACTCTCCGTTGGTGGAAACAATTGTACAGCACTCATGCAAGGGAAAGTGTTCCATGTGACCTCATGTCGCACTGGTAACTGATGTATTAGGCTGGGACATCACAAGGTTGTCTCAGAACCAGTAGGACAAACTGGTGGAATTGATACGTCATACAACTCCAGGTGTTGGAGGTATTCTATGACTTCACCTTTCTTCAACACCTCTGTAGTATTATACTCTCCACAGCTAGTAATGGCGGCATCCATGTCAACAACATCTCAAATGGAACGTGCTTCCAGACTAATTGTTTTCATAAGATGCTGTCGCATTAGCTATTGGTTATCCTAGCCCAAAGCCACTTGCTCAAATATAAATGGCAAAACAAGGATAATCTCTTGGCTATTAAAGTATGACTGGGTTGATAGCATGAAACTGTGTATGTGATGCAAGAAAATAAAGGGAAGTGATAGCTTCACAGCAGTATTTATATCAAATACTACATGTACTTCTTGTGGTTGTCGAAGGTCTCGACATTGTGTTTAAGTAACATGGTGGTTAGATTAGCTCAACGACTTAACACAAAAGGAATGTTTTGTCCTTGGGCTCCTAATAGTTATTTAGTAAGTCAGCTGGCTGGTCACTTCACGCTACGGAAACCGGGGATAAGCACCGGCCTGATGAGCCACAAGGCTCGGGTGTAAAAACCCCAACAGACTTTACCTTTTTTTACCTTTAAGTCAGCTAAGAGAAAACATCCCAAAATTGGTGTGAAAAGAAGCTGAGTCACTTCATTATCAGGTAAGAGAATCAGATCCAGCCCAGTGCTACATCTCTGAGTGTTAGCATACTTCCCCTATCGGGAACATTCCACAGTGATTTCATATCTTTCCCCTTTTCAGAATCATATCTCTCGGAGCCTGTTTTCGGTCACATTCAAGAGCAGTAATTCAACTGCAGTGGGCTCCTCCCAATTCCACATCATATCACGTTATTGTTCTTGGAAATCCAAGTCCCAGTACACTTCAGAATCCATATAGAGATAGAGTCAAATAGAAAGTTACTGCTAGCACTTCAAATGATTGTCACTGTCAATTGGGTAATGCATGCATAACGAGGTGACCTAGATAGGCTGCCTTTCAGGGTCACATGACATCCAACTTTAGAAGCAGAGTGTAAAAATACAGTTTAGTGTAATCCTTCTTGCCTGTTCCCTTCAGCTTAGTGTGGCATATCAGTTAGATAACCAGCTCTCATCATTACAGTAAAATTCATTCATTTTCTGAACCACTTAAATACTAATTAGGGTCGCAGGGAGGCTGGCGCCCATCTCAGCCGACTCCAGGCAAGGGTGGGGTACACGCTCAACAGCTCGCCGGGCCATCATAGGGCAAACGCTCACACCTGGGGCAATTCAGAACAGCCCATTAGCCTACTTTGCATGTTTTTGGACTGTGGGAGGAAACCAGAATACCCGGAGGAAACTGACGCAAGCACAGGGAAAACATGCAAACTCCACACAGAGACGCACAGGCAGGGAATCAAACCCAGGCCTTCTTGCTGTGAGGCAGATGTAGTAACCACTACATCACCACCCTGCCCTACATTAAAATTCATACCTCAAAATAATGCACCAGTCATTTTAGGTTTCAGTAACCTACCTGCATTGACGAAAGAGACTTTAACACTAGAGTCAAGGATCTTACTGGAATGACTCACAGGAACAAAAAAAGTGAAGCAATGGTACGTATAATTGTAGGCTACTTTGCAAACTGTACAAACTTAGTACTTCTGCCCAGAATAGAGTTTTTGGCAGAGGTATTGTGACCACCAGAGTTTGTGAGTTTATCTGTCAGTTTGTTTGTGAACAAAACTCTGACCACACCCATGTACAGATTTTCACTGAACTTGTTAGAGGCCCTACCCTACCTGAGTCCCAGAGATTATTTGCTTTTGGAATATTAAGGTGAATATCAGGGCAAGGTCACAAAGTTTTGGCATTAGAGTGCTTATTGAAAAGAGTACCGATAATCAAAAGAAAATGGCATTTGGGTCGGATCACAAAATGTGTGAACTGACATTTTCTGCAGATTTCAAGAGAACAGTTTTTCCAATTTTTTTAATGTATTGGGTCAATATGCTTTAAAGCTGGCAGATACAGGATAATATTCCACGATTATCAAATTATCAGTAGGACGACTCAAAAGGTCAGTAAAAGGACAGAATGAATGGCTTCTATTCACCAATAATAGCTTGAGTTAATAATTGTGTAATTAGTTACACTGTGTCAACTGATAGTGCTGGACGTGTTCAATTTTTCTTGATTATCTATAGTTAATAAATGCCAATACATCAGTGATCGATGTGAGCACAAGATACACCATGTAACATGGTCGGGAAAAGTTATGTATATCCTCAAGCCCATTTGAAGCCTGGTGCTTGTTTAACTATTTTGCCACGCACATGCAAATTCTGAGGTTCGTGGTACACGCAGCCGTGTTACAATTTATGTTGTTATTGACTTGCAGCAACCTTAACAAATGCTCAGTGGGACGTGAAAATAATAAGGTCCTTCTCTTGCCACAAAATTAAGCACGAAAAGATGTAAACTAGGAAGTATTTGAATTATTTCAAAAACCGTGTTCATCATAAGTACATATTTTGAGACAATATCACTTCAGCATACTCTAAAGATTTTGACGTACTGATTCACAAACTTGGACACGGAAATATTTATTCAACTTTGAAGTTCTATAGTTGGTAAAATGTACCAGTTTTGTAATCAGACTCATACAGATTCTCAAATAAAACAATTACCTTTGACCTTAAGTGATCTTGAAAGGTCAAACCCCAGATTTCTCATTATCTGTGAAAGGAGAGACTTTTTTCACTAATGTGGATACATCCGTGCACTATAGAACATGAGCACATGGGTAATTAAAACCAGTATTCATATATGGCATACATACTAGATTATCCATGCTGTGTAGCAGAGATACTGTACCTTGCAATATATGAATGTGGTATTCCAAGTAAAAATACATCTCAATCCCTTTTCTTTCATCCAACCGATCAGATCACACATCGGGTACAATAGGTTCTGTTTCGGGTCTACACAAGTTCATCAATGCTGGAGGAACTGATCAATGATCAGGTCATTCAATTTTGAAAAACTAGTGGCAATACATTTCACAAATTCAGTAGCATTAACGCAACATATCAAAAGACCCAATCAAAATTTCCACCCTGTCGCCAATTCTGGTTTTAGAGTGTCCTTTGGAAAATGTTTTTGAGACAGTGAGGGGCAAAACAATAGAGCCATATCTACACCACTGGCATGGAGCGTGATAATTTATTTTCCAAAACTTCACAAGTAGTTCATTTATCTTTCACCTTTCATCAATTCGGGGCAGTGGTGGTCTAGTGGTATACGGCGCTGGATTGCTGATTCAAAGGTTGGGGGTTCAAGTCCCACTCTGCACAAGGTTGTCACTGTCCGCCCCAGTGCAGCTAACTGGGTTATCAAAAGGCCGGCCATGTCTCTCACTGTCTATCGTGTGAAGCATGTAAAAGAACCATTGCTGACTTTCGACAAGAGTAGCTGCAAAGCCGTCAGCGTGTTTCCACCCTGCGATGGCCTGGCGAGCTGTCCAGGGTGTACTCTGCCCTCGCCCGAAAGTTGGCTGGGATGGGCACCAGCCTCCCCGCGACCCAAATTAGGATTAAGCGGGTACAGAAAATGAACTGAACTTTCATCAATTCTTTTAAGATGTTGATGCATGATCTGTCCTTTCATTGAAGTGGAAGTTTTTTTTTTGTCCCGTCCACTAATCACATGAAACCTGTGAGTTCAGATCGTCCTGATTCGTCGAACAAACATCAGCATATTTTGCTGTTCTAAATAAATACCTACTGACAGCATATTTAATGAGTCAAGTGCAGAGAGGGAGAAACTGAACGTTGCTTTATCGAGTACAGGAAACCTAAAGGCCACACACACAAAAAAAAGCCACAGACAGAGAGAGAGAGCGCGAAAGAGGATGCATAGAGGGGAAAATATGCTTACTACTTGAACTCTGAGTCTCACTTAGATCTGATGATCAGTCACACAACAGGTAGCTCCATGATATACATGAAAATAATACTGTGAAATAAAAAGATGCCAAATTTTCACCCATAACACATCAAAATCATTCATGATAACCTTGCATTTAGCAACAAAACTCAAAAAGGCACATCTCTGAAGGATCTGAAAAACTTTCTAAACTTCCTGAACACACCTTTCAAATAAATCTTCACCCTCAACCCACCACTGATTAACACCGCTATAGGAGCGTTATCATTACCATCACAGACTCTTCACGGTAATATCCTAGTCAGCATGATCTACACAGTCTCACCCAATACCAAGCAACAGCTTATCAACCACGTCCTTATCAAAGTCCACTGAAAAACCTTCTAGTCAGGTTTCTTCACCTCTAAACACACAAATTACACGTTCTGGTTTATACATACATACATAAGCATTTTAGGCAAATAACTTCAAACGATTTATCCTCACCATGTTCCAAAGTTAGGGTATTTTACAAACACACATGCGGCTAACTGGGTTATCAAAGGCGGGCCATGTCTGTCACTGTCTATGGTGAGAGGTTCATGTGAAAGAACCATTGCTGACTATCGTAAAGAGTAGGCTGCAAATCCGTCAGTGTGTTTCTGTCCCTTGCTGAAAAAAAAAAAAAAAAAGGGTTGTGACAGGAAGGGCATCCAACATAAAAACCTCTGCTAAATCAAACGTGTGAATCAGATGATTCGCTGTGGCGACTCCCGAGTAAAAGGGGAAAAGCCGAAAGGAAGACAGACAGACATGTAAGACCAATGACTGGAAACAAAAGTACGAAAAACAGCTTGGTGTATACAGTCCCCACCAACAACTGGACGCTCTAAATTTCATTCACCGCGGCATTGTTTCCACAGAGTTGAACCACTGCGTGAAGTATTAGTCAGTACATCCCAAAACACTCGATCCCTGAACCACTCTTTCATTATTTGACTCTATATTCAGACCATTAGGGAAGAACGACATTATTTCAGTACATTAGGTCACCAGCTGACTTGACTTTGTTGCCACATAATGTTGCTGAGCCTTGAACTGACCAATTAAAGCAAGCCCGGATAATAACACTGCCTTCAGAGCCTTGTGCAGTCCACTATGCATAATAGTACATATCTTCATGTACTTCCTTTCTTCTCATGACACGTCTATTGCTCTGGAATATGGTCAAGCTGGACTCATGATTTCAATTGGCCGATCATTATGCTTCCGACAAACTGGACTTCATTATGAACACAAAGCTATTTAGTACCAATCCTGTGAGTAAAAATGTTCTGGAACTAGGGCTTGACACAACAATCTCCAATCCAGAGCCTTAACCGCTGAGCTATCACTGCCCATACCACAGGACAACAGGACTCATCATGTACATGGTTGTTTAGAAAAGAGAAGCTACTCACTGCACCAGTTAAGATTAAATGACATGTTGAAGCTGAAACAATAAAGAATGGATTGATTTTCCAATCAAGTGAGTATGATCGGAAGTATTCCTGAGTATTCGGGGTTTTTCTTTTTATCTACACAGCATTGTGTGTTGGCTGGACAGAGAACAAAAATTCAAATATGATACATTGATACACATACACATTGATAATTCATGTTCAGTGGATAGTAAATCCTATCAAAGAAAAAACATCCATGTGAGTTAGACTTCCAAAATGGTCTGTAGAATCTTACACACCATCTCTTGTAATTGTTGTTCCATGTTATTTTGCTTGGTGCAAGTTCGTCTCCCTAAGTTACAGTACATTGTGTGTTTTAATTCTGTGCGAATCTAAACAGTGATGTATGAGCTATCTTTCAGTTTCATTATTGTTAATAAAGTTGTTTTTTGTTGACATAGCAACCTTATTGGCTTTCCTGTGGGAGTATACACATGGGACAATCATACAAGTCGTATTCCATAGCTATTGGTCTCTGCTCAGGAGCATTCAAGAATATTTTTCAGATCACAGAGTGTTTATGTTGACAGTATGAATGTTAGTGTTTGTCTTGCAATTACAACATGCAAAATGTTATTTTTCTTTTAGAAATTTAACAAGCTTAAGTAGGAATTTGGTGGGCGGTGGTGTCCTGGTGGTAAAGGACAGTGGATCGCTGATCTTAAGGTTGAGGGTTCAAACCCCACTCTACACAAGGTTGTCACTGTCCCCCCAGTGCAGCTAACTGGGTTATCAAAGGCCAGCCATGTCTCTCACTGTCTATGGTGAGAGGTTCATGTAAAAGAACCATCGCTGACCTTCGACAAGAGGAGCTGCAAAGCCTTCAGCGTGTTTCTGTCCCTCGCTAAAGGCTTGTGTCAGGAAGGGCATCCGAAGTAAAAATTTATGCCAAATCAAACATGTGAATCTCATGATTCGCTGTGGTGACCCCTGAGAAAGGGAAAAGGCCAAAAGGAAAAGTAGGAATTTGGTGTCCATAAATAATCTACATATGAACACAGATCCTCTATCTACAAATTACAATAATGCAAATAAATAACCTGTGTGTACATGAGTGTGCATGAGTGACTTGGGTGTGTGTATCCAGTACAGTGTATGAATGTGTGCGTGTGTGTATACAGTGTACGAGTGTGTGTTCAGTACAGTGTGTGAATGAGAGTGTGTGTATATACAGTACAGAATGTGTACAGTACAGTGTATGAATGTGTGTGTGTGTGTGTGCAGTACAGTGTGTGAAGGAGAGTGCGTGTGTATATACAGTACAGTGTATGAGTGTGTGTGTGTGTATATACAGTACAGAGTGTGTACAGTACAGTGTATGAATGTGTGTGTGTGTGTGTGTATACAGTAGTGTATGAATGTGTGTGTGTATATATATATATATATATATATATATATATATATATATATATATACACACACACACACACACACACACACACACACACAATACAGTGTGTGAATGAGAGTGTGTGTGTATATACAGTACAGAGTGTGTACAGTACAGTGTATGAATGTGTGTGTGTGTGTGTATACAGTAGTGTATGAATGTGTATATATATATATATATATATATATATATATATATATATATATATATATACACACACACACACACACAATACAGTGTGTGAATGAGAGTGTGTGTATATACAGTACAGAGTGTGTACAGTACAGTGCATGAGAGTGTGTGTGTGCGCATGTGAATGAGTCTGTGAAGTACAGGGTGTGAATGCGTGAATAAGTGTGTGTGTGTGTGTGTGCGCGCGCGCATGCGCATTATATTACACCCAGTGTAATCTGTTCAATCTCAGATAATGAAAACTCTGGTGCAGACGAACTCACACGCCTTTTCTTTCTCTCCCATGATAATCATAAAACTATAAACTTTATCTTCTCTTTATTACAATTCTACTGAAAACCACGCCCATCACCACGATGATCCCAGAAAGGTCCTTTTCGCGTTTCAATTCAACAATCAGATCGTCATTACAATGTGGCATCAATAAAGCTCTGGGATATTTAAACATACAAATAAATAAACACATTCTGGGGAGGATGACATTAATTTCGAGAGCATTGATCATTCCGAACATCCAAATATTCGCAATAACTTTAATATGAACGATCACAGTGGATTTGTAATTGTTGCCGGTTGAGATCCGCAGCAGGTTTTCTGACTCACAGCACACACTCTGCTCGCCAGGTGATACTACACGTTTGGGCTTTTTTTCCCCCACCCGCTTCCAGACACGCGCTATTTTCTGTAATATGATTGGTTAACCACTCCTTCTCACAAGCATACCTCTAATCAGAGCACGCAACTTTGCACACATTGACCAATCGTAAGAAAGAGGGCGGGGTTTATCACAAAACAGTTGGGAACGAGAAAAACGGATAACGACCATCCCTGACAGGATGTTTATTAATGAATGAAAACGCTGATCGTGTAGAAGATTACAAACTCCATGTCATTAGCGTTTTCACAGATAAACTGACACAAGATATATACATTTGATGAAGTGAAAAGTTTCGTTCTGCGGGCCTTATCGATTTGTCTAATAAGTTTAGACGCGAATAGAAGCCGGCTAGTTAGCGTAGCATGTCGTAGCGTCACTTGAAAGGAAACCTGTCGCGGAAATTGAGAGAGCGGAGTTTCTTACCTCAGACTTTTAAAAAACCACCGTAAAGTGCACAAAAAGATCTCAGCAGCTAACATCCGACCTGTTTCGCTTGAAGGTTGGCTGTAAGGCCCTGGCGATGTCATATCCACGTTAATCGGCCCTATTACGTCCCGAGTAGCGGCTCCATGTCTGCACCTCGGCGGGAGAAACCTTCTCCATAACAACCGCACCGCTGGCTGTCCCACTTAAAGAGCCGTTTTACTGATTTCATCCGACCGGGGGCGACATTATTCCGTATGTAAAGCGCATATATATATATATGGCCACCTGGTGGCGCCAGAAACAGGGATTATTTATTCTAATTCACACCGTCCACTAGATGTAGACATTAAACCAACATATTGTCGGTGCCCGTGGGCACCAGGTCGACCCAAAGACCACATGAGTGGCCCCTGGCCGGTTCTAAAAAGAGATCACCATGACGCTACTTACCAGTGAGCGGCATCCAATTTTTTTGCTATTGTTTTTAAATCACACTTGCATTTGATGTAAAATTGAAAATAGCAGTATTTCAAAATAAAACTTTGTAGATTCATATTATATTAGAGCTAGTTGGTCTTCATGGCAACTGGTTGCTTTTTGGGAATTTTTCAGCAGTTTCATGAAAAAAGACTGCTGTTTTTAACTCGCTCACAGTGCACTGCTTGGTGAGTGCTTAGCATGGGAGCTTGGTGCAGTGAAGGTGGGGAGGTGATCTACCCCCTGAAAACATGGCAGAAAAGAGAAAGGAAACACATCATTTTAACAGTGGGTGGGCGGAAGAGTTCTTTTTTTCCCCCACTGTGAAAGATTCCTGTGTGTATCACATTTGTGAGGGGCCGTGGCGACGGCAAAGCGGCATAATATTGAGAGACATTTCACAACGTGCCATGCAGGCTACCATGCTAACGACCCAAGAGGCTGGAGTGTATGTCAGCCAACACTGGATAAAGGCGAGCCCCCAACGAACAGCTGAAAGCACCATAAGTAAGACTTACAGTTATATAACCACAATGGCTATATTTTGGACTATAATGAATTTCTCACATATGGTTTGTATTTTTATGGCTTGACCGAAATAAGGATGGGTTTCCCTTTTTGGGCCCGGTTCCTGCCAAGGTTTCTTCCTCACATCTACTGAGGGAGTTTTTCCTTGCTACTGTTGCTGCAGACGATACTCATTAGAGATATGTAGAGGTTGTAGGAAATAATTAAATTCTTTATTTATATTTACATCGTTTGGCAGACACTCTGATCCAGAGAATCTCACCACTATCATTTTTATACATCTTGAGGGTTAAGGACCCTGCTGAAGGGCCCAACAGTGGTGACAGTGGGGATTGAACTGCTGACCTTTGGATCAGTAACCCACCGCATTATCGCTAAGCCACCTCCGCCCCTCTTTATATGTTGTAAGCTCTTACTTTCACCGTTTAGTTGTGTAAAGCTGTTTGTGATAATGCCAGTTGTAAAAAGCGCGATACAAATAAAACTGAACTGAAAGTTAAAATGGAATGGGGGGGGGGGGGTCAGTGGCTTCCACCTGCTGTCGGTGATGAATTATGATTTAATTCACTCATTTACCGAACCGCTTTATCCCTTACTAGGGTCATGGGGGAGTTAGAGCTGACGCAGAGCAAAGACAGACAACACCCTGACCAGCTTGCCAGACCATCATATGGTCAAATTTACAAGTTTCAAATACAGTATTAGTCTTTTATAGTTAAAGGGTGTCGATGTTGAATTTATATTACGAGCTCTTTAAAGCCATCATGTATGAGATCATGCAGTTCCATCAGGCCTCATTAGTACTTGCTTCTTGTTAAGTATGCTTGCGTGCTGTCACGTTGCTATTAGTACTCTAATACTGTGGTCCCCAACCCCCGGGCCGCAGGCCGGTACCGGTCTTTGGATCAATTGGTACCGGGCCGCACAATAAATAATTCTTTATTTCTGTTTGTTTTATTTATTATCTGAGTCTGAATGATCTTTTATTTTTGAAAAACGTTTAATTTTGAAAATGACCAGATTCTCTCTGTTACATGTCGGTCATTTGAGCACTAAAATGTAACCCACAAGGGGACACATGCACAGAGGCCAGTTGGAAATGTTTCAAACAATAGCAGGGATTTCGGGTGAGACTGAGTCTGAGCCTTCATTCTCCCAGCTGGTGCACCATCATCTGTGTTTTTTTTTTTTTTTTTAAGAAAAGTTTGAGCTCGATTAAAAATGTAATGCTTCATCCTGATTAGGGAGGCTGGCACACATCTCACCCAACTCTGGGCAAGAGCGTGCGTGCGGGTGGGGGTGGGGGGGTCAAGTGTTGACCAGTCCACAGTGATAAAAAGGTTGGGGACCACTGCTCTAATAGGCATCACTACTAGGCACGTGCAGCAACATGTTGCCTTCTTCGTTGGCTGTTTTAGCCCTGATAGTCATGCAAATTCGTCCTATTTACTGGGCTGAAAAGACCACTTCAAGCCGACCTGCTATCAGCATGACGATTTTGAGCCATATTGTTATACGTGCTGCTAAATCTCAACATGATACAAGTAAAATCAGAGCACTATTTGGGCTTTTGATGTATTTTCTGCCCTGTGATGGCCTGATGAGCTGTCCAGAGTGCACTCTCCTCTTGCCCAGAGCCAGCTGAGAAGGGCACCAGCCTCCCTTGTGACAAGAATTATTATTAAGTGGTTAAGAGAATGAATAAATTAATTTTTTTCTTTTCTAGAATTTTTTTCTATAAAAGAGATAATAAAGAATTCATTTATTCTCATCATCATTCATTTTCTGAAACACTTAATCCTGATTATGGTGGCGGTAAGGCTCGCGTCCGTGTCAGCCGACTCTGGCCAAAGGCAGAGTACACCCTGGACAGCTCACCGGGTCATCGCAGTGTAATTATTCTATGGATACAATACTTATAAATGTGAAATGTTATTCCTTGTGCTTCAGAGATACTATTTCTCTTGTTGGAGCAGGTTAAGACAAAATGTTCAACATCCATCTGATTGAAATGAAGTATTTTTGTCTGGCAGAAGTGGCCTCATGGTAAAAGTGCTGGATCGCTGATCCTAAGGTTGGGGGTTCCACTTTCCATGGGTTGTCACACCCCCCCCCCCCCCCAACGCAGCTAACTGGGTTATCAAAGGCCAGCCGTGTAAACAGCCTGTAAACGGACCATTGCTGACTTTTGACAACAATAGCTGCACAGCCGTCAGCGTGTTCTCGCCCTGCGATAGCCTGGCGAGCTGTCCAAGGTGTACTCTGCCCTCGTCCAGAGTCGACTGGGATGGGCGCCAGCCTCCCCGCGACCCTAATTAGGATTAAGCGTTTACAGAAAATGAAGAAATGCAGCCGTGTGTGTGGGGGGGCACAAACCAGTGTCTCTCCCTCACGCCAATCCCAAGCCCGGATAAATGCAGAGGGTTGTGTCAGGAAGGGCATCCAACATAAAACCAATGCCAAACTTAATCATGCAAATCACAAATATTACCTCCATACTGGATCGATCGAGGCCCGGGTTAACAACAACCGCCATCAATGCTGTTAACCAACAGGGAGTCAATGGAAATTGGACTACTGTTGGTCGAAGAAGGAGAGGCGGGAGGCGTGTCCGTAGACAGAGAGAGAAGAGGAAAAGCATGAGTCTAGGACTGAGAGTAGGGACTTTGAATGTTGGAACTATGCAAGGAAAAGGTAGAGAGCTGGCTGACATAATGCAGAGGAGGACGGTGGACATACTGTGTGTTCAGGAGACCAGGTGGAAAGGTAGCAAGGCTAGAAGCTTAGGAGCAGGGTTTAAGTTGTTTTATCATGGTGTGGATGAGAAGAGAAATGGAGGAGGAGTCATCTTGAAGGAGGAGTTTGTCAGGAATGTCCTAGAAGTGAAAAGAGTGTCAGACAGAGTGATGAGTCTCAAGTTAGAAATTGAAGGCGTGATGTTCAATGTTGTTGGTGCTTATGCCCCACAGACAGGATGTGAGCTAGAAGAGAAGGACAAATTCTGGAGTGAGTTAGATGAAGTGATGCAGAGTACCCCCAGAGGTGAAAGAGTGGCCATTGCTGCAGATTTCAATGGACATGTCGGGGCAGGAAACAGAGGGGACAAAAAAAGTGATGGGCAGGTTTGGTATCCAGGACAGGAACACAGGACAGATGTTGATCGATTTTGCAAAAAGGATGGAAATGGCTGTGGTGAATACTTTCTTCCAGAAGAAACAGGAGCATAGGGTGACTTATAAAAGTGGAGGTAGGAGCACACAGGTCGACTACATCTTGTGTAGGCGATGTAGTTTGAAGGAAGTCAGTGACTGCAAAGTAATAGTGGGTGAGAGTGTTGCCAAACAGCATAGGATGGTGGCATGCAGGATGACGCTGATGGTGAGGAAGGTGAAGAAGGCAAAGGCAGAGCAGAAGACAAAGTGGTGGAAGCTGAAAAATGAAGAGTGTTGGGTTGTCTTCAATGAGGAGTTGAAACAGGCTTTGGGTGGTCAGGAAGTGCTTCCAGATGACTGGACAACCACAGCAAATGTGATCAGGGAGACAGGTAGGAGAGTACTTGGTGTGTCCTCTGGAAGGAAAGTAGATAAGGAGACCTGGTGGTGGAATGAGGAAGTGCAGGAGTGTGTACAAAGGAAGAGGTTAGCTAAAAAGTGGTACATTGAGAGGAACAAAGAGAGTAAAGAAGAGTACAGGGAGACACAGCGTATGTCACAGACACAGACACAGTAATGCAGCCATGAGGCGGGGGGGGCACTAACCAGTGTCTCTCCCCCTTATGCCGGTCCCAAGCCCGGATAAATGCAGAGGGTTGCGACAGGAAGGGCATCCGGCGTAAAACTTCTGCCACATTTAAAAATGCAAATGATCAAAACAAAATTCATACCGGATCGGTCGAGGCCCGGGTTAACAACGACCGCCATCAGTGCTGTCAACCAACAGGGTGCTGATGGAAATTGGACTACTGTTGGTCGAAGACGTCGAAGAAGGAGAGGCGGGAGGCGTGTCCGTAGGCAGAGAGAGAAGAGGAAATGCGTGAGCCTCGGACTGAGAGTAGGGACTTTGAATGTTGGAACTATGCAAGGAAAAGATAGGGAGCTGGCTGACATGATGCAGAGGAGGAAGGTGGACATACTGTGTGTTCAGGAGACAAGGTGGAAAGGTAGAAAGGCTAAAAGCTTAGGAGCAGGGTTTAAACTGTTTTATAATGGTGTGGATGGGAAGAGAAATGGAGTAGGAGTCATCTTGAAGGAGGGGTTTGTCAGGAATGTTCTAGAAGTGAAAAGAGTGTCAGACAGAGTGATGAGTCTCAAGTTAGAAATTGAAGGCGTGATAGTCAATGTTGTTAGTGCTTATGCCCCACAGGCAGGATGTAAGCTAGAAGAGAAGGAGAGATTCTGGAGTGAGTTAGATGAAGTGATGCAGAGTACCCCCAGAGGTGAAAGAGTGGTCATTGGAGCAGACTTCAATGGACATGTTGGTGCAGGCAACAGAGGGGACGAGGAAGTGATGGGCAGGTTTGGTATCCAGGACAGGAACACAGAAGGACAGATGTTGATCGATTTTGCAAAAAGGATGGAAATGGCTGTGGTGAATACTTTCTTCCAGAAGAAACAGAAGCATAGGGTGACTTATGAAAGCGGAGGTAAGAGCACACAGGTAGACTACATCTTGTGTAGGCGATGTAATTTGAAGGAAGTCAGTGACTGCAAAGTAGTAGTGGGTGAGAGTGTTGCCAAACAGCATAGGATGGTGGTGTGCAGGATGACACTGATGGTGAGAAAGGTGAAAAAGGCAAAGGTAGAGCAGAAGACAAAGTGGTGGAAGCTGAAAAAGGAAGAGTGTCGTGTTGTCTTCAAGGAGGAGTTGAAACAGGCTTTGGGTAGTCAGGAAGTGCTTCCAGAGGACTGGACAACCACAGCCAATGGCATCAGGGAGACCGGTAGGAGAGTATTTGGTGTGTCCTCTGGAAGGAAAGTAGATAAGGAAACTTGGTGGTGGAATGAGGAAGTGCAGGAGTGTGTACAAAAGAAGAGGTTAGCCAAGAAGAAGTGGGACATTGAGAGGACCGAAGAGAGTAAACAGGAGTACAGGGAGACACAGCGTAAGGCGAAGGTAGCAGTGTCAAAGGCCAAACAGAGGGCGTATGATGACTTGTATGATAGGTTGAACAGTAAGGAGGGAGAAAATGATCTATACAGGTTAGCACAGCAGAGAAATAGAGATGGGAAAGACGTGCAGCAAGTTAGAGTGATAAAGGACAGAGAGGAAATGTATTGACTGATGACAGAAGTGTGCTGGGAAGATGGAAAGAGTACTTTGAAGAGCTGATGAATGAGGAAAATGAGAGAGAAAAAGAGTAGAAGGGTGACCGTTGAGGAGCAGGAAGTAGCAAAGATTAGTAAGGGAGAAGTGAGGAGGGCATTGAAGAGGATGAAGAGTGGAAAGGCAGTTGGCCCTGATGACATACCAGTTGAGGTATGGAAGTGTCTAGGGAGGTAGCAGTAGATTTTCTGACAAGAATATTCAACAAGGTCTTAGAAAGTGAGCAGATGCCAGAGGAATGGAGGAGAAGTGTGCTTGTGCCCATTTTTAAGAACAAGGGCGATGTACAGAGTTGTGGCAACTACAGAGGGATAAAGTTGATGAGCCATACAATGAAGCTATGGGAAAGAATAGTGGAAGCAAGACTAAGGGCAGAGGTCAGCATTTGTGAACAACAGTTTGGTTTCATGCCAAGAAAGAGCACCACAGATGCAGTGTTTGCTTTGAGGATGTTAATAGAGAAGTACAGAGAAGGTCAGAAGGAGCTGCATTGTGCCTTTGTGGATCTGGAGAAAGCATATGACAGGGTGCCGAGAGAAGAACTGTGGTATTGTATGAGGAAGTCTGGAGTGACAGAGAAGTATGTTAGAGTGGTGCAGGACATGTATGATAGATGTAAGACAGTGGTGAGGTGTGCTGTCGGTGTGACAGAAGAGTTCAAGGTGGAGGTGGGACTACATCAAGGGTCAGCTCTCAGCCCCTTCTTGTTTGCTATGGTGATGGACAGGCTAACAGATGAGGTTAGACAAGAATCTCCATGGACTATGATGTTTGCAGATGACATTGTGATCTGTAGTGAGAGCAGAGACCAAGTGGAGGAAAATCTAGAGAGGTGGAGGTATGCCCTGGAAAGGAGGGGATTGAAGGTTAGTCTTAGTAAGACAGAATACATGTGTGTGAACGACAAGGACCCAAGAGGAACTTTGAGGTTACAGGGGCAGAGATAAAGAAGGTGGAGGATTTTAAGTACTTAGGCTCAACAATCCAGAGCAATGGAGAGTGTGGAAAAGAGGTGAAGAAGCGCGTGCAGGCAGGTTGGAATGGATGGAGAAAAGTGTCGGTGTGATGTGTGATAGGAGAGTATCGGCAAGAATGAAGGGAAAAGTGTACAAGACGGTGATGAGGCCAGCAATGTTGTATGGTTTAGAGACAGTGGCCCTGGGGAAAAGACAGGAGTCAGAGTTGGAGGTAGCAGAGATGAAAATGTTGAGGTTCTCTTTGGGAGTAACGAGGATGGATAGGATCAGAAATGAGTACATCAGAGGGACAGCACACGTTAGATGTTTTGGAGACAAAGTCAGAGAGTCTAGATTGAGATGGTTTGGACATGTACAGAGGAGGGATAGTGAGTATATTGGTCGTAGGATGCTGAGGTTGGAACTACCAGGCAAAAGGCCCAGAGGAAGACCAAAGAGAAGATTTATGGATGCAGTGAAGGCGGACATGAAGGTCGTTGGAGTAAGAGTAGAAGATGCAGAGGATAGGGAGAGATGGAGGCAGATCATTTGCTGTGGCGACCCCTGAAGGGAACAGCCGAAAGGAAAAGAAGAAGAGGGAGACACAGCGTAAGGCGAAGGTAGTGGTGTTGAAGGCCAAACAGAGGGCGTATGATGACTTCTATGATAGGTTGGACAGTAAGGAGGGAGAAAATGATCTATATAGGTTGGCACAACAGAGAGATAGAGATGGGAAGGACATGCAGCAAGTTAGAGTGATAAAGGACAGAGAGGAAAATGTATTGACTGATGACAGAAGTGTGCTGGGAAGATGGAAAGAGTACTTTGAGGAGCTGATGAATGAGGAAAATGAAAGAGAAAAAAGAGTAGAAGAGGTGACCGTTGAGGAACAGGAAGTAGCACAGATTAATAAGGGTGAAGTGAGGAGGGCACTGAAGAGGATGAAGAGTGGAAAGGCAGTTGGTCCTAATGATATACCTGTGGAGGTATGGAAGTGTCTACATTAATGTTAAAATTCTTTATTCTTATAAATAAATCATGCTAAATTAACTGATTATACATTAGGGTTAGGGTTAGGGTTTAGGGTTAAGGTTAGGGTTAAAAATTGAACAAAATCTTTTATGTTGTGAGCAAATGTCTGTTTTTTTCATTTAGGTTGTGAGCATTTGTTTTGTGAGCAAATGTCCGAGAAGCTTTTGTTTCGACCAAACAGCAGCACACCTGGCTTGGCTCATTCAAACAACTGATAAGAGTCTTCAGGCAGTTGATTGGTCAATCTGTGTGCTCTGTACAGAGACTGACCAATCAATTTTCTAAGACTCTTATCAGGGTTTGAATGAGCCAAGCCAGGTGTGCTGCTGTTTGGTCGAAACAAAAACCTGCAGCCATGTGGCAGGAGTTTGACACCCCTGGTATACACAATTGTATATAGTTGAAAGCCAAATCTATTCTTTTGTTTTTGTTTTTAAATACGGTTTACTGCATGATGTTTTTAAAGGAAATATCTGTGTAAAGTGCACAGAGAAAATAATTTCCATCTAATTACACATTCACATTCTGTTGCTTTGTGGCTTGAAATTAATCAACATTTTCTGGCTGTATTTGGTCAGTAACACTTATAAAAGCGAAATGGAAGATACAACTGCAGCAGTTCAAATAGTAACATGAAAAACAGAATCATTGAGCTGCTTAAAGCATCACCTGCCTCGGTCAGTACTTGATAGAACCGGTTTTTGCTTTGATTCCAGCCACGAGTCTGTTGGGATTCTTCCCAATCAACTTTACATATTTAGACTCTGCAGTATCTACCCCACTCTTCACTATTGTTCAATTTGAGTCGGATTGGCTGATGATGTTGGTGGACTGAAATCTTTAAGCCATTCAACAGGTTTTCAGGTTTTCAGTCTGGAGACTTTCACCATTTTGTCCTGCAGCCACTGTGGGGACGACGGTGAGATTTTAGGACATTGTCATGTTGGAAGGTAAACCTTCTTCCCTTTGCGGATTTTCTGGTAGATGGCAGTAGTTTGTGTTGCCCCCTTAATTTTCCTTCTACTTTGATGTGTGTGACAGTCTCTGCTGCACAGAAACACCTCCCCACAGCAGGATGCTGTACATTTTGCCACTTCACTTACAACAAAATCCAACTTGCATTTCAATGTAGGAACAGAACCCTGTGGTGAGCCAGGAGCCCTGGAATCGGTGATATTGTTGTCACTTACTTGCATACAAGCACGAAGAATTATGCAAAATCCAAAGATTATATTTGAATGTGGGTTGATTAGTCTTTTAGAGCTTAAAGGTCAGTATTAGTGGTTTTGTCTTCATCAGAAAATTACAATTTAAAGTTGATTGTTTTTAGCCTAATAGCACTCACAAGATAAGTCATGATGCAAGAAGCAAGGGAATGAAAGAATAAAATCCATCATCTGATTTTTCCCTTCATTCATTAAAGCAGTTGGTCCACATTCCAGTGGAGCCCCGACTTTAATTATAGATTCCCAGAGTTTCAGAGACAAGTCACCGTTTGAGTTTTTAATCTGGAGATTACGCTTCACACTGACGCTGTGCAGGGGATGATGGGAAACACACACACACACACACACACACACACACACACACACACACACACACCACTGGCTGCTTTTAATTAGATGTTGTTTGGTTTCCTATCAGTAGAGACACCCTCTCGTACCCAGAGATTACAGGACAGAAAAGTTCAGATCAACGCAAAACAGAACATCTGGAACCTCATAAACATCTGTCTGACTGACTGAAAGAAACTTGATATAGAAATAAGTTAAACATTTTAAAAATAGAAACACCAATAGAAATCAACCTACCACATCAAGAAAAAGGTTGAGAATTACCAGAAGGATATGTTGGTTTTTTTTATTATTATTCACAGTTGCCCCCCCCCCCCAAAAAAAAAAAAAGAAAAAACTTTTCACTTGACTCACCCAGTAAAGTTTATCTTTAAAGTACAGAACATGTACTTTTGATAATAAATAAGAAATTTGAAAATTTAAAGTATTTATATAACACTTAATAAAACAATTAATAAAAATAAATGTTTAGAGAACAGCCACTGTTTATTTATACACAGGTCCTTCTCAAAAAATTAGCATATTGTGATAAAGTTCATTATTTTCTGTAATGTACTGATAAAAATTAAACTTTCATATATTTTAGATTCATTGCACACCAACTGAAATATTTCAGGTCTTTTATTGTTTTAATTCTGATGATTTTGGCATACAGCTCATGAAAACCCAAAATTCCTATCTCAAAAAAATGAGCATATGATGTTCAGGTAGTGTAAACGAGCTATTAACCTAATCATCTGAATCAACCAATTAACTCTAAACACCTGCAAAAGATTCCTGAGGCTTTTAAAAACTCCCAGCCTGGTTCATTACTCAAAACCGCAATCATGGGTAAGACTGCCGACCTGACTGCTGTCCAGAAGGACATCATCGACACCCTCAAGCAAGAGGGTAAGACACAGAAAGAAATCTCTGAGCGAATAGGCTGTTCCCAGAGTGCTCTATCAAGCCACCTCAGTGGGACGTCTGTGGGAAGGAAAAAGTGTGGCAGGAAACGCTGCACAACCAGAACAGGTGACCGGACCCTGAGGAAGGTTGTGGAGAAGGGCCGATTCCAGACCTTGGGGGACCTGTGGAAGCAGTGGACTGGGCTACAGGTGCCACATTCCCCAGGCCAAGCCACTTTTGAACCAGAAACCGCGGCAGAAGCGGCTGACCTGGGCTACAGAGAAGCAGCACTGGACTGTTGCTCAGTGGTCCAAAGTACTTTTTTCGGATGAAAGCAAATTTTGCATGTCATTCGGAAATCGCGGTGCCAGAGTCTGGAGGAAGACTGGGGACAAGGAAACGCCAAAATGCCTGAAGTCCAGTGTCAAGTCCCCACAGTCAGTGATGGTCTGGGGTGTCGTGTCAGCTGTTGGTGTTGGTCCACTGTGTTTTATCAAGGGCGGGGTCAATGCAGCTCGCTATCAGGAGATTTTGGAGCACTTCATGCTTCCATCTGCTGAAAAGCTTTATGGAGATGAAGATTTCATTTTTCAGCACGACCTGGCACCTGCTCACAGTGCCAAAACCACTGCTAAATGGTTTACTGACCATGCTATTACTGGGCTCAATTGGCCTGCCAACTCTCCTGACCTGAAGCCCATAGAGAATCTGTGGGATATTGTGAAGAGAAAGTTGAGAGACACCAGACCCAACACTGTGGATGAGCTTAAGGCCGCTATCGAAGCATCCTGGGCCTCCGTAACACCTCAGCAGTGCCACAGGCTGATTGGCTCCATGCCACGCCCGCATTGAAGCAGTCATTTCTGCAAAAGGATTCCCGACCAAGTATTGAGTGCAGAACTGAACATGTTATTTGAAGGTTGACTTTTTTTGTATTAAAAACCCTTTTTTTTTTTTTATTGGCCGGATGAAATATGCTCAACATCATTATTTGAAGTGTGCAATGAATCTAAAAAATATGAAAGTTTAATTGTATCAGTACATTACAGAAAATAATGAACTTTATCACAATATGCTAATTTTTTGAGAAGGGTGTGTGTGTGTGTATATATATAAGGCAATTTTTTATTCTTTTAGATGTTTTAAATTAACTCAGAAAATGTACTTTTTATAATAAATAGGAAATTAAAAATTGAAAGTGTTTTTATATATATATACAGTCGACCCCCAACTTACGAAATTAATCCGTTCCAGAGCCCTTTTCGTTACGTGGGGATTTCGTAAGTAGGGGGTCGCATCTCGCATGTTAAATGCCAAATTTGTTCCAAGGCTCCAGTCTTTGGACTGGATCTTCTTCTTATTTCCTTTCGGCTTTTTCCCTTTTACTCGGGAGTCACCACAGTGAATCATCTGATTCTTCTTCTTTTCCTTTCGGCTTTTCCCTTCAGCGGTCGCCACAGCAAACCATCCGTCTCCATCTCACCCTATCCTTTGCATCTTCTTCTCTTACACCAACGACCTTCATGTCCTCCTTCACCACATCCATGAATCGTCTCTTTGGTCTTCCTCTAGGCCTTTTGCCTGGTAGTTCCAGCCTCAGCATCCTATTACCAATATACTCACTATCCCTCCTCTGTACATGTCCAAACCATCTCAATCTAGCCTCTCTGACTTTGTCTCCAAAACGTCTTACATGTGCTGTCCCTCTGATGTTCTCATTCCTGATCCTATCCATCCTCGTTACTCCCAAAGAGAACCTCAACATTTTCATCTCTGCTACCTCCAGCTCTGCCTCCTGTCTTTTCCCCAGGGCCACTGTTTCTAACCCATACAACATCGCTGGCCTCAACACCGTCTTGTACACTTTTCCTTTCATTCTTGCCGATACCCTCCTATCACACATCACACCGGACACTTTTCTTCAACCGTTCCAACCTGCCTGCACACGCTTCTTCACCTCTTTTCCACACTCTCCATTGCTCTGGATTGTTGAGCCGAAGCACTTAAAATCCTCCACCTTTCTTATCTCTGCTCCCTGTAATCTCACCGTTCCTCTCGGGTCCTTGTCGTTCATACACATGTATTCTGTCTTACTGAGGCTAACCTTCATTCCTCTCCTTTCCAGGGCATACCTCCACCTCTCTAGATTTCCCTGCACTTGTTCTCTGCTCTCACTACAGATCACGATGTCATCTGCAAACATCATAGTCCATGGGGAATCTTGTCTAACCTCGTCTGTCAGCCTGTCCATCACCATAGCAAACAAGAAGGGGCTGAGAGCTGACCCTTGATGCAGTCCCACCTCCACCTTGAACTCTTGTGTCACACCGACAGCATACCTCACCACTGTCTTACATCTCTCATACATAGTGAATCATCTGATTCACACATTTGATTTGGCAGAGGTTTTTAGGTCGGATTCCCTTCCTGTCACAACCCTTTTTAGCAAGGGACAGAAACACGCTGACGACTGGGGGGGACAGTGACAACCTTGTGGGGACTCGAACCCCCAACCTTTGGATCAGCGATCGTGCTCCCTATCCACTAGACTACCACTGCTCCAGTCTTTGGACTGGATAAACCCCATAAACCCTTTAAAAATGATAAAAGTCCACCAATTTTGTATGAAATATGTGTTAAAAATAAAATAAAATTATTTATTAAATCATTTAAACATTTTATTAACATATTTATTAATTAAACCATTATTAAACATTTTTATTAACACACACATAGACACTCTCTCTCTCTCTCTCTCTCTCTGCGGGCCACGCCCACAAGACATGAATTCAAAGCGTATTCCCTGCTTGACAGACTCAACTTTAATTTGATTCCTTGAGGGATCGGAATTCCAGATGAGCTCAAATGCGCCACATTTATTAAACATTTACTGAATTAAAACAACTTAAAAAACTAAACTAAAAACTAAAGAGTGAAGCTTCCTTCTGTCTCTATCTGGGAGGCCAGCGGGGCGGGATGTTGAGAGACAGCCAATGAGAGAGCAACTCGCGCATCGATTGGCACATTTGAATTTTGAGTTTCTTTTCATAAGAGGGGGTTGTTTCGTATCTTGGGGACGGAAACGCAAGGAAATGTTTTTCGTAACCCGGGGATTTCGTACACAGGGGTCTTTGTAAGTTGGGGGCCGACTGTATATATCAAACAGGGCAGTGGTGGTCTATTGGTATAGGGCGCAGGATTGCTGATCCCAAGATTGGGGGTTTGAGTCCCCACAAGGTTGTCACTGTCCCCCCCAGTGCAGCTAACTGGGTTACCAAAGGCGGGCCATGTCTGTCACTGTCTATGGTGAGAGGTTGATGTAAAAGAACCATTGCTGACTTTGGTAAAGAGGAGCTGCAAAGCCGTCAGCGTGTTTCCGCCCTGCGATTGCCTGGCGAGCTGTCCAGGGTATACTCTGCCCTTGCCCGGAGTTGGCTGGGATGGGCGCCAGCCTCCCCGTGACCCTAATTAGGATTAAACGGATACAGAAAATGAACTGAACTGATGCAAAATGTATACACATGCCCTGTGCTGGTGTATGTGAAGTATGATCTGATTGGTTGCTGCTGTGTGCGTTTGGGGCAATCACGCTGTGTCCAATTAGAGCTGCAGGTGGTGGTGGTGGTGGTGGTGGTCTTGATCTGATCAACACTCACACACTCAGTTTGAGAATTTGCAGGAGTTTCTTCCTCTTAGAGGAAGAAGATGTTGAGCTTCAAACAAAAATGGAGTTTGTGCTGAAGGGGAAGAACTTTGACAGAGACACAGATGAAAGTGTGTGTGTGTGTGTGTGTGTGTGTGTGTGTGTGTGTGTGTGTGTGTGTGTATGTGTGTGTGTCCTGAACAAACTGATTTATAAGCATGCCTTCTTGGCTCACACTTCATTTTTACATTCAGTCCAACATTTATTTTTTTCTTTCCTTCCTTTTATTTTGAAACATTTTGTTTTTCACTGGAAAAAAAAATTCGGTGACCTTTGATTTTGGAGCAACTTCTGTATCTGTCCATCCATCATGTCAGCCCTCACTCTAACACCAGCTTTCTTTTGCTGGTCTGAGATTTTTTTTTCCCTCTCTTTTTTTTTTAATTCCTCCATTTTTCTAATACCTATCCTGTTCTTTCTTTTCTTTTCAAGCTTTTTCTTTCCTTCCTGTTTTTATTTTTGTTTTCTCACACAGTAGGCACTTTTGACATTTCTTTTTCCAAGTCTGTAAAACTTCATTTGGTTCCTGATCATTTCAAATCATAAATGAAGGTAGTTGATTGGTTAAAACTGGATGCATATCAGTGGAGAAATGCCATTTAAATGTGTCTTTTTATAATGCAAATCAAGGATTGTCAACCAGCATATCAGTTGATCAGGCCATTTACTTTGAATAACTTGCCTTAAATTGTCCTCCGAATTTAGATTGGAATGTATTTTAACACCCCCCCCACCCCACCCCCCCACCCCAGTATTTCAGTATTTAGTGGAGATTTCCTCCATGGGTATTCCAAGGATACACCTAACAAAATCTTTCCGTCATCCCTACAGTTTGGCGCTGGATC
>CM045730.1:725000-785000 GCA_024760905.1 Plotosus lineatus | reverse complement strand
TTTTGTTTATTCAGTGAAACTACTAAATTGTATTGTGTCTCTCTCTCTCTCTCTCTCTCGCTCTCTCGCTCTCGCTCTCTCTTCTTTTTTGAAGCCCAGTTTGTGTCCTGCTTGAGCTGCAGCCAGGCCTCTCTTTCAGGTTCCCTTCCCCCCACGGAGCCGAAGACTTGATTTCAATACTTATCAGTACTGAGTATAAGTGAACTTTCTGGGATGGGCAGTGGGGGAGTTTCAGCAGTCCAGGTCCACTGGTGCTGGTACTTATGGGAGATGTTCATATGTGAAATCTGTATGAGGATGAGGTGTTATCGCAGCACCGGATTACAGTCAGGAATCCTGAATCTCAAAATCTCACGTTAAAATCCTCACACAATAAATACACTTTTGATTCCAATCTGTGGAAATATGAACTTCTTCTTTTCCTTTCGGCTTTTCCCCTTTTTTCTCAGGGGTCACCACAACGAATCATCTGATTCACATGTTTGATTTGACCTGGGTTTTTACGTCGGATGCCCTTCCTGTCACAACCCTTTAGCGAGGGACAGAAACACGCTGACGGCTTTGCAGCTCCTCTTTATGAAAGTCAGCGATGGTTCTTTTACATCAACCTCTCACCATAGACCCTGACAGACATGGCCCGCCTTTGATAACCCAGTTAGCTGCACTGGGTGGGGGGGGGGGCAGTGACAACCTTGTTGAGAGTGGGACTCGAACCCCCAACCTTAGGATCAGTGATCCAGCACCTTTTACCACCAGGCCACCACTGCCCACATCTGTGGAAATACAAACATTTGGGGGGAAAATAAAGTATTAAAACTTTCATTCATCTAATGGTTGCTCTTTCAGTCTGGATGCTGAAGGAGCTGATGACAGCTCAATGTTGGCTCAGATATCAGCAGAGCATTAAAAGAAAAAGCGAGTAAATGAATATGCTAATGAAGCAGTTCTCGTTTCCACCCACTCCGCGGGGTGGTGGTTGTCTCTATTTACACAGCAGGATTGACCTGAAACTGTTAATTGTTTGTTCCCCAGACAGCAACGACGTTGAGCCCTCAACTTTCCTCCTCCTCCTCCTCCATCATCATCATCATCATCAGCAGCAGCAGCAGCAGCAGCGGCGGCGGCGGCAGCAGGAGCAGCGGCATGACAAAGCTCCGGGGGGGAGCGGAGTGGCGTGCTGCGCTCAGCCCGCACAGGGAGTCCCAAGTCCGGCTACAGATCTCAGCCATGCCGCGGGGCACCGGGACATCAGAGCAAAGTTTGCGGTCAGACTTCGAAGCTGTGGATGGAGTTTTGGGGCAACATGAGCGAGCTGTGGGGTGTCTGTTTCAACCGTTCACCGGCCCTCACGGGGAAGATGTACCTGAATCGATCAACGTGTCTCCGGATGGGAGTCGCAAAGCTTCCCGACTCGCCGCGGATCAGAAGATCAGGAAATGGGCGCCGAAATCGGGCAAGAAGAAGAACTATCAGCGCTACCCGAAACCGCCCTATACCTACCTGGCTATGATAGCCATGGTGATCCAGAACTCGCCACTGAAGAAGCTTACTCTCGGCCAGGTAAGATTCAACAGCTCAATCAACTTGTTCTGCCCGGAGTGAAACATTACAGCTCGGAAGATCACACAAATACCAGAGTTTAGATCCACTACCACTACAACTACATCAACTACACTACCACTACTACAACTACACTACCACTACAACTACACTACCACTACAACTACATCAACTACACTACCACCACTACAACTACACTACCACTACAACTACACTACCACTACAACTACACTACCACTACAACTACATCAACTACACTACCACTACTACAACTACACTACCACTACAACTACACTACCACTACAACTACATCAACTACACTACCACTACTACAACTACACTACCACTACTACAACTACACTACCACTACAACTACACTACCACTACAACTACATCAACTACACTACCACTACTACAACTACACTACCACTACAACTACACTACCACTACAACTACATCAACTACACTACCACTACTACAACTACACTACCACTACAACTACACTACCACTACAACTACACTACCACTACAACTACATCAACTACACTACCACTACTACAACTACACTACCACTACAACTACACTACCACTACAACTACATCAACTACACTACCACTACTACAACTACACTACCACTACAACTACACTACCACTACAACTACATCAACTACACTACCACTACTACAACTACACTACCACTACAACTACACTACCACTACAACTACATCAACTACACTACCACTACTACAACTACACTACCACTACTACAACTACACTACCACTACAACTACACTACCACTACAACTACATCAACTACACTACCACTACTACAACTACACTACCACTACTACAACTACACTACCACTACAACTACACTACCACTACAACTACATCAACTACACTACCACTACTACAACTACACTACTACAACTACACCTACCACTACAACACAGGACACTACAACTACACTACCACTACAACTACACTACCACTACAACTACATCAACTACACTACCACTACATCAACTACACTACCACTACTACAACTACACTACCACTACAACTACACTACCACTACAACTACATCAACTACACTACCACTACTACAACTACACTACCACTACTACAACTACACTACTACAACTACACTACCACTACAACACAGGACACTACAACTACACTACCACTACAACTACACTACACTACCACTACATCAACTACACTACCACTACATCAACTACACTACCACTACTACAACTACACTACCACTACAACTACACTACCACTACAACTACATCAACTACACTACCACTACTACAACTACACTACCACTACTACAACTACACTACCACTACAACTACACTACCACTACAACTACATCAACTACACTACCACTACTACAACTACACTACCACTACAACTACACTACCACTACAACTACATCAACTACACTACCAGTACTACAACTACACTACCACTACTACAACTACACTACCACTACAACTACACTACCACTACAACTACATCAACTACACTACCACTACTACAACTACACTACTACAACTACACTACCACTACAACACAGGACACTACAACTACACTACCACTACAACTACACTACACTACCACTACATCAACTACACTACCACTACATCAACTACACTACAACTACATCAACTACACTACCACTACAACTAAACTACAGGACACTACAACTACACTACCACTACAACTACACTACACAACTACACTACACAACCACTACATCAACTACACTACCACTACATCAACTACACTACCACTACATCAACTACACTACAACTACATCAACTACACTACCACTACTACAACTACACTACCACTACAACTACACTACAGGACACTACAACTACACTACCACTACAACTACACTACACAACTACACTACACAACCACTACAACTACACTACCACTACATCAACTACACTACCACTACATCAACTACACTACAACTACATCAACTACACTACCACTACTACAACTACACTACTACAACTACACTACCGGACACTACAACTACACTACAGGACACTACAACTCCACTACACTACCACTACACTACCACTACACTACAGGACACTACAACTACACTACAGGACACTACCACTACACTACAACTACACTACAGGACACTACCACTATACTACCACTACACTACAACTACACTACAACTACACTACCACTATACTACCACTATACTACCACTACACTACAACTTATACCACAACTATACTACCACTACACTACACTACAACTATACTACAGAACACTACAACTACACTACAGGACACTACCACTACACTACAACTACACTACAGGACACTACCACTATACTACCACTACACTACAACTACACTACAACTACACTACCACTATACTACCACTACACTACAACTTATACCACAACTATACTACCACTACACTACACTACAACTATACTACAGAACACTACAACTACACTACAGAACACTACCAGTACAACTACCACTCAATTACAACTACACAGATCCAGTACAGGACACTACACTACAGTACAGTGATCCAGTAGAAGTATCCAGTACAGTACAGTACAAGTACAAGTACAGGGAACCAGTACACAGAATATGCTGATCTTCAAACTTTTCTCCTTTCACAAGCCTGTCTGATTCCACTTCGTTTTATTCCTTAGGATTTTTTTCTTTTTCCTGCCTATTGATGCAATTTGTTTGCAGAGTAATTTTCCAAGGATTGGTTGTATTCTTGTAAAATGAAACCGTAAAAGTAAAAAATTATTACATGAAAGAGCTTCAAGTGCTGTCTCAAAACTGAGGTCAGTTTTTGTTTTTTTTTGTTTTTTTTATTATTATATTCCTTGCCACTTGCCAGTTAACTTTAAATTAAAACCGAAAACATTTAAAATGTCCCAGGTCCAAACCTTCTTGTTCTCCTATCTAGTTATCAATAAAGGTTAAAAATGTGGCCCTATTAAGATCAACATTAGTTAATGAAACTCAAATAGTTGAAATTATCATAAATAGTTTTAATCCAGTCTACGACTACATTGTATACACACACACACACACACACACACACACACACACACACTGTATTTGGGAGTGAGCTGTAACCAGATCCTCACATAGACAGGGTGATAAGAATGAGGGATGAAGGGGGGATGAGTGAAGTAATGAACATTATCAAGTAGGTCAAAATGTCACCTACATTAATGAGTGATAATTAAGTGGCTGAACATCAGCGCTTACCATAATGCAATTGGAGTCATTTCATTGTGTGAGGTCATGAACAGGGATGTTTTTGGAATGAAATGGAAAAAGGGATGGAGTTGAACCTGTACTTAGCAATTTTTCTCCCAAAAAGTGACACACTGGTGTAATGTAAAAAAAAAAAAAAATAATAATAATATGGAAGCTATTTTCAGAAATGACATGAAGGAAGACTATTGATTTTGCAGTTGAGTTGTCTTGTGGCCTGTAGTGGTGCTGGCTGCGTTTTAAATGTGCATGGGCAGGTGAGTCAGTTTTCCAAACTGCCTTCGTCCACAATAATGCTAACAAATGAAAAATGTGTAATATTCTCACTCTTTGGTGACAAGTTTGATGATTTATCAATATACGCGATTGAAAACCACAAGCTCTATTACAATTTTAACATTTGGGACACAGGTAATGCTAACCTTTTCCCCCCCTATAATACAGTATATCTCGCATCCAAGACTCCAATAATCTGTCACTAAGTGGCGGGACATGGGGGCATCGTTCTCGTTAAAAAATAAAGAAAGAATGATGGTGAGGCACGTTTTTGTGACTAAATTTTCTTTTTTATCTGTTGAGATCCTGAAAGAGATTAGCACACTGTTCCCCTTCTTTAAAGGGGATTACAAAGGATGGAGAGATTCAGTGCGCCACAACTTGTCTTCCTACCCCTGCTTCATCAAGGTGAGCATGTTCTAATCTTTTACTTTTAAAACCATTATAGCTTGCATGTTCCAGTAAGATGCTACACGGCATCTCCTAACGATATTCAGTATTGTTGTCATGGTTACTTGTCAGTTGTGCATATGACTGACTCTGTTGAAAATCTGTCAAGGAATTGAAGGATCCAGAAAAGATTCAGGGGAAGGGGAATTACTGGACTGTGGATGTAAGCAAAATTCCTCTGGAGTTGTTGAAGAGGCAGAACACGGTTGTGTCCAGACAAGATGAGACTATTTTCGCCCAGGACTTGTCGCCCTACATCCTGCAAGGTCACAGTCCTGCTCAGCAAAATGAAACCAAGCCCAATGCACCTGACCTTTCCAGCCATCACCCATCCCCCGCTCCAGAAGACATTTTTCGTCCTAAACTGGACTCGTCTTTTGCTATCGACTCACTCCTGCATAGCTTTAAACCGGTGGATGTAGTTAGGGGTCGAGTCGATGCGTGGGGGGCAGAGTCTATGCATCGCTTACCACATTCTCGATATATCGCGTCCAACCGAAGTGCATCAGCCAGTTCCGTTAGTCCTGCATCTACTTCCTCAGATGAAGACTGGAGAGTGATGACCTGTTTCGATATGAGGAAACAAGGCACGGATGGGGGACAAGGAGCTCACAGATATGGCGATTATTTCCCAACAAGCAATGTAGGGAAGCGAAGTGCCTCTGCACCTCCACCTTGGGAGCTGCCAACGTCACATGCCAAGTATACACCGCCCAATGCAGTAGCCCCGCCCAGCATGCGTTTCAACACGAATCCTTTCATCTCTCTCGGCTCTGTTCCTTTCTACAGCCATCATGTGCCGCCGAATCACCTTGGTGCCCCTTCTTACTGGCCAATGTTGTCTAGTGGGGCTGTCTCGCTACAAGCTCCACCCCTGTTGATGGACTTGGACAGTATGTTGCAGTCAGTTCCACCCAACAAGAGTGTGTTTGATGTTCATACACCACCCAATTAACACGGATCTCCATTTAGCAAGGATACATCGCACTGCAGCTACTAAAAGAAATGTTTTAAACTTTTTTATTTTTACTTTTCTACCTGTTCTTTTTCTGCTAATCCACAGACAAATGTATTACAACAGTGACTAAGACCTTGGCACTGACTGTTTGCACTAATTTTGTTGCGGTTTTAGCGTTGGGGAAAAATATTTCTGAGGAAGCGAGGTGTTGTGTAAAATCAGGTAATTTAAGGAATGTTTACATGCTTACTTTTTTCATTCCGAACTCAGTATTATTGTAAAACATTTTTTCCTTTTATGAAGAAATGCCACTATCTTTGTGTGTGTGTGTGTGTGTGTGCAATGATAGAATGGTATAGAGTTAACTGTCTGTCTTCCTTTTGGCTTTTTCCCTTTTACTCGGGAGTCGCCACAGAGAATCATCTGATTGGCACGTTTGATTTGGCAGAGGTTTTTACATCGGATGCCCTTCCTGTCACAACCCTTTTTAGCGCGGGACAGAAACACGCTGACGGCTTTGCAGCTCCTCTTTACCAAACTCAGCAATGGTTCTTTTACATCAACCTCTCACCATAGACAGTGAGAGACATGGCCCGCCTTTGATAACCCAGTTAGCTGCACTGCGGGAGGGACAGTGACAATCTTGTGGAGAGTGGGACTCGAACCCCCAACCTTTGGATCAGTGATCCAGCGCCCTATACCACTAGACCACCACTGCCCCTAAGAATGGTATAGAGTTAATGTGTATGCTAAATTCCACATGTTGCTGTAATGCTACTGTAAACAGTAATGCTAACTGATGGCCCACTTAGTGTTTGTCACATTGTTCTGATAGATAGTGTTTATCATGTGGTTTACAGATGAGTGCCTGAGTCCCAAACCCCCCCCCCCCCCCCATACACACACACACACACACACACACACACACACACACCCCACTGTCCCCCATTTCGGTCTGAGAATCTTTAGTGCCGCAGCATCTGCATGTAGATGTCTTTAGTCTGCAATCTCCTGAGCTATTCAGAGGAAACTTATCATCAAATGCAGATGTGTGTGTGTGTGTGTGTGTGTGTGTGTGTGTGTGTGTGTGTGTGTGTGTGTGTATGTGTTTTAAACAGTGTTCCCTATTGTTATGGGCTATTTTATATGAAAAAGGTTCATCCCAGTGGTTCTGTCCGGGCTTCTCTCTCACTCTGGCTTTCACTCGTGTCTTCCGCCCCCTATTTTCTCCTTGGAAGTATTTTATACAATACTTTTTATACTGAGATTTTAAATTGAACATTTCTACACAGTTTTAGAATTATTTGGAAATGTGTAACATTTTCCTTCGTCTCGTCCTCAGCTGAAATAGACTATTTACTCACTCACGCAGTTTTATCCTTTTTAGTTCGGGTTTTTTTTGTTTTTTTTTCCAAACCACAATGTGTCTCTGAACATCACATTGTCCAACACTTTAATTTTAAACATTTCCGATTTTTGTTTTATTTTCTTGTCTTTGAATGTATAAAGTGTTTTTTTTTAAATCCTGTTGAAGTTGTGTGTGAAATGATCTGTAAGGAATAGAATATTGCTTGTAAGGCTGTCGGAAATATAATCATGGGCAACATGGTGGGGTGGTGATCAATGTTCCCTCTAATTTTCTATGTGTCTGAGCAAACGCATCAACTCCTTGAGCGGTCCGTTGGACCACTGTGAGCAACATCAGACCTGTGCACCGTCATCAGGCCAATATCGCATCCATCCAAGTCGCACGATTTATTAAAAGAATCAAAGTACAGCATTTAAATTTCCATGAGAATTCTTTTAAGTGCTTTACCAAGCTTACAGTGTAAAGGACAACATACTTGTTCACCCGTGTACTATGAGAACACTATTGGAAGTATAAATGTTTGCTTTTAACTACAGCAAAACATAAATTGCCATCCAAGCCAACTATCAACTCAAAACACTTAATATTCAGATCTGTTTTATTCATCTCTCCTGTGTTTGTACATGTTGTCCAGAGTGATGGCTTCATCTGCTTGCAGCTTTGATTTCATGTGCATCAGCTGATCCACATGTTTATGGGGAAAAAATATCACCCGGTTTCACATTTGTTTCTTCTGTTTGCACAAACTCGGACAGCCGCTCCATCTTAAAATACTGTGACTGCATTTTGTTTGTTTTTTTTAAACTCTGGGGGATGTGTCGATGCCCAATTGTTTTGTCATTATTAAAAAGGGTTAAACAAAAGCAGCGTATCACACGCGTCTTCTCTTTACATTAGTCACCATTTGGCGAGCGAAAAACACAGGTGGCGGGCGGCCCATGAGGACGTTGTCACTGTCAATCGCGTCGATTCGGTGCGTCAGTACGTATGTGAATCACATCATTGGCTGGAGCAAGCAGCCGCCTTTCACTCATTGAATCACATTCCAAAATACCACAGACTGAATAGTTGTATGTTTATTTTATTTTCACTTCAGGTGGGATTTCTATTTTTTGTGCGCAGTGCAAAATATCTGCGCGGCGACTGTAACACCAGTGCGCAGTAGTGCATGCGTGCAGCTGGTGATTTCCTGTTAACTGTTGATTTATTTTCCCATAACATTGTACCAGCAAGTATTTATTCCTTGCATACATCGTAACAGCACACATGGAAGCGGGATTATTATTACAGTAGGCCCTCGATATTCGCGGGGGGTCGGTTCCGGCCCCTCCCGCGAATGAAGATAATCCGCAAGTTCTGTACCCGGAAGTAAAACCCCATGTATCATATTACACGCGCCAATGAGCAACCAGAAGTAAAACACTGTGTATCTATTACATGCGCTAAAATATGCTTCTTTAACACATTCTATAAACAGACTTTTTTTTTTTTTTAAATCCATTTTCATTGTTGAACTTGCACCAAACAAGTTTCTGGAACGCTCTAAACCAGAGATGAGCCTTCCTTTCGGCTTTTCCCTTTCTCAGGGGTCGCCACAGAAAGTGATTGGCACGTTTGATTTGGTTCATAGGTTTTTAGGTCGGATGCCCTTCCTGTCACAACCCTTTAGCGAGGGACAGAAACACGCTGACGGCTTTGCAGCTCCGCTTTACGAAAGTCAGCGATGGTTCTTTTACATCAACCTCTCACCATAGACAGTGACAGACATGGCCCGCCTTTGATAACCCAGTTAGCTGCACTGGGGGGGACAGTGACAACCTTGTGCAGAGTGGGACTCGAACCCCCAGCATTGGCATTTCAAGCATTCAAGTGCAACAGCCGCACTGAGAAGGTTACATTCGCATTAAGCACGATGTCTTGACCTTGATATGGAAGTGTTCCAACCATCAGTATCGCAAGCTTAAGGTTCCACTTGTCCGTAGAGAAACATTCGCAGATGGTGCATTCAACGTCACGGGAGGTTCGTCATTCCTTGCCATCTGGTGGAATGAACTTCCGAACCAGATCAAGCAGTCAGAAACAGTCGATCGCTTTAAGCACGTCTTAAAGACACATCTTTTTAGACTGTTTTAAACTCATTCGTGTGCATTTGATCTATAACCAGTTGTATTTATAATATGTGTTTTTATCTTTTTATGCTGTAAAGTACCTTCGAAGATTTTTATCAAGATTGGCGCCCTATCAAATAAAATGTTGAATGTTTTTATTTGAGAGGTTAATTTTACAGTTTGACTATCTGTGACGGTGTGAGGCTTTGTGTTTATACAGTAAGTGATTAGAGCGTTGATGATGTCATGACATTCGTCTGAATAGCACAATGTTATTATCATCGTGTTTCAAATATAATATGTTCTGCCTGATAACATCATCACCATCTAACAAAACCCAAAAGCCTCCACCCTAATGAGTGGCTTACCCGTTCAACACACCATTAGAGGTCTCTACTTATATGACAAAAAAAAAATCTAATGTGGTGCATGTTTGATAAGTCTGTGACCTGCTATGTATATATTAACTAGTGATCGACAATTTCATCCCAATAAACATCACCCAAATTTTGATTTATTTCAGTAATTCAGTTCAAAATGTGAAACTACATTATATAGATTATTTACACGCAGACTGGTACATTTCATGTGTTTATTTCTTTCTTTGCTTTGCAGCGCCTCTTTATGAAAGTCAGCGACGGTTCTTTTACATCAACCTCTCACCATAGACAGTGACAGACGTGGCCCGCCTTTGATAACCCAGTTAGCTGCACTTAGGGGACAGTGACAACCTTGTGGAGAGTGGGACTCGAACCTCCAACCTTAGGATCAGCGATCCAGAACTTTTTACCACCAGGCCACCACTGCCTGCAAAATATTACTGAAGACCAATTAAAAAAAAAAAATGAACACACATGCTGGACTACTTGGAAGCATGAACGTGTCTAGCACTCAGTACTAGGCCGGTGCTCCCTTTGCATAAATTACTGCAACATTTGCATGGAGGCAATCAGTCCGTGGCACTGCGAAAGTGTGACAGAAGGATAGGTTCTCTGATAGCAACCTTCCACTCTTCTGCATTGTTGAGTCTGCTGTCTGTCTTGTTCCTCTTCACAATATCCCACAGATTCTCGACGGTATTTAGGTCAGTTGAGTTTTTCAACCACCGTGCCGCGGCACACTACTGTTCCATAAGATATAGACGGGTGTGCCATGGGAAATTATCCAATTTCACCTAATTGGTCTAAAATCTTCTTCTTCTTTTTCTTTTCCTTTTGGATTTTCCCTTCAGGGGTCACCACAGCAAACCATCCGCCTCCATCTCACCCTGTCCTCTGTATCTTCTACTCTTACTCTAACTACCCTCATGTCATCCTTGTAGCCTGGTAGTTCCAACCTCAGCATCCTACTACCGATATACTCACTATCCCTCCTCTGTACATGTCCAAACCATCTCAATCTAGCCTCTCTGACTTTGTCTCCAAAACCTCTTACATGTGCTGTCCCTCTGATGTACTCATTCCTGATCCTATCCATCCTCGTTACTCCCAAAGAGAACCTCAACATTTTCATCTCTGCTACCTCCAGCTCTGACTCCTGTCTTTTCCCCAGGGCCACTGTTTCTAAACCATACAACATCGCTGGCTTCAACACCGTCTTGTACACGTTTCCTTTTATTTTTGCCGATACTCTCCTATCACACATCACACCGGACACTTTTCTCCAACCATTCCAACCTGCCTGCACACGCTTCTTCACCTCTTTTCCACACTCTCCATTGCTCTGGATTGTTGAGCCGAAGTACTTAAAATCCTCCACCTTCCTTATCTCTGCCCCCTGTAACCTCACCGTTCCTCTCGGGTCCTTGTCATTCACACACATGTATTCTGTCTTACTGAGGCTCACCTTCATTCCCCTCCTTTCCAGGGCATACCTCCATCTCTCTAGATTTTTCTCCACTCGTTCTCTGCTCTCACTACAGATCACAATGTCATCTGCAAACATCATAGTCCATGGAGATTCTTGTCTAATCTCATCTGTCAGCCTGTCCATCACCATAGCAAATAAGAAGGGGCTCAGAGTTGACCCTTGATGCAGTCCTACCTCCACCTTGAACTCTTCTGTCACACCGACAGCACACCTCACCACTGTCTTACATCTCTCATACATGTCCTGCACCACTCTAACATACTTCTCTGCCACTCCAGACTTCCTCATGCAATACCACAGTTCCTCTCTCGGCACCCTGTCATATGCTTTCTCCAGATCCACAAAGGCACAATGCAGCCCCCTCTGACCTTCTCTGTAGCTCTCTATTAACATCCTCAAAGCAAACACTGCATCTGTGGTGATCTTTCTTGGCATGAAACCAAACTGTTGTTCACAAATGCTGACCTCTGCCCTTAGTCTCGCTTCCACTATTGGTGTAAAATAATGCAATAAATACTCTTCGCCTGTAAGTGAAAGCAGGTAGTTAGTTCTTGACTGCCTTTTACTTTGCAACAAGTGGATTAGTGATGCATGGATGACGGCAGGTGCCGATGATTAGCAAGACACAAAACACCTATTAACAGCCTTCACATTTCATGTCATGCTCTGTCCGTCAATCAGGTACTCAGCAACAGCCTCTACGTTCAATGTAGTGCTCTGTACTTCCACCAGGGAATAATAAAAGCTCTATGCAACATGTAATGTGCTGTATATTTAACAGAGACCCAGTCACAGTCCCTATGAGCCATAAATTGCACTCTTATGTCCTAAAAGGACCCAGTAGCCGGATTCGGGCTCAGCCTCTACTCCCTATGTATTGCAACGCATCTCTAATAGGAAGCTGATATCTAGTAGTGTATTTCTAAAAATACAGGTTTGGTTGAAAGTCTTTGATCTGTGATCTGTTTCCTCTTCTGCTGTGCATCACTGGACCTCCTGCTATGTCTCACTCTCCTTCCTCTCTGTTTTATACTCCTTTATCCTCTACCCTCCTAGGCCTGCTATTCTTTGGAAAGATTAACCTCCTTTCCACTCACATCACCATGATAGGGCTGCATGCACAAGCAAGACTTTACGATACCCATACATCATGGTGTGATAATCATAAATAATAATCTGACATCACAATTTTCAGTGTATCATTGTAGCGGCAGATCTTTAAGCAATGAAGTCCTGCTGGAAAAAATAAGTACACTGAAATCCTATAAAAATGTTTTTTTTTTTTTAAATGTTTTTTTTATATATATATATATATATATATATATATATATATATATATATATATATATATACACACACACACATACTGTATGTGTATATATATATATATATATATATATATATATATATATATATATATATACAGGGATCCCTCACTTTCCACAGTTAATTGGAACCGAGATCAGCCCGCAATCGCCGAATTCCGCTAAGAATCAACCCCTCTTGACTGATGTATTTGTACATATATATATGTATAATAATAACGATAAATATATATTCAATGCTATAAATGCCAAAAATAATGCATAAGATGTAAATAAAATATAAACACACACACATACAGATGCGCGCGTGCGCACACAGATGCGTGTGCATACACTCAGATGCGCACCTCACATAAAAATGTAAATAGTTTAGATTTTTTTGTTTGGGTTTTTTTTGCATAATTGGCCTTGTTTTGCGGCATTTTCTTGAACTTTCCCCCATTCTTCCTTAATTTCCTTATTTTTTAATTCGATGAATATTAAAAAAAAAAAAAACACGATGCACTGAAGCCAATTCAATTCTTCAAAGTAGCGAGGGATCCCTGTATATGTATACTATACACATATATATATATATACACACACACACACACACACGTATATAGCTCTGGAGCATAAAATTAGCATTGCAAAATCATTACACACTCCATATATTAAATAAATTCAATTGAAAACAGATCAATTTAAATTAATTACGTAAACATACATTTTTAAGCAAAAACATATACAAATACAGTAGGCCCTTGACTACTTGCTGTTTTGCACTCGCGTGTGCGCATATACACGGACTGCCAAGCAACTGTCACGTGATTCAAATTCAGCCAATGGCTGTCCTCCTTCCTGCTGATTGGTTGAGATGATGTATACGCCCCTTTTTCCTCGTTTGCACACAAGTTGTCACTGAGCCTTTTTTGAGTGTGTTTTAATGACCAGTTAAGCTCTATGATGCCACTCAAACACCGGCTAAGCGCCAGAAAAGCTAATGATGTTCAATGTCTCTTCTGAAGAAATAAGATTTTCTCCTGAAGAAACGGCAGTTTCCTCTGAAGTGCCTAAGAGGAATAATCATCTGAACTGTTGTATTAAAGTCTTTTTCAATTATCATTCCAGTACAGTACCTACGTTAATATTTAGAATGTTTGTTGTATGAGATTTTATGTTCTGTAGCATGTTTAACAAACGATAGCAAAAGGATAAACTTGAATACGTAATTACACTTCATGTCATTTTACATTGAACGTGACGTCTCCAAGATGGCGCTCCCTAGAGGGCGACGTCTCAGAGTTCTAAGAGTCAAATTGTTTCTTTGTTTGTTTTAATTTGTTTTGTTTGTTGTTTTGTATGTTGTTGTTTGTTCGTTTTTTGCACTACGCTTGTCTATGACCGTGCGACCCTACTACAGCTATGAGAGCGCAGTCCTTTTAGACGTTCAGAACTGAGCACACAACTCCGATCCATAGCTAATATGCTACGGTAGCCCAATGCTAGTGGCACCCCGGATAACAATAAGCCCAGACGTAGATGTGGCGGGCGGTGACGGGCCAAACGACGACTCCGGTGCTTGGTTAGCAGTGGAAGGTTAGCATTCCCGGTCATACTGCTTGGAAATGTTCAGTCTCTGCAAAACAAGATGGACGAGCTTCACGCTTGGATTGCAGCGCAGGACCTACAGTACTGCGCCATGCCGTGTTTCTGTGAAATATGGCTCGAGGAGAGTACACCCGACGAGGTGATTACACCAGCTGGCTACAAAGCCTTCAGGGAGGACCGGAGCGCAGCGGATCTACCATGCATACTAATATTAAGCAAAGAGAGTTGTAAAATGAATGAAAACCCGAATCCAGGGAAAAAAAATAGAACTCTCTGCTCTGCAGGTGATTCACATCTGTGCAGGCTGAGTACTAAATGAGTTCAACGGCGCTCTTGCTGACTTGAAAGACCAGAAGTCCGTGTGACCCGCCTTCCAGCACAGCAAGTAAACTAATATCGCTATTGAGCGCCTCACATATCGTAAGCGTTGACTGGCTGTTTTAAGCTTCATGTAAAGTGACCAGCCGTCGACCATCGGAACCATTTACAAGCAGAAAGATCGCATCATACGGAATGTTAAAGGTTATATTTGATACTGTATTTGATAGTTGATGAGTGAATTTGAATAAAATTTATCTGAGTACTAAACGAGTTCAACGGCGCCCTTGCTGTGCTTGAAGGCGGGTTATACGAACTTCCGCTCCTTCACTTTACACTGAAGCTTTACACACACGTTTGATTTGGCAGAGGTTTTTACGTCGGATGTCCTTCCTGTCACAACCCTTTTGTTTAGCAAGGGACAGAAACACGCTGACGGCTTTGCAGCTCCTCTTTACCAAAGTCAGCAATGGTTCTTTTACATCAACCTCTCACCATAGACAGTGACAGACATGGCCCGCCTTTGATAACCCAGTTAGCCGCACTGGGGGGGGACAGCGACAACCTTGTGGAGAGTGGGACTCGAACCCCCAACCTTTGGATCAGCAATCCAGCGCCCTATACCACTAGACCACCACTGCTCCAAAATGATTTAATATGTTAATAAAATGTTGAAATGGTTTAATAAATAATTTTTTTACTTTTAACACATTTCTTACAAAATTGGTGTACTTTTATCATTTTTAAAGGGTTTATGGGGTAGTCTTGGGAGTCTTTGAATGAATCAGGCGTTTTACATGTAAAGTGCGCCCCCTACTTACGAAATTCCAGCGTTACAAAAAGGCACTGGAACTGATTGCTTTCGTAAGTAGGAGGCGACCCTGTGTGTGTGTGTGTGTGTGTGTGTGTGTGTGTGCTGTATAATGTTTACTTTATCAATAAATATCACAGTAAAAATTAAAAAAAGTTTTTGTTAATCATTACTATATTTGATGACATTAATACTGTATTGATGAGTCAGACTGTCTATAGAATGTGTTTGAGAAGCATATTTTAGTGCATGGAATAGATACACAGGATTTTACTTCTGGGTGATCATTCGCGCATGTAATATGGGGTTTTATTTCCAGGTACAGAACTCACAGAATATCTTCATTCGTGGAATGGGCCGGAACCAAACCCAAGGGCTGACGTAAGTGTAAAACGTAAGACATTTAAATCGATAAAAAATATACAAACAAAAAAAGGAAAATAAAAATCTGAAAAAAAATTAAATAATCTCAAATTAATCTTTTTAACTATGTAGAAATGTATGAAATTATATTCTAAAAATAAATTTGATTTAAATCATCGATAATTTACAAATAAACTATATTTGTAATTTAAATGAAGAGGATTTCTATACAAAATATTTTTTCTTTCAGAAACTGTGAGGTTCCGATGTAAAGATGTTTAGCCTTTTGAGATTGATATTAAACCCCCAATTCCTCAGTACAACCTTCTTAAATCACACATCACACTCAGGCTGTTTTTCCTAAATTAGTAAGTAATTTAACACCGACACTCAGATCAGTGACTCGTAATTTATACACACAGTTAATCTGTGCTAATGATGAGCATTAGTTTGACTCCCTGCTGCTCTTATCACACTCAGGAATTTGTGATGCTCCAGCGCTCAGATATTATTTACCACCATCATCACAGACTGATGCACAAATACACCTTATTGAATACCCCACTACCCAACACACACACACACACACACACACACACACACACACAAGGGGGAAATATAGCAGAACCACAACATACCAATATTTATATTTTAAATGTTGGTATATTGTGATTTATATGCGTTTTTGTGTCCAGAATATGCAGGTGCATTCCTTTAAATGTATTTTAAATTCATCACGCCAGACTAGGTATTAAATTGGAAATTATTAAATACTTTGTTGAACTCTAAACATCATTTTCTCCAGAGCTGCAAAAAAAAAAAAAAAGGCTGAAAATTCCTGGTAGGTTTTGGTTTGTTACTCCAAAAGTTGTGAATTACGTAAAAATTAAATTTGGTTTTATTGAATGCTTAAAAGCTTTGGATATCAATGATAAAATGAAACTTTTTTCTTTCGGATGTTCCCTTTTCTCAGGGGTCGCCACAGCGAATCATCGTATGTTTGATTTGGTTCAGCGGTTTTTAGGTCGATGCCCTTCCTGACACAACCCTTTAGCAAGAGACAGAAACACGCTGATGGCTTTGCAGCTTCTCTTTACCAAAGTCAGCAACGCTTCTTTTACATCAACTTCTCACCAGAGACGTGAGGGACATGGCCAGCCTTTGATAACCCAGTTAGTGCACTGGGGGGGGACAGTGACAACCTTGTGAAAAGTGGGACTCGAACCCCCAACCTTAGGATCAGAGATCCAGCACCCTATACCACTAGACCACCACTGCCCCATCAATTATAAAATGAAACTAATCACTGAAAATTAATAATTTATGACTCAATACCCACATTGCTGTGATACAAAATATTTGTGATCCAAGTCATTTTAAAATTACTTCTACTGATTAAAATCAGACTAAAAATTAATTAATTCATTCCTTTTAATTTCAAAGTTATTGTCCACTTTGTATTTATTCACAATTTAAATATTTAAAACTAATATTGTTTTTAAGGATTACTTCAAAATAACATTATTTCCAAAACTTCTAATTTAGCAATTTATTGTATTGTTTTTCATTGGTGTGATTCGTAAAGTTTACAAACTTTCTTTATCGACAGTATTTGGGTTTCCATTTCAACATTTCATTGTCATGTCTGAGCACTTCAGTCACAGTACAGGTGGCGCTGTTTGAACATCATGACAGTCTCATAGTTTACCAATAGAAGATGCAGGGATCCCTCACTTTCTGCGGTTAATTGGGACCGAGACCCCCCCGTGACCACCGAATTCCACGAAGCAGGATCACCCCCCTCCAACTGCCGTATACGTACATGTACATGTGTATATAATATCAAGAAATACATATTCAATGCTCTGAATGCTTATAAGAACAAATAAGCATTCAAAAATAATGCATAAGATTTATATCAAATATAAACATACAGACACGCGTGCACGCACTCAGGTGCGCACCTCACAAAAATGTCCCTGGTTTTGATGGGAGGTTTTGGGTTGTTTTTTGTTTTGTTTAGGGTTTTTTTTTTTTTTTTTGCATAATTGGTCTTGTTTTTGTGGCATTTTCTTTAGCCTTTTCACCTATTCTTCCTTAATTTCCTTATTTCTTAATTTGATGAATATTTTTAGAAAAACGTGACGGACTGAAGCTGCATGAATCGAAGTACGAAGTCGTGAGAGATCCCTGTACTTCTTTATTCACTGAATGTTGCGACCTAATCCACACATGAAAGGTGGAAATTAGGCAAGAGATGCAGATCAGGAAACATTAATGCTACCCAACCGGTATCACACACGTCATTGATTTATGGCCACACATGAATAAAAAGATCATGTTACAAGACGAAAACTTGCATGCAGATTAAAACATAATCAAGAAACAAATGTTGTATTATTATAATACCATTACAAACAGAACACTACATGTAGACACTGATGTGGTTCCTTACTCAAATAATGCACTGTATATGCTAATGTTTTATATATATATATATATATATATATATATATATATATATATATATATATATATATATATATGCTAAATTTCATGTTTTTTATTTATATACATATATATGTATGCAAAAAGAAAAAGCTAATATTCTAATGTCTGCAAATCATGAAAGAGAAGTGGTTTGGGTAACAGACAGGACAGGCAATGTGATGTCAGAAAGGTGCTATGTAGTGTTCCATGTGACAGAGAGTACAGACACTGCTCTGAAACAAGATGAGGTTTTAGGATGCATGTGGAGATTAACATCATAGTGAAATACAGGACACTGTACTGCTCTTTTAAAAGATTCATGAACACATTCTGACCAATCAGACGCAAGAATTCTGTTGCTTAATCTTCAGACTCGCAGTCTCAGGTACTCTCCTGAGCTCGGCGAAACTCGTACACACTCCCTCTCTCAATGAACCCTCGATTTAAGCAGGAATCATTAGAGAATGCGTGCGGTTTCTCTTCATCTTCATCACTACAGTAACCACCTCCTCCAGGGGTGTGCAGAACAAACCTGTCCTGTGTGTGTGTGTGTGTGGGGGGAACGACGACGACAAAGGGACATGTGCTCAGAACATGTGGATATTCTCTCTCTCTCTCTCTCACACACACACACACACACACACACACACACACACACACACACACACACACATACCCCAGGCTGAAGGCTGACTGAGGTCTTGGCTCCTAGGTTTAAGACTCGTCCATCAGTTCGCTCGAGCAGATTCAGTCCAGCTTTTCCACTCTTTCCTCCTGACACACACACACACACACACACACAAACACACACACACACACACACACACAGGGTCAGGTGTTTGTGTAGGAGGATTTTACTGTTTGCTGAAATGAGTCTATATCAGGATGGTATTTCTCACTGGGTTAAAAGATCATGGGGGGTTTACAGGGGGTGGGGGGTGATCCACACTGATGTTTACTCAGACACAAGTGATTAACGAAGTAAAGGATGAGTTTAATTAGGTGTGTATTTTCCAAGGAAAGTAATTAACTGGGTAGGTATTTATGGAGGAAGGGATTTACTGAGGCATCTGTTGAGTGAGGCAGTTGTTTATCCAGATACGTACTTATTTACTGAGGTGGGTTTTACCTAAGGACTTGAGGCAGGTATTTAGTAAGGCTGTTATTTACTAAGGAAGTTGTTTACAAACATGGCTAGTTACAGTGGTGGCCCTTGGCCGAGGCACCCTTTAGCAGCCGTGGCCCTTGGCCGACGAACCCTTTAGCAGCGGAGGCCCTTGGCCGAGGCACCCTTTAAAAGAGGTGGCCGCCGACTGGGGCACCCTGTAACAGAGGTAAACTTTTACTGAGCCACTCTTTACAGAGATGAGCATTTCCTCAGGCAGTCTTTACAGAGGCATGATTTACTGAGGTGGGCATTTATCTAGGTAGTTGTTTACCAAGATGGGAGTTTATTGTGCCTACATTTACTGAGGCAGCATTTATGACGCTAGCTAGTTGATGAGGCTTTTACTGAGGGAGTTTTTAATTGATGCGAGCATTTACAGAGCGTTGGACAGTTATAGAGTTTTAAACAGAGTTGTTTATGGAGGCAGGCATTTACAGAGGCAGTGGTGTACAGTATTGCGGTTGGTGTTCACGGAGTTGTTTACCGTGCAGGCCATATGGCCGTGTGGCTCGTCTCTCCGTCAGCACTGACAGAATCACTTCATCTCTGAAGAGAAGCTTTCGGATCAAGCCATCACCACCACGAAAACGACCACCACCTCCAGATCCGGCCCGCAGGGAGAACTGCTCCAACACTACCGGATACCTGTGAGAAAGAGAGCAAGAGAGGGCGAGAGAAAGTTGTCATTTACAAGGAAGTCAATATTTTAGAAATCTATTTCTTCTCGCAATCACTAAAACTCAGCTGTACAAACACTGCATGTGCGGCTGTGTGGGTGCATGAGAATGACCTCTTCTCCAAAATCTCAGGATCTGTGATGCGGGTGTTGGTCATGTGACTGTGGACTCCACTCCGCCCGTTCCAGCCAGGCCCCGCCCCTGCTCCACCCCCGACAGTTTCATAGTAGCCACACTTCTCATTGCCAAATGTGATGTTGTTCATACAGCCCTTTCAGGAGGAAAAAACACATCGGTGTGCGTGTGTGCGCACAAGCCACTCACAGGGCTTTATCAGTACTTACATGTACACTAACCTGTGACGCAGCGCACACTTCAAATGCCCGAAATATGACGTCCACAACACGCTGTGATGTCAGCACATTTCCTCCAACTACTGCAGCATTTGGGGAAGGCTGGAGGATTGAGCCGGCAGGGATGATAACTTGGATTGGGGTCAAACAACCCTGCAAAGAAAACACACACACACACAAACCATATGTTGGCTACAGAATGGTCTTAACACAATGGATATATATGCGCGCGCGCGTGTGTGTGTGTGTGTGTGTGTGCACGCGCGTATGTGTATGCACCTGGTTAAGAGGGATATTCTGTCCCACCATACAACGGAGGCAGTAAATGAGAGCAGAGAGGGTGATTGAGCGAGGAGCATTACAGTTTCCCCACACCTCCTCTCCTGAACCTGAAAAATCAAACACAGCAGTGCCCTACACACACACACACACACACACACACACACACACACACACACACACGTTTGTAGTGCATAGCACATTGTGTATCACTAACTATAAATCAACATCACTGACACTGTTGACTGTCTAGTCGTGAATGTGTGTACGTTTTGTACCTCTTGTTCATTTATCTGCACTCGAAGTTTAATCAGAGTTCCATCATCCATCTGATCTTCAGCTTTCACATCTAACAAACCATTCTGCCCACGCCGTCGCCGTGCAAAGTCTTTCAGCATGTCTCTGACCGCCAGTTCTGCATTACTCTATACACACAACATTATAGATGACAACAGGGTGTTGTTTTTTCAATTATTTTTACCTCTACGTTTACTCATATCCAATTCCCAACCATAAGGGTTGTGTTCCCAATTACACAGCTACCACAAGCCAGGGAAGGACATAAGCATACACATGCAGTGTGACATGGAATGCTGCCACCCGCCTCTTGCGTCCTAATACAATCAGAGGAAAGCGCGATCTGCCCCCTCGTACAAATGAGCTCACAGATGACCATGATTGGCTAGTGATCACTGTGGCAATGTAGGGAGTGTGTGCCATCCCTCCCTCCTGTAAGAACATGGCCAATTAGCTTTCATGGACTCCCAGTCACGGATGGCTGCGGCATCAACCTGGATTTTAATTTGCGATCTTAGAGTTGATAGTCACCCACTTGATCGATGCCCCACATCATCTATTTAATGTCTTCATGCACACAGACACACACCTGGATGTAACCCATGTATGCCTGCACTACATTCAGTCCATAGGTGTCGATCAGCTCCCCCACCAGCTGGCTCCCTCTTTGATTGGCCGCTACCTGAGCTCTCAAGTCTGACAAGTTATCATGGAGATTACGAGTCCCGGAGCATCCTGGGTAATGAGCTGGAGCCAGGAGAGCCTCTGTCACCGCTGAAACATGCAATGAAAAATGTATTTTATATATATATATATATATATATATATATATATATATATATATATATATATACACATATACACACACACACACATATACATACATACACACACACACACACATATTAGGGTTATAACTTTTTTTACAATCTCTATATCCTGTATCATATTTTGTTGACCTTCTGCTAGTAATGAAAGGAATTGACCTTCATTTGGTCATATTTTTGAAAAAAGTTCCCCCGGGACTCAAAATGAAGTTTTTGTAAAGCCTACCAACAACTCAATAATACTATTAGAAGGTTAATATCTGTTCAATCATAAGATAACCAAAGGCAATTTTGTCTTTAATAACACAGGAACAAAGCACATAATCAGGGTAAAGATAATATAAAATAGGCCACTAAAAGTCAAAAATGATGATTGTCAGTGTTGGTTAGCAACGATGAATCGAAATGGAACATTGCTCTTGTCCTTACATGAATTTCCTACATTACTTTGATTGCTCGTTCACAGCATTGATTACTGTGGCTCTTACTTCCAATGTTTTCTGAGATACACCAGTGCTGATTGGTAGGGTGCTAAAGCCTCCTCTAACTCAGCAAATTTGACTAAGCTTCACCTCCTTCGAAATTTTCTTCAGTCTAATCTTTCCGGCATTTGATGTCTTATGCCACGTGTTTAAAGAGGTCAATTATGTCTGTCTTTAGTGGAATTCTTGTTCTGTCCATTACTGGGGTTTGCACTAATGCAGCGCTTCTAAACAAATAGTGGGGTGCACGGTATGATGCCGGGGGGAAGGGGGATTGGGGGGGGGGGGCGGCAGCATAAAGCGAAGGTAGCGGTATCAAAGGCCAAACAGAGGGCGTATGATGACTTTTATGATAGGTTGGGCAGGGCACAGCAGAGAAATAGAGATGGGAGGACGTGCAGCAAGTTAGAGTGATAAAGGACAGAGAGGGAAATGTATTGACTGATGACAGAAGTGTGCTGGGAAGATGGAAAGAATACTTTGAAGAGCTGGTGAATGAGGAAAATGAGAGAGCGAGAGAGAGAGAGAAAAAAAAGAGTAGAAGATGTGACCGTTGAGGACCAGGAAGTAGCAACGATTAGTAAGGGTGAAGTGAGGAGGGCATTGAAGAGGATGAAGAGTGGAAAGGCAGTTGGTCCTGATGACATACCTGTAGAGGTATGGAAGTGTCTCGGAGAGGTAGCACTATATTTTCTGACAAAAACATTCAACAAGGTCTTAGAGAGTGAGCAGATGTCGGAGGAATGGAGGAGAAGTGTGATGGTGCCCATTTTTAAGAACAAGGGAGATGTGCAGAGTTGTGGAAACTACAGAGGGATAAAGTTGATGAGCCATACAATGAAGTTATGGGAAAGAATAGTGGAAGTTATACTATGGGCAGAGGTCAGCATTTGAAAACAACAGTTTGGTTTCATGCCAAGAAAGAGCACCACAGATGCAGTGTTTGCTTTGAGAATGTTAATAGAGAAGTACAGAGAACGTCAGCGGGAGCTGCATTGCGCATTTGTGGATCTGGAGAAAGCATATGACAGGGTGCCGAGAGAAGAACTGTGGTATTGCATGAGGAAGTCTGGAGTGGCAGAGAAGTATGTTAGACTGGTGCAGGACATATATAAGAGATGTAAGACAGTGGTGAGGTGTGCTGTCCACGTGACTGAAAAATTCAAGGTGGAGGTGGGACTGCATCAAGGATCAGCTCTGAGCCCCTTCTTGTTTGCTATGGTGAGGGACAGGCTGACATATGAGGTTAGACAAGAATCTCCATGGACTATGATGATTGCAGATGACATTGTGATCTGTAGTGAGAGCAAAGAACAAGTGGAGGAAAATCTGAAGAGGTGGAGGTATGCCCTGGAAAAGAGAGGAATGAAGGTTAGCCTCAGTGAGACAGAATACATGTGTGTGAATGAGAAGGACCCAAGAGGAGTGATGAGGTTACAGGGAGCAGAGATAAAGAAGGTGGAGGATTTTAAGTACCTCAGCTCAACAATCCAGAGCAATGGAGAGTGTGGAAAAGAGGTGAAGAAGCGTGTGCAGGCAGGTTGGAATGGTTGGAGAAAAGTGTCTGGTGTGATAGGAAGGTATCGGCAAGAATGAAAGGAAAAGTGGACAAGACGGTGGTGAGGCCAGCGATGTTGTATGGTTTAGAAACAGTGGCACTGAGGAAAAGACAGGAGGCAGAGCTGGAGGTAGCAGAGATGAAAATGTTGAGGTTCTCTATGGGAGCAATGAGGATGGATAGGGTGAAGAATGAGTACAGATGCTCCCCAACTTACGTGCATCCGTTTTACATTTTTTTTTCCCAAAAAAAAAAAAAAAAAGTCAAATTTTGAATTTAGACATACCTACGTAGTACGCTGACGTAATCACACAATGACGTAATATAATGTCATGTTTATAATAATTGATTTAGGGGTGTTTGAGATACGGTAAAGGTATTTATGGATGTATAGTACAGTATGAGCGTCATACGTCACACGTCATACGTCACTGTAACAACTTACGTTCACTTTCAACTTGCGTTCGGCCGTCCGGAACCAATTAAAAACATAAGTTGGGGAGCATCTGTACATCAGAGGGACAGCCCATGTTAGAGGTATTGGAGACAAAGTTAGAGAAGCTAGATTGAGATGGTTTAGACATGTACAAAGAAGGAATAGTGAATATATTGGTAGTAGGATGCTGAGATTGTCACTATCAGGCAGAAGGCCTAGAGGAAGACCAAAAAAAGAGATTTGTGGATGTGGTGAAGAAGGACATGAAGGTCGTTGGCATAAGAGAAGTGGATGCAAGGGACAGGGTGAGATTGAGGCAGATGATTTGCTGTGACGACCCCTGAAGGTAACAGCAGAAAGGAAAAGAAGAAGAAGACACATACATGTACAGTGATCCCTCACTTTCCGCGGTTAATGGGGACCGAGACCCCCTGCAACCACCGATTTCCAAGAAGTAGGCTTGACACCCCCCCCCCCCCCCCGACTGACGTATGCGTACATGTGTATATAATATCAATAAATACATATTCAACGCTATACATGCTTATAATAACAACTAAACATTCAAAAATAACGCATAAGATGTAAATAAAATATAAATACATTCACATACATTTTTGTGTGTGGTGTTCAGTGTGAGTGTGTGTGCATTTATAGCATTGAATATGTTGAATATTCATATATTCACATATACATGTACGTATATGTCAGTCAGGGGGGTAGATCCTACTTCACGGAATTCGACGGCCGCGGGGGGGGTCTCGGTCCCAATTAACCGCAGAAAGTGAGGGATCCCTGTAGTTTTGTGTTTGTGTGTGTGTGTGTGTGTGTGTGTGTGTGTGGGGTGTGGTATAAATAAAATTATAAATATATAAAATTTCACATTTTTAATGACACAGAAGCAAAGATGAATGAACGTTTATGCTACAAACCCTGCTCTTGAAAGACTCCCTCTGTTACAAGTTTAAACGAGATGAAGACAGCTCCTTCCTGCTGGAGAGAGGTAGAGTGAGGAGGCATAGATCCTGGAGTAATACCCCCAATATCAGCATGATGCCCCCTGCTGGCTACGAAGAACACTGGGCCACTCACACCATGATGAAACACCTAGACATGGAGATAACCATGAATAACCACGCCCTAAAATGGTTTATTATCCCCCCACTTCTACATTGTTCACTAACCTGACATAAACCAATCAAGATCATCATCTGTAATGATTATATGATTATCATATGGTATGAGGCTTAAACTACTCCTCTTCATTAATACAAAAGATAACAGCTCTGTTAAGTATCAATTATAATTGATCTATGTTAAGACAGAACACACACACACACACGAATTGCATGTACCGGTGTAATGACAGTGAGGTCAGGCAGGTGGCTTCCTCCAGCAGAAGGGTGATTACTCAAGATCACATCTCCCTCCTTCAGACTGCTGCCTAATGCCTTCAACTGAGACAGAGAGCACAGTTGATATCGCTTCTCCTGATTCTCATCAATGGCGTGTGCATGCTAATTTTTGAATGTGTGTATGTGAGTGTGTTTGAACGTATACATACTTGGTACTGTACAGTCTCCTGCATGGCTCCCAGGTGAACTGGGATGTGGGGAGCATTGGACACCAGACCTCCATCGGGTCCAAACACAGCACATGAGAAATCCAGACGCTCCTTGATGTTGGTGGAGATAGAGGTCCTCTGTAACACACGGCCCATTTGCTCTGTTGTGTGTGCATGTAAAGATTGATACACAGTGTTACTATATAATAGCAAAACACAGTTTTCTTCTTCACACATACATCACTCTGTTATACATCAGCCTCCTGACCTGCAATGCTCATGAAACGATGAGAGAAGATGGACAGCTGCACTGCATTCAGCTCCGTCCCCAGGACACACTTGTTGTCTGTTCCCACGGTGAGACATACATCTCCTCTTGGGGTAAGATGAGCTGAACAGCCTGGTTCCACCAGGATAGTGCTGGAAACCGAGGTCAGATCATTGTAATACTGCTATGATGCAATTAATAATGCTGCTGTGATGTCCATCTGCAATTTACTCACACACACACACACATACACACACACACACACACACCTGTTCTTGTCAATGATGATCGCCGGTCCATGGATGTTATGGTCACATGACAGATCTTCCCACATGAACACACTTGTATCCAGATATCGGTCCTCAAAGTAACATTTGGTCATCTGAGGAGGGAAGAGAAATAGATACATCAATTCGCTTTCCAGGTTCTCTCAAACGTCCCTCCACGGTCCTATTATCTTTGAAGATTCTATTTCCACCTGTATTGGCTTCAGTGGTTGACTTCCTGTTTGAGCAATAGCTGCTGTCCCGATTCCAGATTTTCCCGATCCACGAACTCGAATGTCGTCCACCATTATGGGTCTGTCAGTGATGGTGAAGCCAAACTCTTTCATGTAGCTGTTCAGAGTTACAAAGAATGCCGCAAGTTAAGTTCGCTGGCTAATGTACAAGTTACCCATGATAACTTGATAAGTTTACATTTACAGCATTTGTGAGACACTCACAAAGCAACTTGCAAATAACATATTTATACGTCTGAGCAACTGAGGGTTAAGGGCCTTGCTCAAGTGCCAACAGTGATGACAGTGGTGATAGTGGGGATTGAACTGCTGACCTCCTGATCAATAATACATTACCATAACCACTAAGTCACCACTTCCCACTTACAAGTGTGCATTACCGTGTAGTGAAGGCAGTACGGAAGTCTCCGAAGGAGCAGGACTGAGTTTTAGCCGGTGCATCTCTGGCGCTGATCATAAGGGCACAGTCTGTTCCTTTGTAACGCATATGCAGGAACACCTCCAGACTGATCTGAGAACTGTCAAAAAGAGAAGCATACATTATACTGTCCTAGCCACACCGTGGTTCACCATCAATCTTTACCCTATCGCCTTCGCTTAGGGTCGGCAGAGATAGGCCGCAGCCTCCCTGTGATACTGGTAGGATTGAGCAGTTCTGTAAATTGATGAACAGATTAATTAATATCGCAACAACACCATCTAACTACTTCTTGTCTTTAGTGTTACTAAAACAATATTTGAGCAATTATGGTACTCATTCACTCATTCATTTTCTGACCTGCTTAATCCTAATAAGGATTATGGGGAGGCTGGCACCCATCTCAGCCAACTCTGGGCAAAGGCAGAGTACATCCTAGACAGCTCGCCAGGCCATTGCAGGGCAGAAACGCTATGCATGCTATGATGCTATGCTTTCCAAAAGTCAGCAATGGTTCTTTTGCATGCTTCTCACCATGGACAGTGAGACATGGCTGACCTTTGATAACCCAGTTAGCTGTACTGGGGGGACAGCAGTGACAAACTGTTGATAGTGAGGCTTGAACCCCTGATCTTAAGATCAGTAATCCAGCACCTTACCACCAGGCCACCACTGCCCGTGATTATCAACTTTCTGACATGCAAAGTCTCTGTCTAAAAACTGAAAAGCAAGAGTGTGTGTGTGTGTGTGTGTGTGTGTAAGTACATGTTAAATCCTCGTTTGCACAGTCTGTCATAGCAGATCCCGGACAGTTTCTTGATTCGGCAATCGAGTTCTGAGTAATAGAATGTGTTATACTGCATAGAACATGGCTCCTGAACTTCCTCGACAACATCCGCCAAAGCCAAACCGTACGCTGACAACACACCACTGTACCTATAGAGAGAGAGAGAGAGAGAGACAGAGAGCGTGGGTGTGTGTATGTGATGGAATATGGGTATTTCCCAAAGGGGAGTTTATTATTACTTGTGTATGTAGACCGTTTTCATGCCCAGTGTTCGTGCAATGGCACAAGCGTGTTGGCCTCCTGCTCCTCCAAAACATGCCAACACGTGCTGCGATGTATCGTGGCCCTTTGCCTGCAAGCAGACAATCTTAGGTTACATAGACTGTGCTATCTCTTTCTCTGTTTTAATTTTTTGACCACAGGTTAATCATAAATTTAAGCAGTTGAAAAGCTGTACTCCATAACGGACAGCTTGTGAAGCATTCATTCAAGAAATTTCCTCGTTTATGTTTGGTCAAAAAGCCACGCTTATAAAATTTCTTGGTATTGCAATCACTGCCATGGGATAACTGAAATATTACACTGTTGCCATGGAATAACTTGAATGATTGTGGCACAACAACTGGTAAGTGGGCCATATTTAGAAAAAAGTTCATAGGAACATTAAAATATACGTATTTCATAACGAAAGAGCATGTTGCGCATCCAGTTGAAAACAATGATCTTATATGGAATGCGCAAAGATAAAATGATCGCTAATATTGTTTTTTGGAAGTGGCTTACCAAAACTCTCACCTGAAATCACAGGGGGGGGGTGACGCACATTCATTTGTCATTTTTACAATTTATAATGGTAAGGCCATTTTGTACTTTGCACTGTGGAAAGGATTACTTACACAGTCGGCCCTCTACTTACAAAATTAATCCGTTCCAGCGCCTTTCTCGTAATGCGGAGTTTTCGTAAGTAGAGGCACATTTTACATGGAAAAACGCCTGATTCGTTCCAAAGCTCCCAAGACTACCCCATAAACCCTTTAAAAATGATAAAGTACACCGATTTTGTATGACATATGCATGAAATATGTGTTAAAAGTAAAAGAAAATTATTTATTAAACCATTTAAACATTTTATTAACATATTTATTAATTAAATCATTATTAAACATTTTTTATTAATGCACACACACACACACACACACACACACACCACTGTTTCTCTCTCTCGCGCTCTCTCTCTCTCTCTCTCTCTCACACACACACACACACACACAATACACATTAAATGTGTACTGTGCCACAGGCTACTGAATGTGGGCTCCACCCACACGCAGGACACTGGAGCATTTTAAGACAGGGAATTCAAAGCTAGGTCAGAGGTCCAAACTCGACTTTAACTTGTATCCTTGAAGGATCGGAGGTCCGGATGAGCAACATTTATTAAACATTTACTGAATTAAACAACTTAAAAAAAATGAAAAATAAGTTGCATTGTGCTCTTTCGATAGAGAGTAAAGAACGCCTCCTTTCATCTCTGACTGACTCTGTACGCGGTCTCTCTCCATCTCTCTCTCACACACACACACACACACACACACACACACACACTCTCTCTCTCTCTCAGACACACATTTACTGTACTGTGTACATTTATCTGAAAAAAAAATGTGCAACACAATAATGTAGTGTCTACTCTAAAAATATTTTGAATGAACAATGACACAATGATAGAAATCAGATTTTTATATATGTGAGGCGCTCTACCGAATGTAGGCACTTGTCGCAAGTGACGTGTGGCGCTAGTGAGACAAAGCGCGGCTTATCCGAACTTCCGATCTTTCAAGTGAGCAAGTGAAGGTTGAGTACTAAACAAGTTTTCCACGTGCACTTGCTCACTTGAAAGATCGGAAGTTCGAATAAGCAGCGCTTTGTCTCACAAGCACTATACGTCACTTGCGACAAGCGCCTACATTTGGTAGAGCACCTCACATATTAAGAAGTATTCAGTCTTGAAAGCTCTCTTCCAAATAATTCTTCAGATCATACTCTATGTTAATATACAGTATGAAGATCCAAACAGTAATACCGAAATTGGCCACTAGAGTGTGCTAAAAATGTCAATCATTCCGGTTTCCTAGTACAGTACTGTACAGAGATGTCTCCAACAAATGTTACCTGTGTCAGAGCTCTGATTGGTCGACACATGGCTTCATTCGCAACTCTGATGAATCCCATAGCAACCTCTTCCACACACATTTTAGATCTGCCACTTTTTGACATGTCACCCTTTGCGTGATCGTCTTCACTGCAATGTGACTGGCTGGTTGAGAGGAAATGGTTTATCTCTTTGGTGAGCTTCTGGAAATGGCTCATGGTTTCATCTTTAGAGAGAGGCTCATTCTCTCCAGGACCAAAGATATGAGGGAAAAATGAAGGGACTAGACGGCCAAGGGCTAAATTCGCATCGGTGACTGTTAAAGGACCCCCTGTATAACAAAAGAATACATTACACCAAGTTACTGCATTACAGAGCTATAAATATCATACACATGATCTTATGGACAAGGGCTGGAGAGAAAGGACTGGCTCTGCAGTACTGATTGAGTGACTGGGGTCCTGGCCTTGGTCTTATTAAACTGGCCTTGCTAAAACAACATTTTTTCTGATATGGGTTATGGGTCTTGAGGTTCTGGTCTTGCGCATATTTTGGCTCTTGACAATCAAATTTTTATAGAGCCAGTGTTATTATAGAACATATTATAATATCAATAAATACACATTCAATGCTATAAATACTTATAATAACAATTAAACATTGAAAAATAATGCATAAGATGTAAATAAAATACACACACATACAGTCGCACGCACGCACACACAGACGCGAGCGCACACATTCAGATGTGCACCTCACATAAAAATGTAAGTAGTTTTGTTGGGTTGTTTTTTTGCATAATTGGCCTTGTTCTTGTGGCATTTTCTTTAACTCCCCCCCCCCCGATTCTTCCTTAATTTCCTTATTTTTTTAATCCGATGAATATTAAAAAAAATATATATGATGCACTGAAGTCACATGATTTGAAGCGTGAAGTAGCGAGGGATCCCTGTAAACACTTTTCTTTTGAATCTATAGCTAAGTATCATGTCATGTATCTTAAAGGAAGATTTGGTGGTCTGTTAATTTTCTGAAACTTGTTTCTGTCTTTCACACACTCACACACACACACACTCACACACACACACACACTTACTATGGGACTACACATTGGCGATGTGGTGTGTGAGTGCTGTTTGTCTGGTTTGATTTCATAGAATTTAACAGTTTATACTATTTTAAAGAAGAAAATAAAGGTGGATGATGAAACACCATGCTTAATACACACAGAATGAGAGAGAGAAGTGAGATCATGGAGAAAATCTATTTCACTGACCTTTTCGATAACAAGCTGGACCAGGATGAGCACCAGCTGACTCAGGACCCACAACAAACAGCCCAGACCTATTGAATTGTAAAAGTTTACAGAGGAAATTTTAAAACTGAGAAGATTTACTATTGTGTCTGGCTATGTTCTCGCTCGGTTATATTTCATCTAAAATATCATGGCGATATCAAATGTCTTCAGATTTCTGATAGTGCACTGATATGGTGATCTGTCTGTTACACTCAGGGAAAAAGTTATTATTGTTAATACTGTTGGATCCCAACACAGACTGACCTCTGACATGAAACACACATACTTTTTTTACCATGGGGAGCTCCAGTCTTCTGAACATTAATCGATAACACAGTGTATGTATTAATGTTTAACGTTCCCAGTGCTACGGGTTTACTGTTTGACCCACTAGCAATGTTTTACAGAAGGATCATGTACAAAACACCACGTCTAGGATGAAAAAGCTTGTACGGTAATAAAATGGTAATAAAAAATTTGATAATTCAGAATGGAAAACTATTATAAATCATATACAAAGGAAAATAAAGATTAATAATCAGTGTACAACCGGTGAGAAAGATTAAAAAAATAAGTGTGTGTGTGTGTGTGTGTGTGTGTGTGTGTGTGTGATTAATAGAATAAAGGTTGCCTGAAAAAAAGTTGAGATCCTCCTCCTGCTGCAACTGTGTTGATGTCAAGCTGAGGGGCCTGCAGTGTGACCCCGGCCGTCGTAGACTCAAAAACATGTTCATACTGACCAGCATAGCGACTCACGTCTGTCGAGGTACCTACACATAACACACACATACACCCACACCTCACACCATTGTCTATTCTGTTCATTTCCTTCTGCCTTATTGTTCACATCTCCAAACCCATAGAAAATATAAACAACAGGACAAAAATAAGGAAAGAAAGAAAAATGACTACAGATGCTCCCTGACTTACGTTTTCCAAAAAAAAGTCAAATTTTGAGTTTAGACATAGTACATTTACTACGTAGTACGCTGACGTAATGACACAATGACGCTGCGTCCATTGTTTACAAACGACAGACTGACCTTGCTCCTTCTTCTTCCCAGTTCAGTTATATATATATATTGGTTATACAGCATGTTACCCTTGTGTTAAGACGTCGTCTCTGTGATCTTTGTGTTTACACTGTTTTGCGGACCTTTGTAGCCATAAACAAATATGGTTGGTCAGAAGCATAAGCCTACTAGCATGGGTGCAAGTCTCATACACAAAGATGAATTAACTATCTGCTCAGATTGGCGCAATCTATCATTCATACTCAATTAAGCAAAGAGAATTATAAAATGAATGAAAACCGAATCCAGGAAAGAGAACTCTCCGCTCCGTGATTCACATCAGTGCACTTGAAGTGCACAGTGCACCCTTGTGCACTTGAAAGACCGGAAGTCCATATACACTACTTTTGCACGTACACTACTTTCGGTATTGAGCGCCTCACATATTGTAAGCATTGATTGGCTGTTTTAAGCTTCATGAAAAGTGACTCGGTATAAATAAGTGACTTATTTAAATTAATGTTGATATTATTTAAGATATTTCATATTATTTTACAATGTTATGTTTATAATAATTGATGGAGGGATGTTTTATGAGATACTAATGGTAATGGTATTTATGGATGTATAGTACAGTATGAGCGTCAAACGTCACACGTCACTGTAACAACTTACGTTCACTTTCAACTTGCATTCGGCCGTCTGGAACCAATTAAAAACATAAGTCGGGGAACGTCTGTATATCCTAGTCAACCTGGATAACCTGCTATTTTACTGCAACTGCAGGTTTTACCTGCTCTTATATCATTCTTGATATATATTCAGTACAGTCGACTCCTTACTTACGAAACCCCCTGGGTACGAAACATTCCGGGTTACGAAAACCATTTTCTTAAGTTTTCGTCCCCGGGATACGAAAACAACCTCCTCTTACAAAATGCGCCATTCAAAATTCAAATGCGCCAATCAAAATTTCTCACAATGCATGAGTTGCTCTCTCATTGGCTGTCTCCCAACATCCCGCCCCGCTGGCCTCCCATTGGTTAGGAGGGATGACGCAGCTGAACTTCCTGTACCCATACTTCCTGTTTGTCACACGTGTGAAGGAGAGTTGGCTTGTTTTGAGATTGATCATGCAGCATTATATTTCGTTCTCACCGAAACCCCTCTACAATCGGGACGATATTGACCCAGAAGGAGACCTTACAGCAGAAATACAGTGACGGAGGTGATTATTTCGACACGACATTAAAACAGACTTCTCCGTGGGAGAAGACCTCTGAACTCGCAAGGAAGCAAGTTAATATTGAATGAGGACCTCTGATCTTTCAAACAGGTACTGTAATTGCGCTTTAAATAAAACATCCCATCCATCTAAACATTTAAATAGAATTGTTCGTCAGCTGTTGCATGTGCCTGTGTGTGTGTGTGTGTGTGTGTGTGTGTGTGAGAGAGAGAGAGAGAGAGAGAGAGAGAGAGACAGAAGGAGGCTTAACTCTTTAGTTTAGTTTTTTAAGTTGTTTAATTCAGTAAATGTTTAATAAAATGTGGCGCATGTCAGCAAAACGCGGCTCATCTGGACCTCCGATCCCTCAAGGAATCAAGTTAAATTTGAGTTTGGACCTCCAATCTGTCAAGCAGGGAATGCGCTTTGAATTCCACCTCTTAAAATGCTCCGGTGTCGCAGCGCCACAATAAACATTTAATGTGTATACAATACACATTCAATGCGTACTGTATTGTGTGTGTGAGAGAGAGAGAGAGAGAGAGAGAGAGAGAGAGAGAGAGAGAGAAAGAGAGCGAGAGCGAGACAGGTGTGTGTATGTTAATAAAAAATATTTAATAATGGATTAATTAATACAGTAATCCCTTGCCACTTAGTGATTTGAGCATTGCGGTCTTGGTACATTGTGGTATTTTAATAAAAAATAAAATAAATAAAAAATATATTCATAAAAAAAGAATTAAAAATTCGTGCTGAAACTCACATGTAAACTCACATGCAAGCGGAAGGCAGGGACCCAAGGCAGGCTGCGTCCATTGTTTCCAAACAAAGTGCCCCTCCTCCCCAGTTCAGGCAGGGACCACCCACTCAACTCAATCTAGCAAGCTGATTGGCTTAGACACCTGACACTGTTGCCTCCTGCCCACTCAACTCAATCTCGCAAGCTGATTGGCTTGGAGGCGTGATGCTGTTGCCTCCCGCCCACTCAACTCAATCTCGCAAGCTGATTGGCTTAGATGTGTGACGCTTTGCCTTGCACATTCCCGCGGGATTTTTTGTGATTTTGTGATCTTACTGTATAGTCTGTGAACGTCCTGCACTGCGGAGAAGAGCTATTGTCAGAGGTGAGTACAGTACTTAAAGTATTTATATATAAATTCGATTTAAATATTAATACATTACAGTATTTATATATGCATATAACTGTGTAACGTTTAATATACACTTCTTCATATTGTATAGACGCGAAAACATATAGAAATGAGACAACATGGTAGAAATGGGGGGGGGGGCGTTCCTACTTCACGGTTTTTCGAATATTGTGGCCAGGTCTGGTCTACATTATCCGCGATATTCAAGGGATGACTGAAAATATGTTAATAAAATGGTTTAATATGTTAATAAAATGTTTAAATGGTTTAATAAACAATTTTCTTTTACTTGTAACACATATTTCATACAAAATTGGTGTACTTTTATCATTTTTAAAGGGTTTATGGGGTAGTTTTGGGAACCTTGGAACGAATCAGGCATTTTCCATGTAAAATGTGCCCTCTACTTATGAAACTCCCGCGTTACGAAAAAGTTGCTGGAACGGATTAATTTCGTAAGTAGGGGGCCGACTGTGTGTGTGTGTGTGTATATATATATATATATATATATATATATATATATATATATATATATATATGCACACACACACACACACACACACACACAACATAACAGTCCTCAAACCTTATTACAGCCCTGCTGTTATTTTAGTTGTAAAAAGTTGTAGTCAGTGGGGCCTAAAAATGCTGCTTCCCCTAACAAGCTCAAACAGGGTAGGCATTGTTTTTCTTGCGAGTATGTTGTATCCGAGCCTCAAAAATGACTTTACAGGGATGATTTTGCACCCCACTATTTGAGAAACACTGCTGTAAGGTAAAGTCCGTTGGGTATTTTACACCCGAGCCATAGTGGCTCATTGGACCGGTGCTTATCCCCGGTTTCCATAGCATGAAGCGACTAGGAGTACAACTCCTCCTGGATGGGACGCTAGTCCATCGCAGGTTACCTTCCCAGTATATTTTTACTGGTACCCATTTATGCTGCTGGCCGAACAGAGGCACACTTGTGGTTGAGACCTTGCCCAGGGGTCTTAGCACAGTGAGGGTCTAACTGGGATTTGAACACACAACCTTCCCATCATGAGCCCAGCACCCTAACCACTACGCCACCGGCCCCACATTAAGCTGACTGTAGTCTACAGTATTATGCACCTGTGCCTGGAACACTATCTTCTTATAAATAAGTATCAGCATGACTTTCATTTTACAGACAATAAAAAACACTTGGAGGTGAAAAGATAGTTATCTGAGCCCTTCTGCACTGTTTTCACAGCCAACAGTGCAAGACAAGAAGTAATCACTTTAACAAGAACTAATCACTTTAACACAGAAATAACACGAATCCAGAACACAAACCAAGCACCTCCAAAGTTTTTTGCCTTCACCTGAAGTTGAAGCCAGTTACCCACGAGAGAGGGTGCAATGTGTAGTCTTGATTATTCTCCACGTCATTGGACCGAAACAACGTTAGCCAATCGAATATAGTGTTGTAACTGCCAATCCACTAAAACACATTCGCATTGGCTGATTCTGAAAATCACTAATACAGGTGAAGTGCCTGTGTCTGACTTTGTAGGTCAAAGTCACCAGGCCGGGGGAGTTCAACAAGAAGAAAGAAAAAAAAAAAAAAAAAAACAGCTGGCAGGCACCTCAACTGATACAAAATCTGAGAAGTTACTGAGGAAAAGGGTTGACACTAACCACGCCAATAAAACTACAACACTCCCTACTGACAGAGCAGAAAGTTAACATGGCAACTCATTGGGTTTTCGCCCACTCCATCTGTACCTTACCTCCCATGTCGAAGCCAATGACAGGTGTGTGCTGCGTGTTGGCGTATGCGGTGAGGGCGTAACCCACAACTCCACCAGCTGGGCCAGACAGAACAGCCCGAGAACCACAGAACTGATCCATAGGAGTCAAACCGCCATCTGACTGCATGAACAATACGTCTACATCCTGTCTCGCATAAACACATGAAAACATATCCTTTCATGATTACTTTCAGCATGTGTGTTTGTAATCAAAATAATAAGGACTGATCCATATTTTTATGTTTAAAATTAAACACACACACACATATATATATATATATATATATATCTTACAGCAAGTTGTCCCTTGAAGCCAGAAGTGAAGGCATTGATGTACTGATGTATTTTGGGTGTGAGGTAGGCATCCACACACACAGTGTAACCACGAGGCACAGCTCTGATCATCGGCATCACCTCACTCGACAGAGACACCTGAGTGAAACCAAGCCTCCGAGCCAGCGAGCCCACTGCCTGCTCGTGATCTGGGTACCTTTATATATATATACACACACACACACACACACACACACACACACACACACACACATTTTATAAATATATACCATACAGACACAGATGTATTCCCTCTCTCTCTCTCTCTCTCGCACACACACACACACATGTAGGAGTGCAGCAGTAGTACAGCAAGGCTGGTGATTCCCTGAGACAACACAGCTCTCAGATCTCTCTCCACAAGCTGCAGGTCCAACTCAGTCCACACCTCCAACTTCTCACCTGTACTTGCTACACACATACACACAGTTTTACGTCATTATTACTAGCTTAATTTTTATTATTACATTATTGTATCACAGTGTCTTTTGATTCTAGCTTCTGATTGGTCAGAAATATTGATTCTGGTTTAAATAATGTAGTAGATGAGGATAAAGTATAAAAGTACAAACACAAAATAAAGGGCTTGAGGGGGAGATATGGAAGAAAAGAACATTTGGAAATACCCTCACTGTTCATCATACACTCTGAGCAAATAAGTTGTTTACAAAGATTCAGCTGTGTGTATTTCAGTCTCACACATACCATGGGAGGCTTCATTCAAAAAATTAATACCTGTGACCATCCGCTTAGGCTCTTTGTGCGGCAGACGGCAGCCATCTTGCTTCAGCACAACTCTTTCATCCACTTCAATAACCTCTTCATAAAGCACGTCAGGCACTCGTACTTCCTGTGATTTGGAAACAAAACATTCAAGCACGCACACACACACGCACACACACACAGAGTAAACCAGTAAGCTAAACTAGGTAATGCTGCATTCTCACATTTCAGCCTTTTGAGATGCTAGCTGTTAGCGGTGTTAAACAAGTTGCAGTTAAACTGATGTTCAATTATGCCAGTATGAAATTTTTTGTGTGAATGAAACACAGTTAATAGCTTAAAAGTGTCCAATCATTGTAGATAAAAGGTTTCACTTGAAATCCCCGTGTTCCGAAGTTAAACATTGCCTCTATAAGTATAAACATGATGAGGAAATCCACTGAATGATTATTAGTGGCCGATGGTAAGTGTAATTACAGAGTAACTTCAGTCCCACAGTCTTTTTTTAAGGAAACACAAGGTCCTGACAATACTGTCTCCTTTTTACTCTGTGTGTGTGTGTGTGTGTGTGTGTGTGTGTGTGCGCTTACTAGGTCAAAGAGGTTGGGCCGAGCCTGGGTACCAATGTGCAGAAGATGTTTGAAGCCTCGGGTCACAGCAAACGCCATCTTTTCTCCCTGCCGCTCCAAAAGCGCATTAGTTGCCACTGTTGTGCCCATGCGGATCCAGCCAATCAAAGATGAGTCGAGCGGTTCATCACGAGAAAAACTCCTTCCCGTTTCCTGTTGGAAATCCAAACAATTTTCTCTCTCACATGCACGTGCCATCTCACCCACTCTTTGTTCACGCTACCTGTCTGTCTCACCTGTTCTAGGATACGGCGGATGCCCTCTGTAGGAGCATCTCTGTAATTCTGTGGGTCATGTGAGAGAAGCTTCATGACTCGTTCTTTACCATCTTGTAGACGAGCGAAGACATCAGTGAAGGTTCCACCGCGGTCAATAGCAAAACAGAACTTTCCTTCAGAGTCGGCCATTCTGAATTCTCCAAACATATTAAACAATAAGAATTCATTTCTTACTGAATAAAAATGCAAAAAATGAAGGTTAGTGCCGATACAAAATACAATATTTTTTTAATTCAAAAAGAGCACTTTCCAGGTTCTATAGGCCAGAGATGTGCTACATGTAGTGCTACCAACAGGTTAAGCTTAATAACACCTTTAAAATTAAGTTTCCCTATAAAATTTTACATTGACAGCATTTGGCAGACGCTCTTATCCAAAGCAGAAGGTTATTATAATAGAGGGTCAAGGGCCTTGCACAATGGCTCAAAGGTGGTGACATTGGGGATTCAATCAGTAATGCATCACATTAACCACTAAGCCACCAGCATGGTGCTTTTCTCGTCGCTAGGAAATCCAGCACCATCTGCACTGCGAAACATGGTGGTGGTAGCATTTGCATTTAGCAAACTGTTGCTGCTTCCCTAACTCATTTTACACTCTTGTACACTTTTCCTTTCATTCTTGCTGATATTCTCCTGTCACACATCACACCGAAACACTTTTCTCCAACCATTCCAACCTGCTTGCACACGCTTCTTCACCTCTTTTCCACACTCTGCATTGCTCTGGATTGTTGAGTCTAAGTACTTAAAATCCTCCACCTTCCATATCTCTGCTCCCTGTAACCTCACCGTTCCTCTTGGGTTCTTCTCATTCACACACACTTACTGGGGCTAACCTTCATTCCTCTCCTTTCCAGGGCATACCTCCACCTCTCGAGGTTTTCCTGCACTTGTTCTCTGCTCTCAGTACAGATCACAATGGGTTTAGGGGGTCGTATTGGGGGCCTTGGAACGAATCACTTTACGTTCAAATTTACGAAAAATCCAGGTTAAGAAAAAGGCTGTGGAACAGAGAATTTCGTAAGGTGAGGTGCCACTGTACTCACTCACACCTTGGGGCAATTAGGAACAGCAAATTAACCTACTGTGTATGCGTTTGGACTGTAGGATGAAATCGGAGAGCTCAGAGGAAACCCATGCAAGCACGAAGAGAACATGCAAACTCCACAGAGAAACGCCCAAGCTGGGAATCGAACCTAGGACCTTCTTGCTGTGAGGCGGACCTGCTATGCTACCATGTCGGTTTACTTCACTTTGGTGGGAATTGCTTCTGATCGAACTATTCATGCACCTGCTGTCGGGGACGGGGGGAGGACATGGGGCCCCAGAGGAAAACCACAAGCACAAGGAGAACATGCAAAGCCCAGGCAGGAACACACCCTTCCAGAGCCCGGACTTGAACCCAGAACCTTGCTGTGAGGGAGATGTGCTGAGCACGACACCACCGCGCTTCCCCTCCGCAACCAATTCAGGGGCTTTTCACACAATATTATGAGACTGACGTCGAATTAACACATTTATATGTGTACACAAGTGCATTTTGTTTGAATAGGAAAGATTCCCTGTGAGCCTGCAGTGATGAATTAAACTCCCTGAGGTATTAAAACTTCACTTTTAAAAATCAACGACAGTAAACACTATGCAGATGAATTTACCTCAATAACAACCTCAATTGTGTCGTGTGTGGCTGAATAACTTATTTCATCGGAAACACGGATCAGAACTCGAGAAAAACTGTCGCGACCAAAGCGTTCACATACCGTTTTGTCTGGTTTATAAATCCAAAGTGTTGATTTTAAGTTGAAACTCGATTAAAATGGTCCTCGACTCACTCAGACGGTACACAAACGCGGGGGCGTGGCTATCACCAAACAACGTGATTGCATCACTTGACTAAGACCCGCCCCTTCTACATGAAACGTTCCCTCCGACGTGTGCAGACTTTAACACAAGGAGTGCATAGCCCTGTCTGGTACTGCTCTTGTGCACGCTTAGGTACAATAGTAGATATACAGAACTGCTCGACGGAATTATTGGCATTTCCTTTTTAAAAATCTGTTCTTTAGCTTCTAATAAATTCAGGGTTTTTTCTAAATACTGGTGTGCTGACATGCTTCTGACATCACTGGCCCTTGCATGTATCCATGAGGGCAGAATGCCTCCTGGACAGCTCACTGTCCATCACAGGGCAGAAACACGCTCTGGCTATGCAGCTACTCTTGACGAAAGTCATCAGTGATTCTTTTACACGTCTCACCATAGACAGTCACAGACATAGCCGACCTTTGATAACCCAGCAAGCTGCACTGGAGGGGCAGTGACAAGCCATGGAGAGTGGTACTTGAACCCCCAACCTGAGGATCAGTGATCCAGCACCTTTTACAACCAGTTTTTTCCTAAATAATATAAGACCACAATGGAAAAAAGAGGAAAATTCAACTGCATGTAGGGGGTGGGGGTGGGGGGAAATACCACATTAAAAAATTATTCTAATATAAAATATATTACTCACACATATGTGTACATACACACACAGTGCAAGGTCTTAGACAGTGAGCAGATGCCGGAGGAATGGAGGAGAAGTGTGCTGGTGTGGCACCTACAGAGGGATAAAGTTGATGAGCCAAACGATGAAGTTATAGGAAAGAATAGTGGAAGCGAGACTAAGGGCAGAGGTCAGCATTTGTTAGCAACAGTTTGGTTTCACGCCAAGAAAGAGCACCACAGATGCAGTGTTTGCTTTGAGGATGTTAATAGAGAAGTACGGGCAGTGGTGGTCTAGTGGTATAAGGCGCCGGATCGCTGATCCAAAGGTTGGGGGTTCGAGTCCCACTCTCCACAAGGTTGTCACTGTCCCCCCCCCCCAGTGCAGCTAACTGGGTTATCAAAGGCCGGCCATGTCTCTCACTGTCTATGGTGTGAGGCATGTAAAAGAACCATTGCTGACTTTCGACAAGAGTAGGCTGCAAAGCCGTCGGCGTGTTTCCACCCTGCGATGGCCTGCGATGGCCTGGCGAGCTGTCCAGGGTGTACTCTGCCCTCGCCCTGAGTTGGCTGGGATGGGCACCAGCCTCCTCGCGACCCTAATTAGGATGAAGCGGTTACAGAAAATGAACTGAACTAATAGAGAAGTCCAGAGAAGGTCAGAGGGAGCTGCATTGTGCATTTGTGGATCTGGAGAAAGCATATGACAGGGTGCCAAGAGAAGAACTGTGGTATTGTATGAGGAAGTTTGGAGTGGCAGAGAAGTATGTTAGAGTGGTGCAGGACATGTATGAGAGATGTAAGACAGTGGTGAGGTGTGCTGTCAGTGTGATTGAAGAATTCAAGGTGGAGGTGGAACTGCATCATGGGTCAGCTCTGAGCCCCTTCTTGTTTGCTATGGTGATGGACAGGCTGACAGACGAGGTTAGACAAAATTCCCCATGGACTATGATGTTTGCAGATGACATTGTGATCTGTAGTGAGAGCAGAGAACAAGTAGAGGAAAATCTAGAGAGGTGGAGGTATGCCCTGGAAAGGAGAGGAATGAAGGTTAGCCTCAGTGAGTCAGAATAAATGTATGTGAATGAGACGAACTCAACAGGAACGGTGAGGTTAAAGGGAGCAGAGATAAGGAAGGTGGAGGATTTTAAGTACTTCGGCTCAACAATCCAGAGCAATGGAGAGTGTGGAAAAGAGGTGAAGAAGCGTGTGCAGGGAGGTTGGAATGGTTGGAGAAAAGTGTCAGGTGTGATGTATGATATGAAGGTATCGGCAAGAATGAAAAGAAAAGTGTACAAGACGGCGATGAGGCCAGCGATGTTGTATGGTTTAGGAACAGTGGCCCTGGGGAAGAGACAGGAGGCAGAGCTGGAGGTAGCAGAGATGAAAATATTGAGGTTCTCTCGGGGAGTAACGAGGATGGATAGGATCAGAAATGAGTACATAGAGGGACAGCACATATAAGATGTTTTGGAGACAAAGTCAGAGCGGCTCGACTGAGATGGTTTGGACATGTACAGAGCAGGGATAGTGAATATATTGGTAATAGGATGCTGAGGTTGGAACTATTATTATTATTATTATTATGGATGCTTATATAGCGCAATTTCATACACACATATGCTCAATGCGCATGATACCCCGGCGCTCCCTGCACTCCGGGCACCCGTCACCACTGTACAGCACCAGTTGTGTTATTCTATCCTTTTGATACTGAGTGCCAAGCAGGAAGCAACAAGTCCCAAATTTTAACGTCTCATGGTATGACGTGGCCAGATTCGAACTCCAACCTTCCGGGGAAAAAAAGCGGATGCTTTACCAACAGAGCTAAATCCCCTAACTACCAGGTCTAGAGGAAGACCAAACAGAAGATTTATGGATGTGGTAAGGAAGACGTGAAGGTCATTGGCGTAAGAGAAGATGCAGAGGACAGGGTGAGATGAAGGCAGATGATTTGCTGTGGCAACCCCTGAAGAGAAAAGAAGACGACACACACACATACAGTGCACAAATGTTTTTGCCCCTACCAATTTCTGATTTTTTTTTTGCACGTTTATCACTGTCATCCATTTCAGTTCAAGCAAACTTAAAAAATATTCTACAAGGATAAAAACGCAAGTAAACTCAAAATACAGTTTCCAGTGCCAAGTGTATTTATTAAGGGGGAGGGGGACCCTTCAAGGGCCCATGTGAATAAGTAATTGCTGTCTAAACCTAATAGCTGGTTGAACCACCTTTTGCAGCAATAACTGCAGTCAAGCGTTTGTGATAAGAGGAGAGGAGTCTTTCACATTGTTGTGATAGGCTTTTGGCACACTCTTTTCTGTAGAATTGTTTAACATCAACCAGATTGGATGGTTTTCTGGCATGAACAATCTTTTTAAGGTCATGCCACAGCATCTCAATAGGGTTCAGGTCGGGAATTTGACTAGGCTGCTCCAAGACCCTTATTTTGTTCTTTTTTGCTATTTAGAAGTGGACTTGCTGGTGGGCTTTGGATCATTGTCTTACCGCAGAACCCAGGTTCGCTTTAGCTTGAGGTCTCAAACTGGTGGACGAATGTTCTTCACCAGGATTTCATGGTAGCGAGCAGAATTCATGGTTCGATCGATCGTGACAAGTCAACCAGGTCCTGAAGAAGCAAAGCAGGCAGAGATCACCACACTTCCAACCACCATGTTTCACTGATGGCACAATGTTCTTATCATCAAATGCAGTGTTTGTTTTGCATCAGATGTAACGGGATGCATGTCTCCTAAGAAGTTCAACTTTAGTTTCATCAGTCCAGAGGACATTTTCCGAAAAGCTTTGGGGATGAGCAAGAATGATACTTGGCAAAAGTGAGTTCTGCCTTGATATTCTTTTGTCAACAGTGGCTTTCGGAACTCTTCCATGGATGCCATTTTTGCCTCGTGTCTTTCTGATGATGGAGTCATGAACATGACATTAACTGAGGCGAGTGAGGCTTGTAGTTGTTTAGAAGTGGTTTTTGGATCCTTTATGACTTCTCTGGTTAGTCTACGCCATGCTCTCGGAGTAATTTTGGTCAGTCGGACACTCCTGGGAAGGGTCACAACTGTGCCATGCTTCTCCTTTTATGTATAATGCTCTGACAGTGGTCCGCTGGAGTCCCAAAGATTTACCAATGACTTTGTATCCTTTCCCAGACTGAGACATCTCTAGAAGCTTCTTTCTTGTTTGCTCTTGAAGTTTACTGGATAGCAGTATGATGATGAGTGCTCAGTCTGCGCTACCGCACCTTATCAGACAGGTTTTATGTCAGGAATCTCCTGATTGGAAATGTCTGGCAGCAATCAGGTCTGGGTGTGGCCATGAAATTGAACTCAGTTTTCCCCAATAATAGGATTAATCACAACTGCCTCATCTTTTCACAATGACTCTTTCACAGAGGCTCGGATAGGACTTTTCTCTTAATAAATAAAATCACAACAGGAAAACTGCATTTTTTTAAATATTTGGCTTATCTTTGTGTAAAGTTTCAATTTGTTTGATGATCTGAAAAAGTTAAGTGTGACAAATGTGCAAAAAAAAAAAAAAATCAGGAAGGAGGGGAAAAAGTTTTCAATTTTGCACAGCACCGTATTATAGTATATATATATATATATATATACACACACACACACACACACACACACACACTGTCTATGGCGTGAGGCTGTAAAAGAACCATTGCTTACTTTCGACAAGAAAAAGCTGCATTTGTGTCAGCATGTTTTCACCCTGCAATAGCCTGGCGGGCTGTCCAGGGTGTACTCTGCCCTCACCCGGAGTTGGCTGTGATGGGCGCCAACCTCCCCATGACCCTAATTAGGATTAAGCGGTTACAGAAAATGAATGAATGAATATTCTTGAACAGTGGGAAGAATCACAACATTGGCCACACTACAGACCAGGGGTCCCCAACCTTTTTCCTGTGAGAGCCACATACTGTAGTTTTTCCTTCTCTGAGGAGGGGCCGGGGTCAGTTTGTAACAGAAAACGTGACGATCGCAAGGGGTGCCTAAACGTAAACATTTATTGTTTTTCAGAAAGCCACACATAACCAAATATTACTAGCCCTTTCTGGGATCTTCACAGAAAAGAGTAAGGAAATAAACAATGACACTATTAATGAAATAAACAATAACCAAATAACACTCTCAAACAACATCTTTCATCTTGCGACACACCTCCTCCTCCTCCTCCGCAACAGCATTCAAACATTTCTTGACAAACTCTCCATTCGCGATAGCTTTACCGCTGCTTGCGATCAGTTGAACAATCCGAAAGCTGCCTGAACGGATGACTGGTTCAGCTGGGCTTGGCGTACAAATGTATTCTGCTGAGCTAACGGTTCACTTTTTAGCTTTGTGAGTTTGACTGCACGCATTTGGCCTTGCAAGCAACCATACTTGTCTTTGTGGCGGGATTCATAGTGTCGGCGCAGATTGTATTCTTTAAATACTGCCATCGCCTCTTGCCAGATGAGACAAACAGCCTTTTCTTTGCATTGAACACAAAAGTAATCGTTTGTCCACTGCAGGTTAAATACCCTGCATTCTCAATCAATTTTTCTCTTTTCTAACCGTTATGCTATTATTCTGTTTAATTTTACAGGGGCGAGTCGCAGATGTTTTGTTCTGTCAGAAAGGGGCACAAACTGCAGAAGGGTGTAATAGAATGTGACGTTCTCCATGTGTATTAGTCTCGAATGCGTAGCCAGACGGGAAAAAAAAATCATAAAGTGTCTTTGGTATTGTTCAGGTGCGGGGCGTAGTCTGGAGACCACTGCTATGGACTCAGGTATTATCATGACAGTCTTTTATTAGTCCTACCATAAATAGTTTGCTACATAAAATACTGTATACACACCAACACATGCTGAGATTAAGCACAGCCAGGGTGCAAAATTCATCTTCGACTGGTGGCTGTCCGAACACGGTCCTACTGGAACCGAGGTTTGCAACTGGAACATTCATACACGCCAAACAAGCATTCATTAAGCACACAAACAGTAGGCCAGAACATAGCTCGCCGGTTGATAGACATGCTGCTCTTTATCTAAACAAACATATCAGAGCTCAGAGAGCTCACCTGAGAGTTTCAAGGAATTATTGAAATTTATCTTCTTCTTCTTTCTTTTCCTTTCGGCTTTTTCCCTTTTTCTGGGGTCGCCACAGTGAATCATCTGATTCGCATGTTTGATTTGGCGTAGGTTTTTACTTCGGTAGCCCTTCCTAACACAACCCTTAGCAAGGGGCAGAAACATACTGACGGCTCTGCAGCTCCTCTTTACAACAGTCGGCAATGGTTCTTTAACATCAACCTCTCACCATAGACAGTGAGACACAAGGCCGGCCTTTGATGACCCAGTTAGCTGCACTGGGAGGACAGCGCGGAGAGTGGGACTTGAACCCCTAACCTGAGGATCAGTGATCCAGTGCCCTTTCCCACCAGGCCACCACTGCCCAATTGTTGAAATTGATCTTATTTCGTTTAAATCGGGGGTGTCAAACTCGTGCCACAAAGGGCCATGAGGCTGCAGGTTTTTGTTTCAACCGAGCAGCAGCACACAGGACTTGGCTCGGGTTAAATAACTGATCTGAGTCTTCAGGCAGTTGATTGGTCAGTATCTATACAGGCACACAGATTGACCAATCAACTGCCTGAAGACTTAAACTGTTTGTTTAAATGAGCACAACATGGTGTGCTGCTGCTTGGTTGAAACAAAAACCTGCAGCCACATCACCTTTGTGGCACGAGTTTGACATCCCTGATTTAGGCAAAAGTATGGCAAACTTTTCAGATTAAACCGTGCCTTTGGTGAGCTTGTTGCACATGTATATGAGACTATTGTCTGTGTGTTTAAGTTGAAATGTAGTTAAAATGCGCTGGGAAGCGAAGGACTCCAGCTGATATATTTACGTTCGATGACGAGCCTGTATCGCTATTAGGAATCGATTTTTTTCTCATTAAACTGACAATGTTTAACGTGAAATACTGCATTCTACACAACTTGAAAGTGTAAAGAAAGACATTTCTACTTGTTAAAGATTCAAACCCAAACATTCAATGCCCACATGCGTCATTAGTTCAGATATCACGCAAACACTGGATTAATCTTTACAATCAAAGGTTACAAGAATCTGTCAAACTGCTAAAAATCCAATCACAATATTAAACAAACACAAGACATTGAAAAGGAAGACAAAAAAAAAAAAAAAAGATTTTAATTTGAAGTAGTTTGGCCCGTGTCACAGGATAACATGGATAATTGTATTGTCCTGTGACATTGAAAAATAAACACAAATATTATGTTTTCGGAATACAATTTATCAGCATATAAAACCGAGGTGTATCAGTACAATATAGATTTTGAAAACGCGCAGAACCGGGTTTAAATCCCGCTTGTGCTTATTTTATCTGCCTACAAATGTATTAATTGTATTAATTTGTTTTTTGCATTTTATTTATTTTATTCGTAATTTTTTTAGACACGACATATGTTTTACTTTATCGAACAGCAAAGTAGAGCGCCAGATAAAACATTGAACGAGAATCGTCGTCTTGACGAATCTGCAGAAGTCAAACTGAAATGTCGGCAGAATGGGCGGAGTGCAAACATCGGTAAACCAATGTCACCAGTTAACACGAAAACCAGTTCAACCGGAACACCGGAAACTTGCAAAACTTTAACTCCTGATTTCATGGCACATTTTTTTGCATGAATGACAGTTTGATGTGCATTGATGGATTGACGATGGATTGACGGTGTGTTGACTGGAACGGAGACGCAGCTAATCGGTGGGTTTCGAGCATGTAGTCCTTGTTTTTCCCGCTCCTGCTGCCTTTGAGTGACGGAAAGCGCAACAGTTTGGCTCACTTTTGGATAATACAGCACCGCAGTTGCCCTGCTTCGTTAGCTTAGCATAGGCGAGCTAGATTACTCCTCTTCTCCTGCATTAAACCTCTCCTTTATCGAGTGCAGCTGTTTATTTACCGCAGTGTGACACGAGAAGAATGCTGAGCTGTGAATAAAGTGCTTTCAACATTTCTTATGGTGTATATGATGTACAAATGTCATGTAAGATAAGCTAGGCTAACTTAACGTAACTTGTGCTCCGGCTAAGCTGTGATAGCAAACAGCACTGTCTGTCGTCTGGACATCTTTTTGCGTCACTTCCAGTAAAGTTCACGTTTGCCCCAAACTCCATATTCATTGTACATCAAGAGCAGACAAGGTTCAGTGACCGTCTCGCGTGCTACCAAGTGTTTATTCACGATTTCATTCTCAAGTGCACTACTTTACACTGTAGTGCTCTACATAATGTTTATTCACTACTTTTTGTCGAGTGCGCTATCTAGTGTTTATTCACTCTTTTTACACTCCAGTGCACTACCCAGTGTTTTTACTATTAAAAAAAAACAAAAAAAACAAGTACAATACCGAGTGTTTATTTAATATTTTACATTTTTTTTTTTTTTTTTACCATCCAATGTTTATTCAGTTTCATTCTATAGTGCACTACTTTTTACTCTGGTGCACTACCCAGTGTTTACACTATTTTGTACCAAAGTGCAATACCTAGTGTTTATTTACAATTTTATACCAAAACTTGTGTTTATCCTCCATTTCATACACTAGTGCACTACCAAGTGTTTACAGTGTTTTATACTGTATCTGGTGCACTACTCTCTCTCGCTCTCTCTCTCTCTCTCTCGCTCTCATAGAGATGGCATTATGGATCCAGGCTCAGCAATTACAGGGAGATGCCCTACATCAGATGCAGGCACTCTATGGCCAACACTTTCCAATTGAAGTACGCCATTACCTCGCCCAGTGGATTGAGACACAGCCATGGTGACATATGCATGCATACACACACATATCTATACATAGTTAGACATTTTTAATTTTGATGTGGGAATAAATGCTACGGACATCTGTGTGTGTGTACAGGGATTCTATAGATGTTGAGAAGCAAGAGGAGTTTAAGGCGAAGCGTCTGCTCGAGACTCTGATCCAAGAGTTGCAGAAGAGAGCAGAGCATCAGATGGGGGAGGACGGGTTCCTGCTGAAGATTAAATTGGGACATTATGCGACACAGCTGAAGGTAACACACACACACACACACAGTCTGTTTTCTCCACAAGTGCACCTTTTCCTGGGGGAATTGCTTAGGACATTTACTCCTACTATCCTAGTAGTATTTGTATCATGTATCATTGCAGGTTATAGGGAAGTTGGTCCCAACATTTCCCATCCATTGTTAATGCAACAACAAAAAAAAATTCATTTTCAATGACTCAAAAGCTAAACTCGAAGACATCAAAACTTTATATAGTATAGATGTCATATTTTTATATATTATTAAACCCTTGCATTTTAAGGGCTTTTACTTTAGGTCAAACTTGCAGAGATGCATGCCGGGAGTATGGACTTTTGAGAACTGTTGGTCTTCTGATTGGTCCTCTGTGAGATGATGTAATAAATAATTTGTGCTGGTCATTACCCCCATCCCCTTCACAGATAAATACACACACAGTACCCCAGGCTTAAGGCTGACTGAGGTCTTGGCTCCTAGGTTTAACACTCAAAATACACAACTCTGTAATCCAGAACCTGAGTGATTTTAAAAAATAAATATATTATTAATTTTTAAAAAATTGCATACAGTAAAAACTGGGCACATCCTGAACATTTTGCCAATCCATCACAGGGCCAGCACACACCGGACCATTCAAAGGTCTTTAGACTGTGGGAGAAAACTGGCCCCCCATGCAAACAATGGGACAATACTGGCTCAGTGGTAAAGACTGTGGGTTGCTTATCTGAAGCTTCGAGATCAAGCCCCAGAACCACCAAACTGCCACTGTTGGCCCTGAAATTTCACAAATCATATTTCATGAAGTTTAAAATGACAAACAAACAAAAAATCCATAGCAGTTTGTTGAGGCTTGTTCCCTGCACCATAGCATGACCATGAGAGCGCCACTGCCAACTACTGGAGTGGATGCACAATTACACTTAATTCTAATGCAGCATGGGAAAAAAGCATGTTCCCCAGGGTCATGTGCGCCCCCTGGCATCACACCGTTCCCGCTGTGGGGGGCACGCCCCACTATTTGAGAAGCACTGGCCTTGTGGTAGCTCAGTGTGAGCCTTTCCTTGTTGGCATTTGTAGTGTGCACATTCACAAAATTCTCCTCCTCCTCCCCTGTTACTCACGACCTCCTGTCTGAGTCGATAATCGGAAGGGTTAGTTGACTTATTGTTTATTCTTGTTTTATTATTATTTATTAATAATTATTGTTAATGTAAATGAATTATTATGAAATGTTTATTGTTTTTACATGTGCATATGAGTATGCTATGAGTTTGGAAGGGGGTTGGGATGGATTAATTGGTTTTCTGTTATTTCTTATGTGAAAAATTGATTTATCTAATAAACTTTTCGGCTTACGAGCTTGCCCTCGGAATAGATTAAATTCGTGAGTTGAGGTATCACTGTATATAGTAACTACTTCGGTGAGTTTTAAGTTGATGGTTGTTTTGTTTTTAGCTTTTCAACATTTTAATACAAGTCTTGATTGTATCTCTAGATCATGCTTCAGACTATTGCATTAAATTCACCTGCGTGCAGATCAACAGAAAGGCTGCATTACTGCATTCTTATTACAACAGCATGACTGTGTAGAAAATTTTTAATTTTATTAAACGCACAGAACAAGTTAAAACAAATTTAACATGCTACCACAGCAGCCACACTGAGCACACTCTCCTTTCTGCAGGTCCATGACTGCTTACCTTGTTTTCCAAACTATAAGTCACACCTTTTTCATACTTTGGCTGAAGGTGCGACTTATACTCCAGAGCGACTTACAGTTCTGTGCAAAAGTTTTTGCCCCTTACTGATTTTTTTTTTTTTTACTTTTTTGCACTTTTGACACTCTTAACTTTTTCAAATCATGAAACAAATTTAAACATTACACAAAGATAACCCAAGTATTCAAAAAATGCAGTTTTCCTGTTGATTTTATTTATTAAGAGGAAAATCCTATCCAAACCTCCATGAACCTCTGTGAAAAAGTAATTCCCACCTTGTTAAAAGGTGAGGTAATTGTGATGAATCCTACTATTGGGGAAAACTGAATTCAATTTCATGGCCACACCCAGACCAGATTGCTGACAAACATTTCCAATGAGGAGATCCCTCACATAAAACCTGTCTAACAAAGTGAGGTAGGCCATACTGAACATAGGTCATCATGCCATGCTTCATTAATTCAGATTCAATATTAACTTGATTCCTCGAGAGATCAGAGGTCCGGATTCAATATTAACTTGCTTCCTTATGAGATCGGAGGTCTTGTGGCGCTGCCCACTTCTGTGCACAAAAATGCTTCGCGGCCGAATGTGGAGGTTTTGAGACGGGGTGTTGTATTTACAGCGGAATTACGTACCTGTTTGAAATATCTAAGGTCCGGATTCAATATTAACTTGCTTCTGTATGAGATCGGCGGTCGTGTGGCGCCGCCCACTTCCGTGCACAAAAATGCTTCGTGGCCGAATGTGGAGCTTTTGAGACGGGGCGCGGCTCATCCGGACCTCCTCAAATAAGCTTTAATGAGTACAGTACTCTCAACTCACGAACCAACAGTACATCTCTCCTTTACACGTGTTACAAACAAGCTTATGGGTACAGTACTATGGAGATTCAGATCCCTCCTGGCCAATGGGAGGCCAATTGGAGGCCAGCGGGGTGGGATGTTGGGAAATAGCCAATGGGAGAGCAACTCACACATTGTTTGAATTTTTGAATGGCGCGTTTGGTGCTTTTCGTAAGAAGAGGTTGTTTCGTATACAGAGGGCAAAAATTGAGGAAAAATGTTTTTCGTAACCTGGATTTTTCGTATTCACAGGTTTTCGTAAGTAGAGGGCCGACTGTATTAGGTTTAGGTGGCAATTACTTATTCACACGGGCCCTTGTAGGTTCAGATGTTTTTTTCCCCTTGAATAAATCTAATTGGCACTGAAAACTGCATTTTTTTGTTTACTTGTGTTTTATCTTTGTATAATATTTAGGTTTGCTTGATGACAGTGACAAAAGTGCAAAAAATGTCAGAAATTGGTCTGGGGGCAAAAATGCTTGCACAGCACTGTATATTTGAAATTATTACATATAATTCTGTTTGTCATGATAATAAGACATCATTTCACATGTTTCTTGTTTTCACACTCACAACCACAAGAGGGCACTCTAAGCTTGGGTACCAGTACCTGCTGGTCTACCCCTGAAGAAATGGCCCCAAAAAGAAAATCCTATTCTGCAGATTACAAGCAGCAAGTAGTGAAATATGCAGCAGAAAATGGTAATCAAGCAGCAATAAGTTTGGAATGAATGAGAAACTTGTGAGGGACTGGAGAAAAGCGGAGATTACTATTGCTGCAATGAAGAAAACAAAAACAAACAAAAACCCCCCCACAAAAAAGCGAATCGCTGGCTAATAGCTAGATGGGCACAGCTAGAGGAACGAGCTTGCACATGGGTGCTTGAGCGATGTGCTGCAGGGACAGGCTTGCCAACAGTGCAGTTGCGTTCTGCTCGTCATCATCATAATGAACATAATTTTACATGTTTATTTTTACACTCACAACCGCAAGAAGGTAACCAGAGGGCAGAAAAGCAGAGATTATTATTACTGCAATGAAGAAAAAAAAAAAAAAATCTAATCGCAGGCTAAAAGCTAGATGGTCACTGCTAGAGGGAACCAGTTCCCACATGGGGGCTTGAGCAATGTGCCTCAGGGAGAGACTTGCCAACAGTGCAGTTGCGTCTCCACGTCCAGGTAGTTGTCAAGGAGATGAATATAAATGACTTCGTGTGAGGATTTACTTGGTGTTACCGCTTCATGCAATGCAAATGCCTCTCAATCAGAGTAAGGACCTCAACCGTCACAAAAACTGCCAGCAGATTTCCAAGCCAAGGGAGCCAGTTTTCATGAGTTTGCAACTTATAGTCCAGTGTGATTTATATATGTATTTTCCATCTTTATTATGCATTTGTTTTTTGGCCAATGCGACTGGACAATACAGTACTTTTTTCCAAGTGAACTGCAATGTCGCCACTCTTTCATTGACTGTCTCAGTCCTTCCTGTTTGTTTGCTTAGAGCACGTATGAGGCATGTCCGATGGAGTTGGTGCGCTGTATCAAACACATCCTTTACACGGAGCAGAGACTGGTACAGGAGGCTTCTAATGTGAGACCTACAGATACCAAGTGACATCATAATTCTAACACAGACAAGCTCCATTTAATCAGTGACTGACTGACGATTTGCGATTGGCAGGTGAGCACATCAGGGGGTGGGGCTACAGACGCTACACCTCAGAAATACCAGCAGATCAACCAGTTGTTCGAGGAGCTGCGTGCCATGACACAGGAGACTGAAAACGACCTGCGGAAACTCCAGCACAGTCAGGAGTACTTCATCATTCAGTACCAAGAGAGCCTGAGGATACAAGGTACACACACTTCTAAATTAAACATTTTTGCACATTGTAGAGTTTGTTTATTGTTTTTATGGAAAGATTTGTTGTTTTGCAGCTCAGTTAAGTAGTTTGGCAAGTTTGACGCCGACTGAGCGCGTGCAACGAGAGACGAGTCTGCAGAGCAGAAAGGCTACACTGGAGGCCTGGATAGCTCGAGAGGCTAATACACTGCAGAAATACAGACAGGTAAATAGAACTTGCATACTAGAGTCAGGACATTTTTGGGAGGTAAGGAAATTGTAGCTGGTCCTCACTTGAAGGGCTGTCTGGGGATAAGACTTGGTGTAAGGGTACAGGTTAGAATCAGGCAAAAGTTAGGGTGAGGAATGCAATTGTGATAGTTAAGGCCAGGTTAAGGAACTAGGAATGCCTTACATCAGTGAAGATCCCTATACTGATAGATGTGCAACATTGTGTGTGTGTGTGTGTGTGTGTGTGTGTGTGTGTGTGTGTGTGTGTGTGTGCTCGTTTATGTGTGTAGGACTTAGCAGAGAAACACCAGAGGACCCTGGCATTGTTGAGGAAACAGCAGACGGTGATTGTGGATGATGAACTGATCCAGTGGAAGAGACGACAACAGCTCGCCGGAAATGGAGGACCTTCAGAAGGAAGTCTCGACATCCTGCAGTCCTGGTAAAAACAGACAGACAGACAGACAGACAGACCAGTGTTTTGAGGTATGTTTGTGTTGATCTGTGTTGTCATGGTGCTGTTCAGGTGTGAGAAATTGGCTGATATGGTCTGGCAAAACCGACAGCAGCTCCGGCGTGTCGATCACTTAACGCAGCAGCTGCCCATCCCTGGGCCTACAGAGGAACTACTCAAAGAACTCAGTGCAACCATCACCGATATAATCTCAGCGCTTGTCACAAGGTGACAGCTTCACCTTTATTGTTGCTCTATGTATTGCCTCGCGTAGTGATACAAATAAAATTTATTGACCAATGTTGTTTTTGCATGTCTCATCTCTGCAGCACATTCATCATAGAAAAACAGCCTCCACAGGTTCTGAAGACACAGACCAAGTTTGCCACGACAGTACGCCTGCTAGTTGGGGGAAAACTCAATGTCCACATGAACCCCCCGCAAGTGAAGGCCACCATCATCAACGAACAGCAGGCTAAAGCCCTCCTGAAGAATGAGAGCACAAGAAAGTCAGTTCTATATCGACACTTTAAAAAAAAACAACAAAAAAACAATATAAACTTATAATATTTAACTGTATTTTACCTTTACATTATTTGGTCATCACATTCTATCTTGAAGAGAGCAGTTAGCGTTTCAATAACAGAATGTTTAAGGTCGAAGTGAATGAGGAAATGCTTGATCTGATCACAGAGGAAATGCAACATGGAAAGTGGGGGACAAGAAGTGTTGGGAATTCTCTTTTGTTTGAAAGGTTTGAAATGAAGTCTGCAAATTCACACGGAAGTCTGAGTAAATAATTAAAGGAATAAGCTGCATGTTTATACTTTTTTCGAGGAACATATTTTAAGTTAGTTTATAGAATTTCAAATATATTAAATTTAATGTCTATTTTTTGTACAAGGTTGAGATTCAGTGTGAATAAATGCGATGCCCCCTCCAGTTAGACACGATTGGTGTCTATACGGGGATCCCTCACTTTCCGCTGTTAATTGGGACCGAGATCCCCCTGCAACCACCAAATTCCACGAAGTAGGACCCCCCGACTGCCGTGTACATACATGTATATGTGTATATAATATCAGTAAATACATATTCAATGCTATAAATACTTATAACAATTAAACATTAAAAATAATGCATTAGATGTAAATAAAATATAAATACACACACATACAGACGTACGTGCACTCAGATGTGCACCTCACAAAAATGTAACTAGTTTTGATGGGAGGTTTTGGGTTCCTTTTTTTGTTTTGTTTGTTTAGGTTTTTCTTTTGCATAATTGGCCTTGTTTTTGTGGTATTTTCCTTAAGCTTTTCCCCTGTTCTTCCTTAATAGCCTTATTTTTTAATTCGATGAGTGTTTTTTTTTTTTATTTTACCACGATGCACTGAAGCCATATGAATTGAAGCGCAAAGTAGCGAGGGATCCCTGTAATAGTGTCTGGGAGGACTCGCTTCATTTAATGCTACATACTCATTGGGTTTAATCCATGTTTCTGTTAAACACATCACACTAAACTGCCGATCAATAACGATTTCATTCACAATAAGCACTTTAGATGGAAGTGATCTAACATTTAATAATCTATAAATCAAAGGTTCAGGTTGTAGATTCAGTATGATTTAAATTTATTTTAACAAGATTATATCAGTTTACGGTTGCACGCATAACTGATAGTGTCCATGACGCATACAGAATTGTCCCGTTTCTCCTGTCAGGGGAGAGTTTCCATATTACAGCGTTCCCTGTACAATTGAGTTCCTCCTGAAGTGTATATGGTCAAGTGCTAATTAATTTCATCACCAAAAACAAATGGATGGAATTTGGTGTCCATATGTCGATGAATGTGAACATTTACGGATTGCAGTTCTCTCCATCGCGTTGTAAATATGGTTCATTAGTTTATGGTGAATAAGTTGGACAACTTTGAAATTTGGGGCCTGTGAATTTTTCACTGCAGTCTCACCCTTTTTGGTACCAGTTGCAGAATGAACCACGTATGAAAGGTTTGATGTGTTTGAACGGAATCACATGCATTTTGTGTGCATAGTTTTATTTTATACATATGTTTACCAGCTTGATTCTGATTTGAAGTTCAATATCTATATGCTATCGTGACCTTGCCTTCTATGAACTTGGCATTTCATATCCTATTCTCATGATTTCGTTGACTCACAAGAGACAAACAGCACCCTTTTCAAACGGATGAATGCAAACTTTCAAAACAGCTTGTTTTTCATTTCACTTCAAAGCAATTCTTCCTTTTTTTAAATAGTTAAATTTTTTTTTAATCCTTTAGTTTAGTTATCGCTCACCCAACACCCATCTTTCCATCATACTGTAGTTTCCAGACATTTACTTGTTGTGCACTGAAGCTGGGGCTTTCAAATTCGGTGTGCTTGTTCACTATTATGAGTGTGAGCCTGAGTTTGAGTCTGAGTGACCTTGGTCCACTTTTCAAGGTCACAGAGGCAAAACTGTATATTAGGTTTCCGGAAATTTACTTGCTGCATGCTGAAACTGAGGCTTTTATGATTGTTCTATGTTGGCTTGTTACGAAATGGTCCTTTCAGCAGGATTGTCTGTACCCCAGTTGTCTATTATTTTGAAATAGTTAGAGGCCAGTTCTTCTCACTGGGGGCAGTGGTGGTCTAGTGGTATAGGACCATGGATTGCTGATCCAAAGGTTGGGGGTTCGAGTCCCACTCTCCACAAGGTTGTCACTGTCCCCCCAGTGCGGCTAACTGGTTTACCAAAGGTGGGCCATGTCTGTCACTGTCTATGGTGAGAGGTTGATGTAAAAGAACCATTGCTGAGTTTGGTAAAGAGGAGCTGCAAAGTCGTCAGCGTGTTTCTGTCCCTTGTTAAAAAGGGTTGTGACAGGAAGGGCATCCGACGTAAAAACCTCTGCCAAATCAAACGTGCCAATCAGATGATTCGCTGTGGCGACTCCCGAGTAAAAGGGAAAAAGCCGAAAGGAAGACCGACAGAGGCCAGTTCTTCTCACTGTTGAAGTTATTGTCCCTTAAAAATGCCTCAAACTGCAATTTACTCCATAGAAAGAAATGACTGAAAATGACCAATCTTTGAAAATTCTTTCAAATTTAACCAAATCAATACCCTGATACTGTACTTTTCTTTCCAAGGGAAAAATACATGTTTAATCCATTGAAAGCATCAGTTTTAGGCTGTATACCATGGTTTAGGGTTTAAAGAGGGTCAGACAAGTGACATTTGACAAAAATGCCGAAAATCGTCAAATTTTGAAAATCCATTGAACTTCAACCAACCAAGCCAACAGCATGAAACTTTGGTTTCGAAAGTAAAACGACCTGCCTAATCCATTGGAAGCATCAGTTGTAGCATCTACCATGGGTTTAGCTGGGAAGGAAGTCAAAACATGTTAAATGGCAAAATGCTGGAAAAGTCTAATACATAATAATTTTGGAAGAGTATTGAAATAAGTAATAATTGTAATCTTTTTCAGAGTATTGTACTCCTCATTCCCTGGAAAAAGAAATGGATCATATGAATAAACAATTCTACTGTGAGTGACTGGGGTAGTGGCCTCGAGTACACATGCAGCAGCTGATTTTAGACAGGAATGTATGCATTATCAAATTTTGTTGGTTAAGATTTCTCAATCAAAACACTGTTAAACAGCCTCAGACTAAGTAGGAGTCTTAATTTACATCTGAAGAACATTTCCTATATGATGATTTTGAAATTATAGCCCATAAATTAAATAAAAATCTGCCGGAAGTTGGAAGTGGCAATTCCATTCATGTTTAACCAGCAAGCTGAGTGACCTGATCAATTCAGAGTCAAAGTCGATATTTATCGCAAGATTTCAACAAAACAGCCACACGAGAAAATTCTACACACAACAAACGTTATACTCTGATCATAGAAATATTTATTACTCATCCAGGCATGGAATAAATATATCAGAAATGATGGTATCCTGCTCACATGCGTCCATCATGGTGACAGGTTGAAGTTTGACTATTTTCATCTGTCAGACTTAACTGTGTCACAATTCCTGAGTGCCGGAACCTACAAAAATAGGAATACCGAAGAATTCGGAGGGATGCCGAGAGGACGAGAAGTTAAATCTGGTGCTATGTTTAGCTCTGTTTATTCACACATCCATACCAAATGGTCTGTTCACAATAACTTATTCTTGTACATGCATGCATTAATGAGTTAAACATTTTCATTTTACATCCTATTGTCTTGTGCTTTAGTCCACTGCTGGTTTTAGTTTCTTTAGTTCTCATCAGCACTTGAAGCCTAATCTGAAAAAGATGAATAGAAAACTCAAATGTACGCACACAAATGGTTGTGTTAAATGTGGGAGGCCATAGGGTTTGGGGGGTGTTGCTGTTTAGTGCTGATTGGTCAGGTTGAGTGTAAATACTGCAGTAATCATAGTTCTAATGTGATCTGTGTTTGTTTCAGTGACAGTAGTGGAGAAATCCTGAACAACAACTGTGTAATGGAGTACCACCAAACCACTGGCACCCTGAGTGCACACTTCAGAAACATGGTGAGAGCTACTGTGGCTTAAAAGCAGTAAGGTTGATGGAATGTGTATGAGAGAGAGGTAACGATTTGTCTCTTTCATTCTCTCTGTGTCCCCATGCTGTCCAGTCTCTGAAGCGCATCAAACGCTCTGATAGACGCGGTGCCGAGTCGGTGACGGAGGAGAAGTTCACTGTGCTGTTCGAGTCTCAGTTCAGCGTAGGCGGGAATGAACTCATGTTTCACGTCAAGGTCACATCTCAGATTCTAAAAAAAACATAAAAACACTCTAAGTTGGGAAAGGGGTTACCCAAATGAAACGCATTTGTAGCGATTAATAAAAAAAACACTGGTGTTGCAAGTTTTAAATCGATCTATTTTAATTTAGTCGATTAAGAATAAACTGTTAAAAAATGAAAGTTGGCTTTAAACAATTGTTTTAATTCTATGAAACAGTAACCACTTTCCATTTTGTTATTGCAGACATTATCGTTGCCTGTTGTGGTCATCGTGCACGGTAGTCAAGACAACAACGCCACAGCAACTGTACTCTGGGACAACGCCTTCTCTGAGCCGGTAACATATCTTTTATATTTACACAACTTAATTTTGTGTGTGTGTAATAATATACACACACACACAAACACTCCCTGACTTACGTTTTTAATCGGTTCCGGATGGCCGAACGCAAGTTGAAAGTCAACGTAAGTTGTTACAGTGACGTATGACGCTCATACTGTACTATACATCCATAAATACCATTACAGTATCTCATAAAACACCCCTAAATCAATTATC
>CM045730.1:700000-720000 GCA_024760905.1 Plotosus lineatus | reverse complement strand
TCAGTCCATAATTTTTCTTTCCATGTATGCTTTCTGCTGCTTATCAATCAGGTTCCTTTAGAAACAATCTCAATTCACTTTGAATTTAAGTTTTTTTGGTTTTTTTTAGACAAAACAGTGATCCATATCGAACATGTCGGGGTGGGAAACGGTCTGTATTTTACATGGGAGGGGCATATGTTACATGGAGGTAAGTTCCTCATGTTCAGAGTTGCGTTACATACTTTTGTACTCCCTGATTGCATTCTGAGAACGGCCCACGTTTAGTTCAAAAGTTCACCAGAATTTTTTGAGTTTGAGGCAGACCATTCCAAATTGATGAAAAAGGCACTTGATTTAACGCCCTCCTCACACACACAAAAAATACATAATTAAATAAAATAAGAATATAAAAACACATATATATATATATATATATATATAATATATAAAAAATTCAAGACTGCATATTAAATAGAGGTATTGACAGTATATAACTGTATGAACAGCTCAGGTTCTCATGATTGACAATTGTTTTCATTAAAATATATCTTTCACGCTCGTTATACAGTAGCACAGACAATAGCACTTGATCCAGCACATGCAATGTTATTTATTTATTTTTTTTTTACATCATGTTCTCTGAATTACTCATTCAGCAACATAAACTCTCAATCTGGTCTGAATAAACGGGTTATAAATTAGCCTAATTGTTACGATCATCTGAAATGGTGTTAAGAGATGAAACTGAAATGGTTATGAATATGAAATGAAAATAAAATGGTTATGAACGTTCCCAACAAAAACAGTGCGAACACGTTTTCACAGATCTTCTGAACTTAGATTATCTCTCGTTTCAGAGCCCTGACGGTAATCACTTCACCTGACTTCAACACAGTTGTGAACAAATAGTTAGCATAATTAGCGTTAGCTTTACTGCGGGCTGTTTACTCTTTCCGTGCCTTACTTCAGACGTCATGTCTGATGGATTAAAACCTTTATTTTTATTTGAAGAAAATTGTATTTTTCTTCAAACCTGATAAACAGGAAGTGAACATTAATACAGAATGATTCCTTCAACCAGCTACTGTTAGACTTCTTAAATATATGGATGAAGACTTGTCTCAATTCTCACTACCTCTGATTATGAAAGATCTGAACACTGTCTGTCTGTCTGTCCGTGTGTGTGTGTGTGTGTGTGTGTGTGTATATATGTATATATATATATATATATATATATATATACATGTATGTATATGTATATATATATATATATATATATATATATGTATGTATATATATGTATATATGTATGTATATATATGTATGTATATATATGTATGTGTATGTATATATATATATATATATATATATATATATATATGTATGTATATATATGTATATATATATATATATATATGTATGTATATATATGTATATATATATATAATAAAATATCAATGCCCCCTTTTTGACAATTTTAAATTTGACGCTGAAATGTTTAGTGTCCCAGTATTTTTACCTCACAGGTGTGTAAAAGACAAAACAGATTCCGTCATGTTTTTTTTTGCACATTAATCTTTTTCTAACCCATTTTTTATTTGTTAGTAATATTTGTACATTTTAGTCTTACATAAAAAAAACAAAAACGTAAGCATAAAAAGTATCATGCGTTATTATTCTCAAATTAATCAAATCATGCCTTTTTGTCTAAATATTTATCAGTTTAAATACTGTGTTTAAATAGTAGTTTTCAATTAACATTAGTATTTATTACTGATTTTAAATACTAAGTATTTCCAGGATAAAAGCCACACCCACCTTTTAAATTTTATTCTTTCAATTTTTTTTTACACATTTTATATCCAATTATATAATTGTTCATTCGTAATATTCTGGTTAAAAAATCCACAATGTCCTTTTTTTTTTTTTTTTTTTTTTTTTTAATTGAATTTTATTCTACCTGCCCATTGGAGTAAGGAGCTGGAAGTTTGTGATCGAGTTGAAGTGGGTTTTGTAAATGCAATGTCTACTCTCTTTCTCCAGTAAACTCCATAAACCTGATAGCTCATATAAGTTTCGTAACCAAATCTCCCTCGATTAATTACATGACTTTTTTTGTTCTCAATGAAAAACACACTTTGTTCAGTTTTTTTTGTCATGTAAAAAAAAACAACAAACTGTTTATATTATTTTAAAAGTCTCAGACTGTTCTTCCCTTCGTTCATTGCTATCAGATTAGGAACTCAGGAAAACATGCAGATAGAGTGAATATGTACAAAGTTATTATATACCTATGAATATTTTCTTTACAAAAAGTTACACATTTAAAAATGCTGTTTCACAACTCCGGCCCTGATGTTAGGCGCTAGAATGCTGTCGGCAGTGAGAACCAGGGTTGCAATATTCCATGAATTTTACTTTCCATGGGAATGAATAGGAACAAGCCGGACAGGGAAGTTGACGAAGTGGTGGTGGGGGGGATACAATACTGTTACTCTCATTATGTGAACTTGGGGATTCATGTCCTATTCTGTTAATTTCATGCACTTGAAATTGTGAAACAATTTGTCCAGTTTGAGCGGGCTACTGCAAACCATCCATCGGAATTGATCAGGTTGTACCTTGAGACCGCAAGTAAAACGGCTAATAATGAAAATGTACATATGTTCGTGTTACACGAGAGTTGTGAAGGCTTGCCTTTCTTTTCATGTTAATTCCCAAAGAAATTCCTATTTCCAACTTAAGATATTTCCAAGATTCCCAGGGAATGTTACAGGGATTTTCACCCTTTTGAAGCCCCAGTAAGCATATGTTGATATTTTTACATCACAGTTTAAGGTGATGCATCAACTACATCTTTATTAAGATCCGTTAGTTTTGGTCCGTGTATTCAGTGAACATGAATTACTCAGGTTTTCTGTGCATGTGAAACTGCTTTATCCGACAGTCCCTCACTAGGTTCATAGATATCGATGATCTTGAAAGTGTCTGCAATAATGGTATTACTACGCGTGTCAAATATTGCAATCAAGCGTCTCCGCGTTGTACGTCGATTTAGCATTTTGATTAGCCGTGGTATGAAAGCTTGAGTTTAGTGTTTCCATCAGCTATGAATCGTTGAATCCGTTGGTTTTGTCTCTGGATTCTTTTGTCTGTGATGTGTTCACTGGTCACTGTGTGAACTGGTCCCTGGGCTGTTGAGTGGTGAACTGAATGAATTCTCATTGACTCCTAGAATAGGCCATCGGCTCGTCACTAGAAGATCTGCATCGTTAAGCTGCGGCCCACTGAATTCATCACAGTTGGCTCATTGAATCGGTCGATAGTAGCATGTTTAGCTAGCAGGAACTCGATGAAGTGCCTGGGTGTGGCTCCCTGAATTGATCAAGAGTAACATATGGAATTGATAAGACGTGGCTCATTGAACCAGTCAACATTGGTCCGTTTATCTTTGGAACGTGCCTTACCAGATTAAAGAAGAATGGCTTGTTGTATTGGTCAGATATGTCTCATTGAATCGCATAGTCCCGGCTCACTAACTCGGTCAGCTCGGAGTCATTGAATCCATTCGCTCTCGCCTATCGAACTGGTTTAGTCCTGGCACATCGAATCTGTCAACTCTTAACCGCTTGAATTGCTCACTCACGCTGAATCACTGAATATTGGCACAGATTCTGTGTCCTACACGTGACATCTCATTTGTGCCTTTTGTAAGTAATTTCTTCTGCTGTGTGTGATTTTATAAGAGCGTGTGTACCTGTTGCAGTATTCCTATTTCAAACCGCTGCAGTTATGCCGTCTGTCTCCTGTCTGCTTATCTGTTAGCAATTTCTGTTTTATTCATTAAAAACGGATCTTGACATCTGAACTCCCACTCTGTTACGCTTCCCTGTGCTCCTTATTATTCTGTGTGATGTTATGGGTGTATTTCATGTAACTTGGGATATAAAACATGGTAAAGTTTAATAAATATTTTATCTATTAATAATATTGTCTTTATATATATAATGCCACTTGAAAATGAGTTTTCAGTACTGACAGATCACATGACGGTGCCACAACAAAGATAAGTTATTTGCAAAATGACCCAAAAGCAACATCTTGAATGTTTTAAAAAGAAACAAAGTAATGGATGGACATCACCATATTCTTGATGGGCCTGAAGACTTTGTTTGATCGATGATAAGATCGATGGGCTACTCTCTACAGACCCCGCTGCTGGGCGTTCACTCTTAGATACAACTTGCAACATAAATAGTGATGGGGAGAAGAATGAGGTGTTGACACCCCAGGACCTCGATGCTTCACTGGAAACTACTGACTGACTAACCAAGATGGTGGACAGGCAGAGCCGTCTATCTTAATAGCTGTGAGGCGTTCCGATTGGTGCCAACTGTGCAAAAATCAGTCAACTTACCCAATGTAAAAATTGAAGTGAACAAGAAATACAATGTAGGTGATGTGAATATTGAGGTCAGTTCAGCTACACTGAGCCTGAGGCAAACATGCATTTTTAATACTTCACTGGAACAAGAAATCTCCATGGTGGTATTTTGGTGTTTTTTAAGGGATAATATTTTAAGGGCGGTGGTGGCCTGGTGGTAAAGGGCACTGGATCGCTGATCCTAAGGTTGGGGAGTTGAAGTCTCACTCTCCACAAGGTTGTCACTGCCACCCCCAGTGCAGCTAGCTGGGCTATCGAAGGCCCGCCATGTCTCTCACTGTCTCTGGTCTGAGGTTCATGTATAAGAACCATTGCTGACTATATATATATATATATATATATATATATATATATATATATATATATATATATATATAAATAATAGTGTTACTATTACCCTAAGATCGGTCACATCAGTCCCATGTGGTGTATGTATAGGAAAAGTAAATATTGTGTGATTATAATTATTACAGGCCATGGTAGTGTATTTGATTACAGTTGTAAAGCTTATAGACAATAAATCAAATTGTGTACATTTGTTTTACAGAATTTTGTGAAATTCTGTTCTTGAGGGAACTTACTGCTTTGAATATTGGAGCGTCAGTTTTACACAAACAACCTTCGCCAAGCTTGGAGTGGTGTAAGAACTATGATTGGTAGTAAAAGCGAGAGACAAGCCATCAATGTTCCCGATAAAAATGCATTCGCCAGTGAACTCAATGATTTTTATGCAAGATTTGATTGTTTCGATTTTAGTCAACAATGTGATCGCTTGTATTCGGTTTTAGACGCCAACAACTCGAGCCCGATACTGCTTAAACACGATGACGTCATCAATGAGTTCTCCAAACTGAACATACGTAAAGCGTCTGGACCAGATAACTTGGACGGCAAGGTCCTAAAGGAGTGTCGCGACCAGCTCAGTGAAGTGTTTTGTAAATTATTCCAAATGTCACTGGATTCTAATTTAATACCAAAACTTTGGAAATTGTCGGAAATAGTTCCTGTACCTAAGAAAACCAAACCATCAACTCTAAACGACTACAGGCCTGTGGCCCTTACATCGGTTGTCATGAAGTGCTTGGAGGTTGGTGCTGAAGTCGTTGCTACGCACGCGTCCAAGACAAGCTGGACCCTCTACACCGCCTACAGGGCAAAGCGGGGAGTTGAAGACGCCACAATCACACTTCTAAACCAGGTATACCAACATCTTGAAACTCCAAGTCATTTGCTCGGGTTCTGTTCATTGACTTTTCATCCGCATTTAACACCATACAGCCACACCTAATGATTGAGAAACTTCAACGCTTATCCGTAAACAATGCAGTGATCAAATGGATCTTCAACTTCCTGAGAGACAGAACCCAGTACGTGAGGGTTAACGACAGCATGTCCAGTAGAGTTACCATCAACACGGGGGCTCCACAGGGATGTGTTCTCTCCCCTGTGTTGTTCATCCTCTACACTAACGATTGTGTCAGTACCCACTCAAATTGCTCTACCATCAAGTTCGCAGACGACGACGCCCTTGTGAGTCTCCTTAGTGATTGCGAGTCTTTAGCCAGCTACCAAGAGGACATTTATAACTTCAACTCATGGTGTGAGGACAATTTCCTACAGCTGAATGTAAAGAAAACGAAGGAACTCATCATAGACTTTAGAACAAAAAAATCTGATCATGCACCTGTCGTAATTAACTCAGAGACTGTTGAACAAGTTGACCAATACAAATATCTGGGAACTATCATTGACAATAAGCTGACTTTTACACAGAATACTGATGCCGTGTACAACAAGTGTCAACAAAGACTGTTCTTCCTTCGCAAACTCGGATCTTTTCATATTGATAAAACCATTATGTTGTTATTTTACAAATCATGTGTGCAATCTGTTTTACTTTTTAGTGTACAATGTTGGTACGGCACCCTCTCTCTCAAAAACAAAAACAAACTTGGCAAAATTGTAAACGTAAACAGCAAGATCATTGGAACTCCTTTAGACCCTATTGATTACTTTTATGAATCTCGCGTACTAAATTTAGCATCCAAAATTATTAACGACGAAACTCATGTTCTTCATTCTGAATATATCCTTCTTCCTTCCGGCCGCAGATATCAATTACCCAAACTTAAATCAAAGAGAGCCCGTACATCCATAATACCAACTAGCATTTTCCTTTTAAATAAGTAGCCTCCACCTTTAGTCTCTTGTATATTGTTACATTTTGTACCACTGTTTTTATCTGTTGCGTTATCTAATTTAAAAACTCAGTTTTATGTCTTAAGTCGTTACATGTCCGTTTAAAATACAGTATTCTTTAAAGTATTTTTAAATTTTATTTTTTAAATTTTAGTGCTAGTTTCTTACATTGCACCTTAAGATATTTAATATTTAATATTTAATGTTATATATGTATTATGTCTTCATGTTGTAATATGTTATGTATGTATGTTTATGGAGCCTGTGTACGTGCAAGACAAATTCCCTCCTCGGGCAATAAAGTATTGTCATTGTCATCATTGTCATTGTCATTGTCATAATGAAGATGCAGTGATTCTGTCTGACTTGTGATGTTGGAGGCGACCAAAAACCGTATCATTTGTGCCAAATGGGTCAATTACTTGGTTAATAGGACTTGGGTGATGATGGTGCTCTCCCATGGGTTTGGTGTAGAATTTTCTTAATGATGTCTTCTGTTTAGAGGTTTTTTTTGCTTTTTTACAAAACATATGTTAAAAAAAACTGGGTCTGAGTCGATCAATCTTGTTTATTAATAGTCTCAGGAGTGGACATTCTCTCGTTAATTAGTTTGAATTTGTGCCTCCATCAGTGCTTCTCGAATAGTGGGGCGCCCCCCTTAGGGAGGGGGGGGGGGGGGGTTTAGAGAAAGAGCTTGTGACCCTGGGGAACATGCTTTTCTGGAGTAGTTTACGAGAGTCGAGTGTAATTGCACCTCCGCTCCACTAGTTGGCAGTGGCGCTCTCATTGTCGCGCTATGGTGTAGCGGTTTTTCTCACGAGCAAACAATGTGAAGCACAGGACGGACTGGATGCCTGATTGTGCTGACTGTAAAGAATCCCTCCAGAAAAAGGAGGTAACAACACAGAAAAAAACCTAACAGGACCGAAGAGAGAGACGGAGAGATAAAGACATTAAGTATTTTTTTTAACTCCAGGCACATTGGTGCACTTTAAATGTTTTCAATTGCAGATTAAAAAACAATGTTCATCAAGTTTTTCTTTGTTGTAAGTTGAACTATATTTCATTTTTGTTGTTTTTAATGTTAATAAAGATACAATATTATGCAGAGCTGTACGAACAACAATTTTATAGACAAATAATACGGGGGCGTGAATTGTTTTTTTTTTTTTTCTTCCAAGGGGGGGCGCCACAGAAAATAATTGAGAAGCACTGGCCTCAATCCATGTCTCAGAAGCTCAGGAACCAACTGTTTGGAAGATGAGTGTTGCGGTCTTCAGGGTTTCCGGTGAAGGTGGACAAACTTTGGCAGGTCACGGCATCTCTCAGAACAGCTGCCGTGGACACATTGCGCATGCGCACATTAAATTCGTGTCGTGACGTTCAGAGTTTCATTTTCACTTTATTGTTCTACCAAATCAAAACAAAGGAGACTTAACTAAAACACGAGATTCATATAAAAGTACAACAATCCTCCAACGATTCTAAATTTTTGAAAACTCTGTGAGTAGCTCCTGTAACAGGACTCAAACGAACCACACCGTCGGTTGTGCCGCCTATAAAATTACGTCATGACGCAGTTGCGTCAAAACCGGAAGTATCAACAGGGAAGAGCCGAGTTTTTTTTTCCTCGCCAATGTTGTTATTGTGAATATTGTAGTACTGAATAAAGCACACGCGTGGTTTTATTTTTGAGAAGTGATTACGTTTCCTTTAGTATGTCTGTAGCCATGGTGTCTGTGACGCGTGGTGTTTGGTGCGCTGTTCTCTGGTTTGGTGTAACGGCTGCGTTCACGGCACGCGCGCTGCTCACCGGTATGTACAAATGACAACATTTTCCTTTCATAACTTCTTTTTTTAAACAAGATTTTTACATCAAACAAAACACGCAACCTTCGTCAGTCAGAAAAGATGTGCCACGCCTACAAACGTTTACCAAGTCTGGATTGTGATTGGCCAAAAGTGTTGATTAGTTTCTTTATGACGGGGTTTATTTGAATGCGCGATTCTAATTGGTTAATTCTTTATTCTGTTATTTCTCCGGTTTTTGCTGACAACTTATAATGGATCATCGGTATGCGCCCCATCATTAGCGAAAGCAAAAACGTACTTTTTAAGTCAATAAAGTTATGTTCGAAGTAATAGAAGCATTTTTGGATCAATATTTTGTCAGTACCCGTGTAATAAATTGGATAATGTACAACTTGTGGTCATGAGCGGAACAACAACTTCCATTCGGGCGAGTGTTCGATCCAGCCAATGGGTGTCAGGAGTTCAGTTCTCCCATCAGATAATGCTCGTAAGTCCATTGTACTATACATGCATTCATTTGTTTTCTGAACCGCTGATTAGAGTCACGGGGAGGCCGCTGTCCATCTCGGCCGACTCTAGGTGAGGGCAGGGTACACCCTGGACAACTCGCCAGGCCATCAGAGCTGTCCTTCACATGGTACTACTATCTGATTTTCAACGCTGTAAGGGGCCAGTGGTGGTCCAGTGGTATAGGGCGCTGGATCGCTGATCCTAAGGTTGGGGGTTTGAGTCCCACTCTCCACAAGGTTGTCACTGTTCTCCCTGTGCAGCTAACTGGGTTATCAAAGGCCGGCCAGGTCTCTCACTGTCTGGTGTGAGGCATGTAAAAGAACCATTGCTGACTTTTGATAAAAGTAGGTTGCATTGCCATCAGCGTGTTTCTGCCCTGCGATAGCGTGGCGAGCTTTCCAGGGTGTACTCTGCCCTTGCCCGGAGTCGGCTGGGATGGGCGCCAGCCTCCCCGCGAGCCTAATTCGGATTACGCGTGTACAGAAACCGAGCTGAACAAAGATGTAAGGATTATTCTTCAGGTTAAGAGATTTTTTGGTTACACAGTACGCCGAGGGTTTTTTAAGCTGATATGAGAGCAAAAACGGAGCAAAGTAAAAGACTTGTCACGTAAGAATTGTTTATAGTTGTTATAATGTAAGTAATAACTCTTTAGATATTAGCATGTTTATGTAATTTGTAGAGATTGCTAATCCTTTTGTGTGTGTGTATGTTTGTGTTGGCACAGGAACGGCGCATGATGTGGTCCTGGCTCTTTGTGCCGTGTCCCTCGGTGTAGCCGTTACTTTCGGTGGTGCGTGTGTAACAGGATACAGGCACAGTGTGTACAGTATCGTGCGTCACTACTTGTATGTTGGGTATGTGAGTTGGGTTGGGAGACGGCAAAGAGATGCCCTGGAGAGAGACACATTGAACATAAGGAGAGTGCAGGAGGAGACTCTGCTCAGACGGCTCAGAGACATGAAACGCACACACTATGGACTCGAGTATAATTTTGCTTCCATTGCAGGTATCAAACTCACACAAGCACAGACACACACACACACACACACACACACAGACCGAGCCTTCTTTAACTCTATCACATGTAATATAGGCAGGGCCGTGTCATTCTGATGACATCATATTTCATGAAGATCATCATTATATCATAAAGATAAGGTTCACCAGACCATCGCAGACCAACACCACACAACCATTCACACTCACAGCTGGGGGCGATGTGGAACAGTCAGCTAACTTGCCTGTGCATGTTTTTAGACTGTGGAAGGAAACCGGAGTATCCGGAGGAAACCCACATCAGCACCAGGAGAACTTAAACTCCAAAAAAACATCCTGACAAAATAGCTTGTAGACCCAGTGTGAAGGTGAAAAATGCTTCACTCTGTCTTCATACTGTAACCACACACACATCTCAATGACAGTTAATTAAAGGGTTTCACACTAATCGGTGGGTTGGGGTGGGTTGGGGTGGGGTGGGGTGCGGTGCGGTGGGGTGCGGTGGGGTGCGGTGCGGTGCGGTGGGGGGGAGGGTGAATACATTATACATTTATTTGTAAATATCTTTCACATTTTTTTTAATAAAGGCTGTTTGAATCTTTTTATCCTCCCAGACAGTACAGATTTCCGAAAGTGTCACCCTGTCACCGCGTACGATCATTACGAGGCGCTTATACAGCGAGTCGCTGCCGGAGAGGAAAATGTCGTTGTCATGGAGACCCCTATCCTGACAAGAACGTCAGTGTCCTCGGGATGCAGCAACATTGTCCTGAATACCACAGAAACCATCAGAGACTACTTTGTGCAGGGTGTGTCAGTGTGTGTGGACGTTATGAGGAAGGCTTTCCCCGACACAATGAGTCTCCAGGCGAAGTTCAGGGTGTCTTACCCGTCGGTTGAACCTTACTCTGAGGCAGGACTTCGAATTTTAGCGACTTTGTTTTCCTCCGAAGAGACACACCGCCTGTGCACGAGTCCTGCACCCATCTCACAGGTGGACGAGAAGCACTACGTGTTGATTTCTACGATATTCACTGTGAAGTGTGTGTGTGTGTGTGTGTGTGTGTGTGTGTGTGCGCATGAATGTATTTATGTATTGATTTGTTGTGTAGGTGCAGAATGAGTATGATGCTCTGTACCTTCACCTGCTGTTCGCCCTGAAGGATCGGCATGTCGGCATCCTGGAGTCTCGGTTCTCCTCCGTGCTATTTGACGCCTTCAGATTCCTTGAGGTTAAACTGACCTCCTTCATCTATCCTATGACACGTTAAACGTTTTAGCTTCAGCGCAGACCTTTGTTTGACACGTATCCTAACACACGGGTATGCTATTTTGAGTGTTGCCACAGTAAGTCGTATTAAATCAGGCAATAACTTAATGAATAAATCATTAGATGAATTAACATATTTTTGAGCTGTACCCGCCTTTGCCGGGCGTCGGCCTCTCTGTGACCCTAATTAGGAATATGTGGCTGAGAAAATGAATGAAAGAATATTACTTTCAGACGTCATGGTGGCTCAGTGGTTATCATGTCCGCCTCACAACAAGAAGGCCTGGGTTCGATTCCCGAGCTCTGGGTGTTTTTGCGTGTAGTTTGCATGTCCTCTCTGTGCTTGCGTGGGTTTTCACCGAGTACTCTGATTTCCTCCTGCATTCCAAAAACATGCTCAGTGGGTGTGTAAATGTTGGGCCTATAATGGAATGGTGAGCTGTCCAAGGTGTACCCTGCCCTCGCCCTGAACCCCAGCTTTCCGCGACCATAATTATGATTAAACGGCTTAGAAAATGAATAAATGATATTTGTATTCATGGTGTGGTCGCATACCTGTTATCCTAATATTGTAACGTTTACAGTACTTGATAAATTATAACCAATCGAATGAACTGACAATGTGTAATTTACACCATCATAAAAGCTTTCCGTTGTGTATTTGTGTAGCTGTTGTGTTCATTGTAAAGCTTCTTGTGAATGAGCGGTTACTATAGTAATGCTAACACGCTATAATCAATTGTCCATGTGTATGTAAAGATTGACTTCTAAACGACAAATTGATGACGAGTCCACGTAATGTACTTGTTTGGGTGTAGGAACATTGGGAGAAGTTGGTTGATGATGTGGAATTGGGTCGGATCAACTCCGGGATTCTTCTGGATGCTCGGGTCAGGTCAGAGCTGGAAAAGAGAATGAAGCCAGACTGGGCTAGAGGGGCAGAACTCCGGGCTGCGATCACTGAGGGCTTCGGGGGCATCGCTCTCAGACTATGGCCTTGTTTACACCTGGTTCACACCGTTGACTCGGGGCCGCATCAGATTTATGGAGAAAACCTCAGACAGTATTACTGCAGGGGCGTGGCCTTCTATTCTCCACTTTATGCCACCCCAGAAGGTAATTTCTTCTTTATTCCCTTTTGCGTTTCTCTAAGCTAGCAAAGCTCTGCAAACAAACTGTTAGTGGTTGGGACTACAGTGGATTCTGGTGTGAAATTTTATGGCGGATGGTTGAGTCAAGTGAAGAGTGGAGTACAACATGTATAGTATAGTGTAGGAGTGTAAGAGTAAAGCAGAGTGTGGTAGAATGTCTCGTACACTGGGGCATTCGGGAGCATGGATCAGTAATGTGGCCCGAGCAGTATAGTGTAGTACCGGGCTGTACAGTGGAATATGGTGTAGTACAGGCTCATGTAGTGGAGGACTGTGTAACGTGGTGTAGTACTGGGAGCTACAGTGTTGTATGAATTCTTGTCGTATGCTATATCATGGTCAAATGTCTTGCGTGTGGCACTAACACTCCAGTCTTTTGTCTCAGGTCTGATTGGAGTAAATCTCTGGCCGCTCCAGGAAAAGAGACATTACCTGCTCTGTCCTCACTCCATTTTCTTCGAGTTTCTACCCGAGGAACATATTGATGCACAGTACACGATTAACACACTGCTTATGGATGAGGTGGAGGAGGGAAAAAACTATGAGCTGATCATCACCAATGCCTCTGGCCTGTTCAGGTACTGCAACATCTGTGTTCGATATAAAGCAGATGTGTGCGTGTGTGTGTTTTCAAGAAAATCTTCTTTATCCCACGCAGTTCCTGATTATTTTCCAACAACAGCATAACGGTGTTCATTTCGATTGGGTACACCGTTTCTCTCCGTAGGTATCGCCTTGGAGACGTAGTGAAAGTGGTGGGTTTTCACAACCAGTGTCCTGTGGTGGAGTGTCTTTACAGGTGTGTGCATAACACACACACACACACACACACACACACACACACACACACACACACACACACAGACAGAATTTCAAAGATGATTCAGATTCTTCTCATTCGGTCAAGTTTCATAGGTTTTGACAGTTTACCACTCACTTGATCTTGACGAGGGTGAGTGTCCAAGATAAAGGTAATTGGCGCAACTGTAGCCTAAAGGTTAGCTTTGGGACTGAAGAATCGCTGGTTTAATTCCCAAACCAGCAAGAAAAATGTGTGGCGGTGGGGGAGTGAGCAGCACCTTCCCTTCCTCCACATTAGTGTCTGAAGTGCCCTTGAACAATTCACCTAACCCTTAATTCTCTCCGAGCGTCCCCAATGTGTGTGGTAGCCTGTTGCTTCGTGTGTGTGTGTGTGTGTGTGTGTGTGTGTGTGTGTGTGTGTGTGTGTGTGTGCACTTTGGATGAGTTAAATGCAGAGGAAATTATTTTCCTTATGTAACTAATGCAGCATATCAAATAAAAACGTGTGTATGTGTGTGTGTGTGTGTGTGTGTGTTGCAGACGCAGTGAGACGCTAAACGTTCGAGGTGAAAAAGTGAATGAGGCCATGTTTTTAAACAGTTTAAAGAAAGCATTGGTGCAGTGGCCTGGTGCTAAACTGGTGGATTACTGCTGTGCTGAGAGTGGAATTCTGGGTAATGATGCCATTTCAAGTTGGAACATTGTGCTGGCTGATCTCGGTGATTTAAACAAAAGAATAACCAAGAATAAGAAACAACAACCAAATAAGGAAAACAGAAACCATGCTAATTGTATTTCTGAACCACAGGAAGTGGTGGCCTAGTTGTTAAGGCAATCGGTTACTGATCTGAAGGTTGTGGGTTCAATCCCCAGTACGTACTGCTACACAAGGCTCATAACCTTCAATTGCTCAGCTTTATTTAAAACAACAACAAAAACAGTGAATCATAAGCTGCTCTGAATCTGCCAAATGCTAAAATGTAAAAAATGAAACCAAATCATTCTTTAATTTGACGATTACCAACTTTTCTAACTTTCTGTTGAATTGTTTTGCCACTTCCTGTTTAATCATTTTAACATTCTTCCTTTAAACAGAGTATTTTTCAACAGCGTATTCTCATTGCTGTGTCTCATGCGAATCTTTTATAAAATTGACACGATATGTTTAGTACTGTTTTGATTAGACCCTACACAATATTACTGTATGGGCATTGGTGGCCTGGTGGTAAAGGAGCTGGATCACTGATCCTAAGGTTGGGGGTTCAAGCTCCACTCTCAACGGTTGTCACTGTCCCCCCCCCCCCTTTCCCAGTGCAGCGAACTGGGTTATCAAAGGCCGGCCATGTCTATGGTGAGCGGTGTAGAACCATTGCTGACTTTCGTCAAGAATAGCTGCACACCCCCAGCATGTTTCTGCCCTGCAATGGCCTGGCGTGCTGTCCAGGGTGTACTCAGCCTCCCTGTGACCCTAATTAGGTTTAAGCAGTTCAGAAAATGATGAACAATATTAACATTAATATTAAATGAAAGAATGCAAAAGAGTCCCACCAACACTAATGCTTAGCACAGTACCATCACTTCACACTGGAAAATAAAGATGCTAGTTTCAATGTGCGATGAGAGAATGTCACTACGCCGGACATTTGTTCACATTGTGAGAGAGGCTAAAGATGATCATTTGAACTGGCGACGTTAATTTACTGAGGTTTTGTGTTTATGGTGTAGGAGACTTATCAGGAGGAGCTCAGCCTCATTACCAAGTGTTCTTGGAGCTGAGAGGTGTCAGGAACCTCACTGAGGAGCAGCGATATAAGGTCAGATGAAACACCATATGATGCATTATCCAGTTTTCAGTCATTTTTACTGCCAAAAGAACTGTTGAGAAGAAATGGGTGGACTTCAACAAGGTCACATGACCAGGTATTGCCCCTGGTTACAACAGCATGTACCCATACTGGAGGCCATACAAACAGTTTACCATGCCAAAAGGTGTGGGCTGATGCAAAACCGCTCTCTCTAATTACTTTCGTAATTCCCATGTTCTGCACATCACAGATACCTATGTGATGGAATTAATCCTTACAAACCTGTATCAAAATCGAGTGCAGTCTGAAATTTTCTTCAAAAATATTAGTACATAAAACGGCTGCACATCATGTGCCGATGAAGAAGAAGCACATGCCTAAAGTTTGGGCTTCACTCACCGTGGTTCCGTGTCGACCTAGATAATGCACACCTTCTCTCAGTGGGCAGTGGTGTCTTGGTGGTATGGTGCTGGATTGTTGATCCCAAGGATTCCATCGATGTTCAAGCCCCATTATCACCAGGGTGTCACTGCTGGTACCCCCCCGATGGACTAGCGAGCTGCCCAAGGTGTACTCCGCCCTCAGCAGCTGAGATAGACGCCATCCTCCCTGTGACCCTAATTAGGATTACGTGATTCAGAAAATAAATGACCTCTCAGTGTGGGCTGTCCTTGAAATATAATTCTTTCTAATGAGTAGCTTTCTCATTATGAACAAAACAACACAAAATCTTAGCAAGCACCGCTTATAATCAAAGGGTTCCTGCAAACATGGATCTTTTACATTCAGATCTGCTCCAGAGATGCTGCTGAACCATTTAGCTCGTCTTTTTCCGGAGAGTGCTTTAGCATGCGTGCCCTGGCTTTTAATAATTGCCGGGATATTGGGGGGGGGTCACACTTTCATTCTCTCTCCTCATGGTTGGATCAGCTGATTACAGTACATTAATAGCCTCTCCGGGGCCACCAGTATGGAGTCAGCGCAGTGCTTTCTCATTGGCTCCCAGGTTGTAATGTGTACTGCAGAAGATCTGCACTTTGCTAATTTGCTGAAACATTGTGGATGACAAGAAGATTCATAGAGTGTTTCGAATGGATTGCTCTCCAGTGTGGGTGAAGTCAAAGTGATTGATGTGATGAGTTCAAACGATGTGCAGTACTATGCGATATCTAGTGCTAATGGTGACTGTCTCATTACACCACAATACTCCTGTGATATTTATTATTTCGCACGGTGTGTATGGATTGTTAGCATGTTTTAAACCATAGGTTTAAAGGTAGAATTGTACATCTCAGGTTTTTTAATGGTTACTTTCATTTTCCTTGTTCTTGCACACACACACACACACACAGCTGGACGCACATCTGCAGGCTGACTGCGCCATCTACAGATCATTCCGGATCAAAGGCAGCATCGGGCCAATGAAAGTTCAACTTGTTAGCCAGAGGGCATTCCAGGAGCTAAAAGGTCACATGACAACCTTTTGCCACACCACCCTAAATACATTTCAAATGCAGCGTGTCATCCGAAAGAAAGAACACGCCGACTTCCTGCTGAGGAAAACCATTTCCTGATAAGCAGAATGGTATTATAGAAAAGTGGGAGTACATGCTCTGAAACACGGGTTCTTCGGAAAGTCTTGCTGTACAGAAGGAACCATACCACGGTGCTTTCTAGATACATTGGATTCCTGGCCTGTGCAGGGATCACAGCCCACTGATGAAACAATGTACAAGCACTAGTGGATGTTTACTGTGTGTAGATTATACTTTCAATAACAGATCATGTAAATGTTTATAAAGTGGTACCTCACCTTACGATAGTCCCAGCAAACGAAAAATCCAGGGTACGAAAAACATTTTCCAAAATTTTTTGTCTCTGTATACGAAACAAGTTCTCCCTACGAAATTGCACCATTCAAACAATGCACGAGTTGCTCTCCATTGACCATCTCCCAACATCCTGCCCCGCTGGCCTCCTATTGGCTAGGAGGGATGATGCAGCTCCCTCCCATTGGCTGTCTCCCAACATCCTGCCCCGCTGGCCACCCATTGGCTAGAAGGGATGACGCAGCTCGTTTCATGAGTTTTTTGAGTGTGCTCATTGCAACTTTATTTTTTGGCTCAGGTTTTTAACCTTGCATAAACATTTGTAAGATTATAACTCTGCTAAGAAGACATGGTCAACACGAAGTAAGTACCGTAAAGGGTCTGCTTTTATCATTTTTAAAGAGTAGTACTGGGGGCCTTGGAACGAATTGTTTTACATGTAAAATGTGGTTCTACTTCCGAAAAATCCAGGTTCCGAAAAAGGCTCTGGAACGGATTAATTTCGTGAGGTGAGGTACCACTGTACTATAAAATTGATTAATACAGTGTTTCTAATCAAATAGTTCTGCACATACAACCTGATGATAGCAACCTGTTGCGACCTGGCGATAAAACTGAACGATATTTCAAGTGCTTTGTGGGCTGAAGAAGATTTCCATGATCAAGAAACTTGTGTGATGATTATTCATGATGCTTGGAACCCCCCCCACAACCAGAACCTGACTGCCAGGGCACCGCTGCCCCTGTGTAAGAATGTGGCCCAGATATTTCATTACTCGACCTTGCATTTTCGGTGAGGATAAGAAGGCTTGATAAAGCAATATAAACGAAGCATGTTAGTTTACTACCCATTAAGTCTGTGGTAAGTGCAGCCGGTTACTAATCTGGCTGTGCTCAATTTTTTGAAATACCCAATGGCAGGGAAAAAAAGAGAGAAAAGGCAAAGAAATAATAAAAGTAATGTTTATCCAGTAGGTGGTGCTGCAGTATTTCTGTTGTCATGTGGGACAATAGAGTTATTTTCAGTCATTCATTTGCTAAGACGCTTAATCCGAGTTCAGTTCACAGGGAGGCAGGCCCCGATCACCTCAGACACCTCGACCATCTTATCAGGCCATTGCAGGGCCAACACACATACAACCATTCATGCTTACAACCGGGGTGTGTATGTGTGTGTGTGTGTTGGGTTGGGTTGGAATACCTTATTACGCAATTGTACATGTTTTTGGACTGTGGGAGGAAACCCATGTAAGCACGGGGAGAGTATGCCAGTTGTACACAGAAACGCCCCGAGCCCGGGACTTGAACCCGGGACCTTGTTGCAGTGATTTGGAAATGCTAGCTCCTGTGCCAACGTGCCGTTCTATTATTATCATAATTATTGTTATAAAAACAACAGTTGTTCTGTGTGTGTTCATGAATAATATTTTGTTTTTACTTCGTACAAATCTTAAGTGGTTCATACCCTGGAAACTCTGAGCTGTTCAGGACCTGATAACGGAAGGCAAGAATGAGATGCAGCAAGTGAAAATGATACAGGATGGAAGGGAATGAGAGGGAAAAGAGAAAAGGAGGAATACTAGCACAGAAAGTGATGAAGAAAATCTCAAAGTATACAGGTGAACCAAAAAACCTCTCAACTTTCAAAGTTAAATAAGAATAAAAAAAGGTGAATAAGAATCAAATAATTATTCACACATGTGAAACTAGTGATGTCAGAGAGGTGCTGAGGTCTGATGGAGGTCCAACCCTGACTTGAATACCTTGATACTGAAGAAGTGGATGTGTGGCTTCAGTAAGATGGAGCTACAACACACCGCTCGAAGATCATTGGAAGTACGGTACTGAAATAAATATTTTCAGGTCATGTGATCTTGTTGTTACGTCGTCTGGCGGCCCATTCCCCTCGCCACGCCCCCCCCCCCCCCCAAAAAAAAAAAAAATCAACCACAAACTCTTGATTCCCCTTGAGCTTCCTATTCAGCAGGGGATAGCAGGGGACATTACATCTGACTTCATAAAGTAAGAAGATGCGTTGAAAAGATGGCAAGAAAGTAAAATGGAAAAAAGTAAAGAAAGAAAAGGATAGAAGCCTAAAAAGAACAAATAAAAAGAAGAAAGTGGCCAAATGTAAAGAAAGTGGAATTTAAAAAAGAAATATAAAATAAAAAAACAATCTCAAAGGAGACATTAAAAGAATAAAGAATATAAAGAGTGCTGATAAAAAAGAAGAACAACAAAAAAAAACATTAAAAAAGTGAACAGTCAGAGAGTGAAGAGGAATAAAATACTCGTAGGACATGCCGTTATATATAAAATAATCAGCATCACTGTGGTACAGGGACTTACATCACAACACACACACACACACACACACTGTTTAATTACTTAATGAATGTAATGTACATCAAATTACTGAATCTTCAACCTCATGGAAATGTTTAGATATCATTTACATGGTACACACACACACACACACACACACACACACTGGCATTCATGTGATCTCTCTGATGAGGGCCCCAGTGGGATTCATTACATTTTCCTCCATTACTTTATTAAGTGCTTTTATTATTAAACTTTTGATGATACACACTGAAACCGACTCCACAGCAGACAGCTGCTGATACCAGTGTTGGATAACACATACACACACACACACACACACACACACACACATATATGCACACACCATACGGTGGGGAGGTATCTTGTAGATGTCAATTATCCTCTCACACGTTAGAACTATCAAAACGACTCCGATATACACATCATCTCCACTCAAGGCAGCATCAGAGCCACTTCTGTGGTGTTTATTTCAGTTACATTAATTCTGCACATCACAGCCGAACAACCCTACAAACTCAACGAACAAATGACCCAATAAACGAGCAACCTCACAAATTCAAAAATGAAACAAACAACCTCACAGAATCAGCAATGCTGAAACCCAACAAAGCAAAAACCTCATCATCAAACATGTGCAACAACCCAACAGCCACAACCGATTACAACCTATTATCCCTGTTAACAATCCAACAAACTGAACAGCACCACAACTTAACCCTTTAATGCCCAGCAGGACCATATGGTTCTTTTTCAGAAAATGCCAATAACTACTAGATGCATTCTACACTTGTTGTGGAGTCGCCTGATGAAACACAGCTTGAGCCCACAAGCCTCAGTCAGATGAGAGAC
>CM045730.1:535000-692500 GCA_024760905.1 Plotosus lineatus | reverse complement strand
TCAGGAAAAATGTAGTTTCCAAAATTGGTATTTTAACGCGCCTCATTGGGGTCTCTTCACGCCAACACGGGCGGCTAATGAATTATGAGCAACATATCTTTGTATTGAGTCATTCAAAACACGTGCAAACACTCTCATTTCTACAACGCATGTTAGTGCTCATCTTCGTTTTGATGATGATGACGTGAGCGGCGATATTATTATCCAAAACCGGATTCGATGACAAAAGTGTTGCTATGGATACAGAACTGTCCAACAGTTAAGACACTAAGCTTTGAGACCTTTTGATAGATTTTCTTTTTAGATGTTCGAAAATAATCTGGTCAAGGATCGCCATGCCTTCGCCCAGGTTCATTTCAGATAGGCTCCAGCCTTCCCACGACATGAGCACGATAAAGCAGTTCATTGAATGAATGAATGAATGAATGAATAATAATAATAATAATAATAATAATAATAATAATAATAATAATAATAATAATAATAATAATAATAAGGTTAATTAAATGATTGAGATCTTAAAACACTGTGCCCTGTATTGAATAATTCTCCATATCATACTTCACCTCATACACTAACGGCTTCTTATCCCGAGATAGCAAACCATCAGATTGATCCCTTTGCATGTGGTATATATTCTTGTTATAGAGCTCTAATGATTTTGGGAATAATTTGTGGTACTTGTAGACTTTTGGAGCCAACTGTGTGTAAATCCAAAGGCAAGTTACTTGTGTGGTATACTGAGCTTTGTTGGAGTAAATACAGAGTAATGCACAGTCAACATGCGTCTTGCATAGTTATGAAGTTATTTGAATGGTCAGAACATCAAAGACAATCCCCTGAAAAAAGAGAGAAAAAAAAAAAAAAAATCACGACAACATTTTGGATATACTTTGTTTAAATTGTTGGATCAGTCCGTCAGGTCAAGGCACCAGGACGTTTCAGAGCCGCTGCTCTCATTTTGGGGCCCAGCATCGGGCTTTGTTGATTCTGATTCGGAAGTCTCGATGTCGTGGTTTTCTGTAGATCCATCATCAGCTAGTAAACACTCGCGACTGGTGTGTCCTACTTTGCTCAAATCTGCCAGCAGCACAGCCTCTTCACGGTCCTCATGAACCTTTTCCAGGACTGCATCTGGAATATCACGGTCCGATTCGAGAGTTGGTTGACTTGTGGCCGGAGGATGATTTGTGCGAGTTGCGATCAGCAGGGAATGAGTGGAGGTTGGCGCACTGGAAAGTAGATGAAGATTTAATGAAACTTGGTTCGGTTTATCCTGGTTGAACAGAACGGGCTGAGAGCGACTGATGGTCGCGAGGGCGCCATGGTCCCTACTGGACGCTTCCTGTTTCTTGTATCCTTTTGCTGGATAGAAGGGAGCAGAGGAGGTGCTATTGTTTATTAACCTCGATTTACAGGAAGGGCTGCTGAGCTCAAGATGACGAGGATGTCTGAAAACTTCAGGCTGTAGGGCTGCATCTGTCCGACCTCCACCTGCAACAGCATGTTCACAGTTTCGTTAAGGTTTGGTGATACACACTGGGGAGAGCAACAATGCGAGGCGCTATGCGAACTAACAGCTCGACAGGTTTTTAAGCTGCAGAATTATTACTTTTCTATTAAGTTTCACAAAGCACTTTCCTGAGATCTCAGGACATGAAAAACAATCAGACTCAAGTCTCCACTAATCCACTTCATGTTTTGTAAAGAAGGTCGGAGCCAGAGAACACCGAGGAAAACCTAAAAGGAATAATATGTAACTCAATGCGGTTCAGGTAGGAATATTGTTCCATCAGAAATACCTATTTCTGACGTGCAGCTCCATGCACTCGTGTCGACGTGGACGGTGTTTTCAGACACAGCATGATCAGGTTGAAGATGATGATGATGATGATGATGTGCCTGATACAGGCCTTGGGTTTCCTGGCGACTGTGCATGCCGGCAGTGTATGCTGCAGTGTCGGCGTGCATCATGTGCACTCCATAGGGATAAGAGGACATGGTGGTGCTGTGGTGATGAACAGCGGCCTGTGCTTGTAGAAGGTGCATCATGTGATGCAGGTCCTTAGTGAGTTGAGATACTTCCTGATTTAAGCTGACCATCTAGAAGTTGGGAAAGAGGATAGACTTTATAATCAAATATGGGTCGAGCTGTAAATCAGACATCACTCGAGAAACACAGTGAGTAGAAAAGCATTGCGGTGCTGGAGAGCGGACAGACTACACTTCTGATGTTCATCATACTGGATTGAAATTTGTCCGCTTGTTCCTACACAAGTTGTTGATGTTTTTTTGAGTCAACCCCGAAAACTACTTCATATTATTGTTGAAGTTTTTATTGTGCAAATGACCTCCTCTCTTAAGTCCAGTCCTCTCTCTTGCTCGTCACGATGATCTCATACTAATCAAGCACACGTGGACTGAATCATGCAGACATCATGAAGAACACAAAACACAAACTCATTTTTTCTGAGCTTCTAGTGGCATTTAATCAAAATGCAATTTCTTGAAATATAATAAAACAGCCCCAAGTGCAGCTCACTGGCTTATCAAAGGCCGCTCATGTCTCTCACTGTCAATGGTGTGAGGTCTAAAGGAACCATCGCCGACTTTCGACAAGAGTAGCTGAAAAGCCGTCAGCATGTTTTCGCTCTGCGATGGCCTGGCGAGCTGTCCAGGGTGTACTCTGCCCTCGCTCGGGAGTCGGCTGGGATGGGTGCCAGCCTACACATGAGAATCCAATTAGGATTAAGCGGTTACAGAAAATGAACTGATGACGACGATGATGATGATGATGATAATAAAACAGACGGAAAAGAAACACAAATGGAGCCGCCACTTCGTGGCATTGCTAATGTAGTTCATCGGCCCTACGTGGGGACTGGTGTTAACTACCCATGGACTCAACTTACACTTCATTTTTCAAGTTGACTGGAATGTGACCTTTAAAGGTCATTTAAGTTCAAAGTTAATGGTCTCATGAAGATTCTTGTATAGATTTTTTATGAGAGTTTCATAGTAATGACATTGTTTATTAGCACTCTTCGACGATAGACGCACTCTCTTTCCAAAACTATGATTTTGTTCTGACAGCTTTCACCTTGACATTCCAAAATCAAATAACCTCCGGGATTCAAGCATGGGTGTGAGCAAATTAGAACAAGATTGATTACAAAATTTGCTCTCGGCTTGTCTGGGAATGCCTCGGTGTCCTCCCGGAAGAGCTGGAGGAAGTGGCTGGGGACAGGGATGTCCGGACCTCTTTGCTTACGTTGCTGCCCCCGCGACCTGACCCCGGATTAAGTAAAAGAAGATGAGATGAGCGCATGTGTGTGTGTGTGTGTGTGTGTGTGTGTGTGTGTGTGTGTGTGTGTGTGTGTGTGTGTGTGTGTGTGTGTGTGTTGCCTTGCAATGGTTTGGTAAGCTGTTCAGGGTGTACCCTGCCTTTGCCCAGTGTTAGATGAGAAGGTTTCAGCCTCCCTGAGAGTAAGTGAGTGTTCCCTGTCTCTCTTATTTTTTTCACACATGATTATATTCATGAAACATGAGTCCTGATAATCAGCAGTTATATTTCAGGGAGTCGTTTTATATAATACATTTATTTGCCCCCTCAGTGCAGCTAACTGGGTTATTAAAGGCCACGTCTATCACTGTCTGTGGTGTGAGTAGTGTAAAAGAACCATCGCTGACTTTCGTCAAGAATAGGCTGCATAGCCGTCAGCGTGTTTCTGCCCTGCGATGGCCTGGTGAACTGTCCAGGGTGCACTCTGTACAGAGTTGGCTGAGATGGGTACCAGCCTACCTGTGACCCTAATTAGGATTAAGCAGTTCCGAAAATGAATAAATTAATTTATTTGCTGAGATCCCAGTGCGTTTCAAACCTTATCAGACTTAATTGGCTTCCTTTGGTGTTGGAAAATTGCTTACTATGTACTACAGTATTTACGAAAAAAAGGGCGTACAGTACTTTGGGGCAAAAGGAAAACACCATGGCCTTTTTGGATTGGCTTTCACATGGCTCACTCTATGTGCTCTCGTTAGAGAGCCCTCGACATTCGCGGGGGTTCGGGTCCGGGCCCTCCCACGAATCGAGATAATCCGCGAGTTCTGTACCTGGACGTAAAACCCCATGTATGACGTCACATGCGCGAATGAGCAGCCGGAAGTAAAATACTATGTATCTATTACATGCCCGAAAAAATATGCTTCGTAAACACATTCTATCGACAGTCTTACTGATTAATACAGTATTAATGTAATAAAATATAGTCATGATTAAGAAAAACTTTCCAATTTTTACTCTTATTTTTAATGATGATAAAATAGAAACATTATACAGCATATAGTGTTGTAAAGCACTCGTTTTAAAGTCTTTTCCAATTATTATTCCAGTACAGTACCTCAGTTCATTCTGAGAATGTTTGTGTGTGAGATTTTGTTCTGTCGCATGTTTAACAAACGATACCAAAAGGATCAACTTTATTACGCTTCATGTCCTTTTACATTCAACTTGGAGTGACATCTTGGAGTGACGTCTCCAAGATAACGCTGCCTAGAGGGCGACATTGTGGAGTTCTCAGAGTCAAATTGTTTCTTTGTTCGTTTTAATTTGTTTTATTTGTAGTTTTGTTCGTTCATGTTTTGCACTATACTCATCTTTGACCGGTCGACTCTACTACAGCTATCAGATTGGAGTCTTCTGAAGTTTAGCACCTTACTCATCATCATCATCATCATCATCATCATCATCATCATCATCATCATCATCATCATCATCATCATCATCATCATCATCACCATCATTATCATTATCATCGTCTTCCGCTAAGTCCGGGGTCAGCAACCTAAGCAAAGAGGTCCAGATGTCCCTCTCCCCAGCCACCTCCTCCAACTCTCCCGGGAGGACACCGAGGCGGTTCCAGACAAGTGTTTTTGTTATTTTTATATTTTATTCTGTTGTAATATTATGACTCAATGATGTTACACCTTTCTGAGCTATTTTGCGCCCCCTACTGATGGTACTTCAAGAGCCTGTAACAGTCAATTTCTCCATTGTGAGATCAATAAAGCTGCATCCATCCATCCGTCCATCCATCCATCCATCCATCCATCTATCTATCTATCTATCTATCTATCTATCTAAAACTAAGAGTGGTAAAAAACAAGGGTACAAAGTTTGTTCTCAGACAAGACAAACAAACAACAATGATTACAATACTTCCACCAAAACTCCATTTTGGACAGTTAGGAGAAAAGGACTACCGTCAATGTTGTAGAAGAAAAACTAGACTGTGCGCTCTGCATATATTCTGCATGCCGCCGTGGTCAATAGGCTCTGACTTGCGGTTAGGGCAAAAAGCTGGTAAACAGAAACACATCGATATGGAAAACGATGCGGTAAATGTAAATACTTGGGATGTTTTGAATCGCTAGAGACATTTAATGACGTATAATATCATGTAAACATTTGCAGCATGCCCAGGAAGGTTTGGAAGATACAGCAACACATAATAGGAGGTTCACACCTTAATAATATTCCCCATACCAAACATGTCAACTGCCACGCCCACCTCTCTTGTCTTAGTATAGTGTAGCAGGGATTTCAGTTGATATATTCAACAAATTACAAGCAATTTTTCGGACACTTTTTGTACAAGAGGATGAACAATCTCGTAAATGTTATCAATATATTCTACACAAGTCTCGCTCTCAGGTTCAGAAATCAATCATCTGAGGCATGTACGTTAGTTTTATTCGCTTAATGTTAAAGCGATTCCCGAGGGGAATCAGAACTTGCAGCCTGTCCCCAGAACTTGAGAGATGAAAATATACAAAACGGCACTACACATTTATAACCACAAACACTTACAGTTAAGCTACACATCTAATATTACATCATATAAACGAGCAGTAGCAACATGATAGATTTTGTATTGATTACAGATATACACAATAACAGACCAGTTACATACATGTTGGTTACACTGCGGCTAATAATAAAAAGTCATTCATAAATTTCAGGGTCAGTAATGTTACTTAAGCTTCAAGCCTGCGGTCTAATGAAGGTTAAACTGAGTCACACTCACCGGGGAAAAGTTCCTTCTTTACGACCGCCTGCACGGTTTTGACAGCCAACAGCTGTCAACAGCATGAATTAACCATATTGACACCAACAAAGCTAAACCTAACGTATTCCAATTCAATTCAATGTTGTTATGTGTCATAACTTACAATTGTAAGGATGCCAAAGGACGTGAACTTTCAAGTGAACTAGTACCCAAAGCAATGTTTTGCCCGAACCGGAAGCTGAAGCCGAATTAGCACACGAAAGGGGCCTGTGTGCGGTCTAATTTTTCTCTACATCATAGACTACTGTGGTGAGGGGCAGTGGTGGTCTAGTCGTTAGGGCACAGGATCGCTGATCCTAAGGTTGGGGGTTTGAGTCCCCACAGAGTTATCAGTGTCCCCCCAGTGCACTAACTGGGTTATCAAAAGCGGGCCATGTCTGTCACTGTCTATGGTGAGAGGTTGATGTAAAAGAACCATCGCTGAGTTTCGTAAAGAGGAGCTGCAAAGCCGTCAGCGTGTTTCTGTCCCGCGCTAAAAAGGGTTGTGTCAGGAAGGCCATCCGACGTAAAAACCTATGAACCAAATCAAATGTGCGAATCAGATGATTCGCTGTGGCGACTCCAGAAAAAGGGAAAAAGCCGAAAGGGAAAGAAAATTGACTAGTGTGGTGAGTTTAGGAGCCTGCAGAGACTCTCTGATTGGTAATGGGTATGGGCAGGGGTGGGGCTGACTGTTAAAAAAGAGGCATCCAGATCGATATTCTAAAACAGTAACGACAGCTCGTGGTTCTACTTGCTTCAATTTCTCACTTCACCAATATTTCCAACCTTTGTACTGATGATGCTGATGTTGATAAATGAAACGTGTAATGTGGTTCTAATTTAAAAAGGGAGGACTGAGGAATGGGGTGGGTATAAAAATTGAAGACAAAAATGGAGGTGAAAAAATGGCCACTATGAGGGATGAGGCAGGAGATTTTTTTTCGGTATGAAATGATCTGCAATGCGGAAACACGCTGAGTCTTAATGCATGCTGTACCTCACTGTACCTGCATCCCATCTGTGTGTGTGTGTGTGTGTGTGTGTGTGTGTGTGTGTGTGTGTGTGTGTGTGTGTGTGTGTGTGTGTGTGTCCATGTACTTGTACCTTTTTGTTGAGTTGACTGATGCTCTCACGGACCTCCTCTGTGTCCTGGAGTAAGGTGCCGTTCATCTGATCATTATCTACAAACAAAATACAAAGAATATACCACAAATTAAACAGCAAAGCCAGTTCCTACTCCTGCTACATAAGTGTATTTTCGAGGAAGTGATGGGCAGGTTTGGTATCCAGGACAGGAACGCAGAAGGACAGATGTTGATAGATTTTGCAAAAAGGATGGAAATGGCTGTGGTGAATACTTTCTTTGAGAAGAAACAGGAGCATAGGGTGACTTATGAAAGCGGAGGTAGGCGCACACAGGTAGACTACATCTTGTGTAGGCGATGTAATTTGAAGGAAGTCAGTGACTGCAAAGTCATCGTGGGTGAGAGCGTTGCCAAACAGCATAGGATGGTGGTGTGCAGGATGACTCTGATGGTGAGAAAGGTGAAAAAGGCAAAGGCAGAGCAGAAGACAAAGTGGTGGAAGCTGAAAAAGGAAGAGTGTCGTGTTGTCTTCAAGGAGGAGTTGAAACAGGCTTTGGGTGGCCAGGAAGTGCTTCCAAATGACTGGACAACCACAGCAAATGTGATCAGGGACACAGGTAGGAGAGTACTTGGTGTGTCCTCTGGAAGGAAAGTAGATACGGAGACTTGGTGGTGGAATGAGGAAGTGCAGGAGTGTGTACAAAGGAAGAGGTTAGCCAAGAAGAAGTGGGACATTGAGAGGACCGAAGAGAGTAAACAGGAGTACAGGGAGACACAGCGTAAGGCGAAAGTAGCAGTGGCTAAGGCCAAACAGAGGGCATATGAGGACTTGTATGATAGGTTGGATAGTAAAGAGGGAGAAAATGATCTATACAGGTTGGCACAGCAGAGAAATAGAGATGGAAAGGACGTGCAGCAAGTTAGATTGATAAAGGACAGAGAGGGAACTCTATTGACTGATGACAGAAGTGTGCTGGGAAGATGGAAAGAGTACTTTGAAGAGCTGATGAATGAGGAAAATGAGAGAAAAAAGAGTAGAAGAGGAAACCATTGAGGGGCAGGATGTAGCAAAGATCAGTAAGGGTGAAGTGAGAAGGGCATTGAAGAGGATGAAGAATGGAAAGGCAGTTGGTCCTGATGATATACCTGTGGAGGTATGGAAGTGTCTAGGAGAGGTAGCAGTAGATTTTCTGACAAGAACATTCAACACGGTACTAGAGAGTGAGCAGATGGCGGAGGAGTGGAGGAGAAGTGTGCTGGTGCCCATTTTTAAGATCAAGGAGACGTGCAGAGTTGCAGCAACTACAGAGGGATAAAGGTGATGCGCCATACGATGAAGTTATGGGAAAGAATAGTGGAAGCTAGACTAAGGGCAGAGGTCAGCATTTGTGAACAACAGTTTGGTTTCATGCCAAGAAAGAGCACCACAGATGCAATGTTTGCCTTGAGGATGTTAATAGAGAAGTACAGAGAAGGTCAGAGGAGCTACATTGTGCCTTTGTGGATCTGGAAAAAGCATATGACAGGGTGCCAAGAGAAGAACTGTGGTATTGCATGAGGAAGTCTGGAGTGGCAGAGAAGTATGTTAGAGTGGTGCAGGACATGTATGAGAGATGTAAGACAGTGGTGAGGTGTGCTGTCGGTGTGACCGGCAATTCAAGGTGGAGGTGGGACTGCATCAAGGGTCAGCTCTGAGCCCCTTCTTGTTTGCTATGGTGATGGACAGGCTGACAGACGAGGTGAGACAAGAATCTCCATGGACTATGATGTTTGCAGATGACATCGTGATCTGTAGTGAGAGCAGAGAACAAGTGCAGGAAAATCTCGAGAGGTGGAGGTATGCCCTGGAAAGGAGAGGAATGAAGGTTAGCCTCAGAAAATCAGAATACATGTGTGTGAATGAGAAGGACCCAGGAGGAACGGTGATGTTACAGGGAGCAGAGATAAAGAAGGTGGAGGATTTTAAGTACTTAGGCTCGACAATCCAGAGCAATGGAGAGTGTGGAAAAGAGGTGAAGAAGCGTGTGCAGGCAGGCTGGAATGGTTGGAGAAAAGTATCCGGTGTGATGTGCGATAGGAGAGTGTCAGCAAGAATGAAGGGAAAAGTGTACAAGATGGTGGTGAGGCCAGCGATGTTGTATGGCTTAGAAACAGTGGCGCTGAGGAAAAGGCAGGAGGCAGAGCTGGAGGTAGCAGAGATGAAAATGTTGAGGTTCTCCCTGGGAGTAACGAGGATGGATAGGATCAGAAATGAGTATATCAGAGGGACAGCTCATGTAAGATGCTTTGGAGACAAAGTCAGAGAGGCTAGATTGAGATGGTTTGGACATGTACAGAGGAGGGATAGTGAGTATATTGGCAGTAGGATGCTGAGGTTGGAACTACCAGGCAGAAGGCCTCGAGGAAGACCGAAGAAGAGATTTATGGATGTGGTGAAGGAAGACATGAAGGTTGTTGGAGTCAGAAAAGAAGATGCGGAGGACAGGGTGAGGTGGAGGCGGATGATTTGCTGTGGCGACCCCTGAAGGGAGCAGCCGAAAGTAAAAGAAGAAGAAGAAGAAGAAGAAGTGTGTTGATATATGCGAGAGAGCGAGAGAGAGAGAGAGAGAGAGAGAGAGAGAGAGAACACATGTGGGTATGTACTTGTACTTGCTAAATATTGAAAAATGGAATACTGTACAGTAGAATCCACCAACACAGTGTGGACGTTTTTGGTAAGTGAGGACCATTTGGTTGGTCCTTCCTTCTTCACTGCACTGTTAAAGGTTTAGACATGGTTTTTGGGTTCAGGTTAGAGTTAGGTTATGGTGGGTTGGGATAAAATGAGGGGTTTTGCATTTAGTTGTGGCGGTCAAGGCTACAATAAGGGCTTAGGAATACTGAACCTTATGTACAGTAACTGGATGTCACCACAAGGGTTGAAGTACAGGATTATGTGTGTGTGTGTGTGTGTGTGTGTGTGTGTGTGTGTGTGTGTGTGTGTGTGTGTGTTACACACTGGTCGAGTGTACCTCTTGTGGCACCCCTGTTGGTTCCACTATGCTCGGTGCTGAAGTGAAATACATGTCCATTATCCTCAATCCCATCAACTACCCTGCAAAGATATACACACACACACACACACACACACACACACACACACACACACACACCAATTTCAAATTTACTATCCAACTAGAAATGAGTAATAAGTAACATCAAAAGCACAATAAAGAATTTAAGATAAAAGAGCATGTATGATGTCACTCTATGCAGTACAGGCATCTCTTCCTACACAGTACAAACCTTGGGCTGAGGTCAGGCGGTGCGAAGCAGCTGAGGGTGGGAATGAGCAGCTTGTTGGGCTTCTGTATAGTGGTGTGTCCTTCCTGACTTGTGAAAGGTGTGTCATGTAAAGTATGATCAGATTTAGGGTGTGGTCTTGGAGACACACTTCTACACGGGCCTCTCACTGGGGAACGGCAGCGGCGTAGAGCGTTAAACTGCCGTAGCTCATCACCCAGCAGGTTCCCCAGGTTTGGGAGGTGAAGGTTTCGATGGGATCTCGATGCTGGAGAGAGGTGACAATGTTCATCTGCTTCTCCACGGGTTTCGATCATGCTGTGATGCTTTCCGTCCATGGATACTCTCGAGTCCATTCGATTGTTCTGAAATTTATTTAAAAAGGCTGCCTAGTTCCATCATTTAAAAAAATTATTCCCATATTTAATGAAGTTTTTTTTACTCTTGTGTTGTTGTTTTTTTGTTGGTCAGTTTTGTGGTTTACATACAATATGTTTTAGATGTGGTTAAAAAAATTCTAATCTTTTCAGAACAAAGCAAAATAAGTCCAAAAAGTGAGGCAATGTAACTAAAGTAATGCAACAAGAATGTAAAATTGTTGGTTAGAATGGAAGAGGAAAAAGTGGAAGACATCACACCATGACACAGATCTTGGGTCCTAGGATGCCCTTTTTATATCATATTTTCATCTGATGTGACTTCGACTAAAACAGCTTTCTATTAGGAGAAGTGGTACATGGCTGCACAAGATCCTCGGTAGTCCACAACATCTTTTCATCTTAATTCAATCCAACTGCTCCTCTTGCCTGTCCTCCCTGACAACCAAATACTTTACCAACCTTTTTGATGGAAATTTAAAATATGTCTTGGATATTCACTCCTACCCCAACTTCTACACCCCACATTAAGGATTCCCCTTCACTGGTGCAATTGCAACAGAAAAGTTCTTGCAAGTCATCTCATTATGTAATCCCACCATGTGCTTACTGAATTCAATCCCTTCCACAATGCTCCAGACCCTTTCTCAACACTATCTCCCATTTTCCACCACTGTCATCTATCGCTACATATCATCTGGCCACATACCTGCAGCATTCAATGTAGCTGTTCTACCCATCCTGAATCAGCCCGGTTGTGTCCATCAGATATCATAAACTACTGACCAGTATCATTTCCCTCTTTATTTTATAAAAATCTTGAACCGACTAGCTACACTCAACTGTCTTTCAACAGAACACCCCCCAGACCCTAATCTGTCTGGTTTTAAAGTAGCACATTCCATAAAGTTGACTTTCACAAAGGAGTTATATGCAGCTAGATTAGCCAAGATGTCATCAGTTCTCATCCATATCAATGTTTTAACAACATCTGGCATATTACACTATAACACTATCTTGTCTTCTCAGGAGTTTTGGAATTTGTGTCTCAGCATGAGAGTGGATTGCTTACTAATTAGTAGATCAACTATATCAGGTTACATGGAAAGGATCTATATCCACTCCATGCAATATCTCCCCTGGTGTCCCTCAGGAGTCAGTACTGAGTCCTTTTCTGTTCTCCTTCTGTAATAGGCCTGCTATAAACTGTTGATATCATATTCTCACATCTGTCCTCATATCACCTCTTGGCAGATGACATACAATTTATATTCCTTAGATTTAACTTAATTTCCTTCCTCTGACATCCATGTCTGGCAGATATCGCATCAGGAATGGCAGCTCATCAGCTAAAACTCAATCCCAGGAATATTAAAATAATGTTCATCTCAGTGGATACATCCCCACATCAGAATCTTATAATCTTACTTGACAAATTTCTTATCTCTTCTTCTGCCACCGCATGAAACCATAGGACTTGTCCCTTTATCTATCAGAGTACAAAGAAGACATGCATCTAAAATCTAAAATCTTCTCTCTTCCATCAAAAAGATGGCAGAATATGCTTTACCTGGAATTCTGAACAGTTGAGCATCTTCAAATAAAGACTGAAAGTCTACCTCGTTCCGAAGTACTTGAATTATCACTTTCTATATTTATTCTTATATTTTTCTTTAAAAAATACTTCCCCTTTTTGTAACTCAGAATAAAGGCCATAAATGTGAATAAATGTCAATGTATATGGTTGATGGTTTCGAAACAAGAATTTTAAGAGTGAAAAATTTAAAACTTCACCAATACAGTAGGCCCTCGATATTCGCGGGGGTTCGGTTCTGACCCCTCCCGCGAATGAAGATAATCCGCAAGTTCTGTACCCGAAAGTAAAACCCCATGAATCATATTACATGCGCGAATGAGCAACTGGAGGTAAAATACCGTGTATCTATTACATGCGCTCAAAGATGTTTCTTAAACACATTCTACAGACAGTCTTACTCATTAATACAGTATTAATGTGGTAAAATGTAGTAATGATTAAGAAAAACTTTTCAATTTTTACTGTTATATTTATTGATGATAAAATATAAACATTATACAGCATATACTGTTGTAAAGCACTAGTATTAAAGTCTTTTTCAATTATTATTCCAGTACAGTACCTGTGGGGCAGTGGTGGTCTAGTGGTATAGGGCATAGGATCGCTGATCCTAAGGTTGGGGGTTCAAGTCCCCACAGGGTTGTCACTGTCCCCCCAGTGCGTCTAACTGGGTTATCAAAGGCGGGCCATGTCTCTCACTGTCTATGGTGAGAAGCATGTAAAAGAACCATTGCTGACTTTCGTAAAGAGTAGGCTCCAAAGCCATCAGCGTGTTTCTGTCCCTTGTTAAAAGGGTTGTGACAGGAAGGGCATCCGACATAAAAACCTATGCCAAATCAAATGTGCGAATCAGATGATTCACTGTGGCGACTCCCGAGAAAAGTGAAAAAGCCGAAAGAAAGAAAATTCCAGTACAGTACCTAAGTTAATGTTTAGAATGTTTGTGAGTGAGATTTTATGTTCTGTAGCATGTTTAACAAACGATACCAAAAGGATAAACTTGATTACGCTTCATGTCCTTTTACATTGCACTTGGAGTGATGTCTCCAAGATGGAGCTGCCTAGAGAGCGACGTCGCGAAGTTGTCAGCGTCAAATTGTTTGTTTGTTCGTTTTAATTGATTTTATTTGTTGTTTTGTTTGTTCATGTTTTGCACTATGCTTGTCTATGACCGGTCGACCCTATTACAGCTATGAGCTGTAGGCTAATAAGCTATCCTGAGTTAATATGCTATGGTAGCTCAATGCTAGCCGCACCCCGTTCTAAACATTCTAAACATTAACTTAGATACTGTACTGGAATAATAATTGAAAAAGACTTTAATACAACAGTTCAGAGGAAACTGTTGTTTCTTTAGGAGGAAGTCTTATTTCTTCAGAAGAGACATCCAGTATTTTCTATCGCTTAGCCAGAGAAGACGCACAGCGTTTGAGTGGCATCATGCAGCTTAACTGGTAATTAAAACACACACAAAAAAAGAGTCTCATTGACAACTTGTGTGCAAAAGAGGAAAAAGGGGGGTTACATCATCTCAACCAATCAGCAGGAAGGAGTACAGCCATTGGCTGAATTTGAGTGATGTGTCAGTTGCTTGGCAGTCCGCGAATACTCAAACCGTGAGTGCAAAACTGCTAATAGTCAAGGGTCTACTGTACCTCTTTTTCACCAACAGGAAATAGATTAAAGTCAACTTACATGAGGGAACCTCGGAGAGCGTGAGAACCTTGCAAGACCCTAGACAGAAAAAAATGGAAAAAACTGTAAACACAAATATTAGCTAAGTGGCTAACATATTGTTTTTTCATGTTTATGTTATTAAAATACACTTTAAAATCCCTTTAGGCCAAAAGAGACACTGATTAAAGTTTATATTGGGACAGTGACTGCAAGATCTTGTTGTGATTTAGCTTCCTTTTTACTATTCCAGCCTCCACAGAGTATATTTAATCACCCTGATCAGATTGTTATGATTACGCTGTTGCACAGCCTTCGACCGCACACAATATTGAACAGAACAAAATAGAACATATTAGCCAGAGAGCACACTCTTCATGTATCTAAATTATAAATAATGCTGTCATGTTTACTCTTGTCCTGTCTTACTGGTGCTCAATTAGGCTCATCATCTGGATTTAATCAGAAACTAATTATGGGTTCAGTGAATAATCAGAACACCGAACGTCTCCAACCTGTGAATGACTCAAACGTTCTGAACCCACCGAGGTTTCATTCAGATGCCTGTTCCCCAGGTAGGCAGCATGTTAAGGCAGTGTTATTCGCTGTTTCTTTCGTCAGACCTTTAAGTGATATCAACTGGGCCTGAATTGAATAATTGCTAAACTGAATAATTTTTAAGTGTGACAGTCAAAGTTCATATAAACTGCTTTTTTAACTTTAAAAATGTGAAGGCCAAATTATATAGATTCATTCTCTTAAATTTTGAGGAGTTAGGAATAAGTAATCATCACGATCTTTGAGTTTTTGTACTTTTATTGATTGAAGCGTTATCCTGAATTTGACAGGTAGCTTATGTCCACTGTCCAAAGATAGCAAACCAATCAGATCGTGCTATTCCCGTGCAGTATAGGATGGGGCAGATTTTTGGTGAGATTGAAGCTCATATCATTGAAAATTCATTATAAAAGACATTCCATTGTAGTAGAAGTACCATTGTATATGAATTGTACATGATCCTTTATGTTCACATTTAATTTGATCCTGAATGAAATAAAGGTGTGATAACAGTGTGTGTGTGTGTGTGTGTGTGTGTGTGTGTGTGTGTGTGTGTGTGTGTGTGTGTGTGTGTGTGTGTGTGTGTGTACCTCGGCCTCACTGCCCTCTCTCAGGTTGTAGGTGAGGTTGTGGTGAATGTCAGAAGTGAACACACTGGCATATTCGGGGTAAAGCTCCAGCACCTCTCTCAGCCCTTTCACACTAATATACTGAAGATCACAATACGTCAGTGCCTTCACGTCCGCGTTTGTCTTAATTACATGATCCTGTGTTGGCAGGTCTGAGCCAATCAGGTCACCTTTCCCTGTAATGACATCAACAGAATTTATTTTTACTTGTGAAAAAGCAAAACAGTTTGTCAGCTTAATATGTTTTACCGTATTTCCGCAACAACAAAAAAAAGAAAGAAAAAACAGAAAAAGAACCAAGATTAAGAGAACATTAGAAACTAGCTTTGCAGGAAACAGGTATAACAATAACCTAGCATTGCATTCGCACAATACACTAGGAAGACCATTGCAGGACCACAAATCCTTTTATCTAAAAAATGCAATGAAGAAGTAATTGCATTACACCAAACTTTAAGATCTGTGTTCAATTAGTGACGTCATTCATTCTTTGAAAAACAGACGCTAATTATTGTCCTTATTTAAGGAAGGCCTCAAAAGTGGTAGATGCTGGTTATGGAGCATTTCTCTCTGAAATTCTGAGGAAAATGGGTTGTTCGAGACATTGTTCAGAACAACAGCATACTTTGATTAAAAACCTGCTTGGAGGGGAAACATAACGAAGGGAAGAAAACGATTGGCTGCTCAGCTCAAATGATCCCAAATGCTTTAAAATGGCAACCAAAACCTGAAGGACGTGGAAGAAAGTGAAAAACTACCAGTCGAATAGATGAAGAACCAGAACTCCACCAACAAAACAATCAGCTCCAGGAAGGTCAAAGGAGGTCTAAAGCTATCTGTGAGGGACATGGATCAGCTTGAATACATCAGAACACTTGAAGAGGTCGTGCTGCTTTATGCTGAAGAAGAAATGCCCTTGAAATGGGCAACAAGAGAACAACCCCAAACATCTTGGTTCCAGACCAGAAAGATTGAAGTTATGGAGCGACAGCCCGATCCCGGACCTCAATCCAATAGAAAAATTGTGGGGTGACAACAAAAATGCAGCTTCTGAGGCAAAACCATGAAATCCAGAATAACTGTGGAATGTCGTCCAATCATCCTGGGCTTAGAAAACCTGCTCACAGGTGCCAGAAGTTGGTTGACTCCATAACACAGATGTGCAACAGTTCTCAGAAACACTGGTTACACAACTAAATATTAGTTCTGTTTATACAGTGAATGTCTGCGTTTGTAAAGCAGAATAAAGAACAGCCTAATATTCACTTTTCTTCGATTTGCAGTGCTTCTCAATTATTTTTAATATATATATATATATATTTTCTCCTCTGCTTAATCTGGGGTCGGCTCGAGGGGGCAGCGGCCTAAGCAGTGATCTTACGGCGGATCACCGAGGCATAGTCATAGACATAGTCCCTTCATTGCGATCTGGGTCAACCCCGGGGTGTCTTCCTGGTTGGACATGCCTGAAACACCACATCAAGGAGGAATTCTGGAGGCATTCTAACCAGATACCCGAGCCACCTCAACTGGCTCCTCTCAATGCGGATTCTTCTCCTAGTTCCTCCCGGATGGCTGAGCTTCTCACCCTATCTCTAAGAGAGAGCCACGCCACCTGGCGAAGGAAACTCATTTCAGCCGCTTGTATCTTGTTCTTTCAGTCACTTCCCAAACCTTGTGACCATAGGTGAGAGTTGGAACGTAGATCGAGTCATAATTTGAGAGCTTTGCAAATCACTGCATCGAGAGTTGGAGGTCCCGGATTGATGAAGCCAAAAGGTCAACATCATCTGCAAAAAGCAGAATTGAGATCTGATGGCCATCAAACCAGAACCCCTCAGCGCCTCGGCTGCACCTAGAAATTTTGTCCGTAAAAAGTATAAACAGAATCGATGATGAAGGACAGTTTTGGTGGACTCCAATCCTCACTGGAAACGAATTCGACCTCTTGTTACCAGTGCAGACCAAGCTCTGGCTCCGGTGATACAGAGACGGAATGTCCCTTAGTAACGGGTCCAGGACATTGTACTAACTGAGCACGCTACACAAGATAGCCCAAAGGACATGGTGGAAAACCGTCTAAATCTTCAAAACACATGTGGACAGATCGGACAAACTACTATGTCCCCGCCAGGATCTTGTAGAGTGTATACAATCGGTCGAAAGTGCCACGGCCAGGACAGAAACAACATTGTTCCTCTTGAATCCGAGGTTGAACCGTCGGTGAGACCCTCATCTCCAGCACCCCTTCATAGACATTCCAGGGTAGGCTGAGGAGTGTCATTCCGTAATCATCGGAAACACACCCTCCGGGACCCCTTTTTAAAAAGTGGGACTACCACTCTGGTTTGCCAATCCAGAGCTACGGCCCTCGATGACCATACGATATTGCAGAGACGTGTCAACCAAGACAGTCCCACAACATCCAGAGGTCTGAGATATTCAGAGCAGCTCACACAGGTACTGTCTCCTATACATGTGAAAATATTACAGCGTATGAGAAGCTACAAAAACATCTCTCTATATACTAGATACTATATACTCTCTATATACAAAAACGTCTCTCTATATATTATACAGACGATTGTTATTGAAGATTGCGTATTGCATTGTTATACCACATATATAACAATGATAAAAGATAAGCCGACTCCCAACACATACAGAAACAATAAGTGACAAACAGGAGGCGAATTCCGTGTTCATGCCGATGCATGATGCACTTTGCTATAACAGAGTAACAACTAAAAAAAAAACCTTTCTTTCGACTTGAAAGAGAAACTAGAAGAAGGTCAGAGCAAAATAAACGGTAAACTGCACCCTATGCAGTTGAAAACAAGTGAGACGATACTTTATTTTCAACTAAATTCTTACAACATATAAGCAAAAGTAAACATTCCCTCCATCTGCCTGGCAGAGTGAACAGGAAGTACGAACCCAATATAGCAAGCACCATGCTGTCCTTCAGCACCTCCAGGGAGCCTGAGCAGACAAAATAGTTGGCGTGGAGCGCATCTCCCTGGCGGATCAGGTACTCGCCAGGTGTGCAGAACGATGTTTTAATGTGCAGCGATAAGGAACGGAGGCAACCACGACTTGCGCCCTCAAACACAGGAAGCTGTAAAATGTCCTTGTTCAGGTGCATAGCAATGTCAGCCCGAAGCTCATCTGGAAAATCGTGCAGCAGCTGTGAATGTACACGAAATCAAAGTATCACTACATTGACTGCAACACATTTCGTGCCCATATCAGCAACAGAGATATTTCTAATAAGATTTGGCTGATTGAAGCATAATTCCTAGGCAATTTAACTCCATTACACTGTGCTGACTTGCAAAAAGGAAGTGGAGACAAACTGCTAGAATGTTCTGATTAGTAGTTTAACTAGCTCGCAGTAGTGGTTCGTCTTTTTTACCAAAAATGTTCCCAGCCTGTTTAGCTATTGTTAGCTTTTATTACTCACCTCGTTAGCATCGATGCCGTTGTTAACAGACCATGTGGTCTGGAAGTACTCCAGCATGCGCTGCTTAAGTTGCTGCGGTAACGCATGGACACGAATGAAGTCCTTCAGGTCCTTCATGCGTGTATGATACAGTGATCGGCGAGAATACATACGCTGGATAATAGCCGTCACATTCCCGAACACCACCGCATGCATGAGTGCTGAGACAGAAAAAAGTTTTTTTGAGTAAAAAAAAAACATACTATATATATATATATTTTTTTTTTTTTTTCATTGTCAAAGTCACTTAATCTAGAGGCTGATGCCCTTCTCAGCCAACTCAGGGCAAGAGTGGGGTACACCTGGGGTTCACCAGTCACCAGTCCATTTCAGTACATATTATATACAGGGATCCCTCACGATTTCGTGCTTCAATGCGTGTAGCTTCAGTTCATCATGTTATTTTAAAAAAAGAAATAAAAATATTCATCAAATTAAAAATAAGGAAATTAAGAAAAAATAGGGGAAAAGTTAAGGAAAATGCCACAAAAACAAGGCCAATTATGCAAAAAAAAACAAAAACAAACAAAAAAAACCCCTAAACAAACACAAAACAAACAAAAAAAACAACAACCCAAAATCTCCCATCAAAACTATTTACATTGTTTTGAGGTGCACGTCTGTGTGTGCACGTGCAGCTGCATGCGCGCACGTGCATGAATGTGTGTCATCTTCTTCTCATGCAATACCATCTGTATGTGTGTGTATTTATATTTTATTTACATCTTATGTTATTTTTAAAAATTGTTTAATTGTTATTATAAGCATTTATAGCATTGAATATGTATTTATTGATATTATATACATATACACATGCACGTATACATCAGTCGGGGGTTGGGGGGGGTGATCCTACTTTGCGGACTTCAATGGTCGTGTAGGGATCTTGGTCCCATTTAACCGCAGAAAGTGAGGAATCCTTGTCTATATGTTCTACTACAGTTTCCTTCCACAGTCCAAAAACATGCGTAGTAGGCTCATTGGCGGTTTCAAATTGCCCATACGTCTCACAAGATCAACACTGTTGCAATTGGTTAAGGTGTTCCCCAGGGGTCAGTTCTCATCCCACTTTCTTTCCAAAGGATGGACATTTGTAATAATGAACTGCAATAAACACAGTGCTCATACAAGCACTACAGACAATATATTTGTTTATTTTAAAAGAACAAAATTACGGCTAAAACAAGGCAACTGTACAGAGATAATAGTTACTGGGATATAACAGAAATTAAAATAAAACAACAACAAGGATTCTGCATAATTACTTCAATGTATTGCCAGCTTTTAAACATGTGTGGCGTATGGATTTGACTGATGCTAAACAAGAAAACCAAATTCCAATCATATGGACAGCAGAAAATTTAGACCATTTTTAATTTGGGACCCAAATATTTTCACATCCTTTGCAAAAGTCAATAACAAATGTAATTAGAGTGATTAGATTTTTCCTGATGTTATAACTGGACCAATTTTCTTAGAAAACAATCAAGGAACTCATTTAGGAATCAGTGGAATACATAAGGAAAGTGAAAGGAAACTGCATGAAATAGGAATCATTGTTAGGCGTATACCTCCGATTAGCATGGTGCAGATGGAGAAAATTTTCTCAGCGTCTGTGTTGGCACACACATTTCCGAAGCCGACACTGGTGAGGCTGCTGAGGGTGAAGTATAATGATGCAATGTAGGCGCTACGTACAGGCGGACCTCCAAATGTACTGTTGAGATACGGGCTCTCCAAACGCTTTCCAAGCTCGTGCAACCAACCTGCAGTCAAACAACCAAAAAAAAAAAAAAAAAAAAAAACCCATCCAGAGTTGTTTATGAGTCTGAACATTTCATCTAGATTTTTTTTCATTGAGTATGTGCGTGTCACCTATGTCCCAATCTTGCTGGTTGGCATTGCGTTCCATCTCCTTCCGTCCAATCACATACCAGATGCAGGCCATCCAATGAGCGAGCAAAGCAAACATGGACATAAGGAGCGTGAGCACCATGGCGCTGTATTGAGAGTAACGATCCAACTTCTGAAGCAAACGCAGCAACCGCAGCAAACGTACTGTCTTCAGCAAATGAACCAGAGAGGTCTAACGCACACAAACACACACATACACACATATACACAGACATTTGAACATGTGAGGGCCTCGCACTGACATATGGATTAACATAGGTAATTAATAATTTATTACATTTAAAACTTCTTTGACCCTTAACCTCAGTAACCATGGCGCAGTGTGGAGAATCTGTAGTGTGTGAGAGCACTTGAGTTCAATCAGCGCTGAGCACTGTGACATGCCCACATCGATCACATGCATATTATACTCATTCATTTCATTTATACTTACGACGGTGATGTTGAAAGCATAAAGCAGGTCGAAGGGCAACGCAGCTACCAAATCGACAAAGAACCACGTAGCAGCATAGTGGATGCAGATGGAGCGTGAATCGTAAACCACCTGACCAGACTGGCTCACGTAGGTGGTGCGGAAATTCAGGATGATATCTGTGATGGTGTCAGAGAGATCCTCTGATTACGTGATTGTAGTGTTTTAACTAGAGCGTTCTGATGCTGGTGTTTACTCACCAAGGATGAAGAGCATCTCCACAGCGATGTCCGAGACAATGGTGCTCCTGGCTTCTGTGTCTGATTCCACATATGGTGTGAAACAGACATTATACGGCACCGTCACAGCCACATAAAAAGTTGCCAGGAGGATCATCCAGTCCCATAGTGCCTTGCTCACGCTGTAGTGCAGAAGGATGAAGCGGGATTTCTGCACCGCCGCAACTTTGTACTCGGGCAACGACGGCTTCTCGAACATGTTCTATTGATGAAAAGAACCCAGAGATACATCGTGTCAGGGATGTTGACATTCTGACCTTGCTGAATACGACTTCGCGCATTAGGGGAAGAGTGGCAAGAAAAACAATGCGATGTACAAGACAATTTAAGTCCATGATCGTTCCTCCGTAAGCATCTGGTGTTCTCCGGGGAACATTTTTAAAGTTTCCCAGAGGAACAATTGAAGACACGCAGCCCTCTTTGGTTATTCACTAAAAGGTTCTCTGAAAGACACCACATCTTTTCTAGTACATCGGTTTTTCCAAATGGAACGGCATGCTTGTGTGGGGTTCCTCTGGGTACTTCAGTCAGTTTCCTCCCACAGTCCAAAGAGATGCTCATTAGGCTAAAAGGCTCAGCATGCCATTCAACACTAGTGTGGCCCAAGACCATCCAAAACCGCCCAGAGGGAAAACTTTAACACGAGGTGGTGTTGACATGTCATCTTCTAACACAGCCATTCAACAATGCAACAACATTAAAACGTCAAAAAAGAGAGGAAAACCCCCCCCCCCCCCCCATCATATCGCCCTTTTAATGTCATTTTGTCCATCTTCTCATCTCATCTAGACCTCTAATCACTTTCCTCTTCTATTATGGCCTCATTAATTAATTGATCTTGTCATGAGAGATGAGTCTCCAGAGGGTCAGCAGAAACTTTGTTTTATTCCTCTGCTGGTCATAAATCCTGATTCTGTCATGAGTTATTGAGCTGAAACGAATAAAAATGTCCTTTGTAATTTATAATGAACGCACTTTGGTAAGATGAAATGGGGGTGTTTTAGGCAGCCAAAGGACGTAGAGCTGCAGACACAGTCAATTTTCATCTCGGGGACGTACGTCAGGTTAGACATCTAACTGTTCGGGGATTACTAGTTTTATATCAATTATAAAATTCAATGCTGCTGCTGAATTCTGGATTCTGATTGGTCAAAAGGGTGTTAACTATAAAGAGATATTTATTGTCAGCTGTTGCATGAACAATGAAAAACAGTTTAGCAGATCTCTTTTCAGCAGAAATGGTCAAATATTGCACAATAGACAATGAACTACACTGAGTTATAGATGCACGTACAGTCAGGACACCCCATGAAATAGTTAACGCTTTATTAAGAAATGTTCACATAACAATGTCTTCACATTGACATAACAAAGATCTTGCTTTTATATCTAGAAAATAATGTGATTTAATTGTAATTATACAACATAAATTAACGTATTTATCCACAAACACACGATATAAACAACAATGCATATTTGATTGGAGGAAAAATTAGGACAGCCTACCCCCTAAGAATAACTAGATCTACCCCCTTTGGCTGAAATAACTTCCGTGAGATGCTTCTTGTAGCCATCAACCCGTCTCGGACATCAATTTGAAGAAAGTTTGCCCCAGTCCTCAATCCAGAATTCTTTCAGTTGTGAGATGTTTGAGGGGTTTCTTGCACGCACGCGTTTCAAGTCACCCACCAGCATCTCAATTCGATTAAGATCCTTGCTTTGACTGGGCCATTCCAGGACTCTGCACTTCTTAGATTACAGCCAGTCCTTGGTGCATTCACTGATATGTTTTGGGTCATTTTCATGTTGCAGAGTCCAGTTCCACTTTAGCTTTAACATTTTTCAACAGATGGTTTCACATGTTCTTCAAGCACCCTCTGATGCACACTAAAAGTCATGATAGATTCTATGATGGTGAGATGGCCAGGTCCTGCTGCAGCAAAGCATCCCCAAACCATGACACGTCCACCTCCATGCTTCGCAGTTGGTATGAGGTTCTTTCCCTAGATGCTACATTTGTTTTCCACCGAACATGTCTTCTGTTCTGGTGTCCAAATAATTCAACTTTAAACTCATCTATCCAAAGAGCATTGTTCCAGAAGACCTTGTCGTGGTCTATGTTATTTCTGGCAAACTTCAATCTGGCTTTAATGTTCATTTTAGAGATAAAATGTTTCCTCCTTGCACACCTCCCATGAAGATCAAACTTGTGTCGTCTCTTTTTGATCGTAGTTGATGCTTTCACATCAACAGTCGGGGGAGCCTGCTGTATCTCCCGTGATATCTTTTTAAATCCCTTACTACACTCATAAGCAGCCACAGTTTTCTTTCTGAAGGCCTCAGAGAACTCTGGTTCTCACCATGGTGCTCAGTCTCACTTCAACAGACACAACAAACGAAATGTCGGAGGTTTTAAATAGACCGAGCCTTCTTCAAAACGCTGGGTAACGGCATTCTGATCATATGCACCGGATCTGATACACCTGTGTGTGATTCTAGACATTTTAAGTGGGGAAATAATATGCAGAAGCGTCTACACCGAAATATGTATTGTTGTTCATCTCTTTGGTTTTATGCGTAAAAATATGTTAATTTATGTTGTTGTTTTTTTTTTTTACAATAAAATCACTTTGTTTTCCAGAAATGATGTGAACATTACTTAATAAAGAGTCTTGTTCTCAATTTTCAAAAATAAAATTCATTAGAAATACTAGGATGAACCCAGAAAGTGTGTGTGTGTGTGTGTGTGTGTGTGTGTGTGTGTGTGTGTGTGTGTGTGTGTGTGTGTGTGTGTGTAAAACTACACAATGCTGTAATGAGCACCACTCCAGTTTTTGACATTGGTGACCATAGCAACAAATGTACCAAACGAGTTGTGATTTTTAGCTATTTTATAATGACCCTGATCATTACCACTAAGCACAAGCACTTCTTCATAGGCTTTTTAATCTTGGAACAAATTTGGGGAAGAGTACAGTATTGCATAAGTGAAGGACAAAAAGAAAAAACAGATCCCACAGTCTTTATTACGCTCGCTGATTCTGACTCAATGCTTCATTTTTGCTGAGAGAAACATTCATTCATTCATTCATTTCCTGAACCGCTTAGTCCTAATTAGGATCGCGGGGAGGCTGGCGCCCATCTCAGCCGACTCTGGGTGAGGGCAAGGTACATCCTGGACAGCTTGCCAGGCCATTGCAGGGCCCTCAGACAAACAGGATGACAAAAATTACTCTTTGTAGATTATTCCCATGAGCCTTGTCACTTACACTGGAGAAGTGCGTGTAGTATATCGTATCGTATATAGGAACATAAGCCCTGGAGTTCCTGTCCAGCTCCCATAATGCATCAGGGGTCAGAATGAATATTACATAACTGAAAAATAATCAAACTGGAAAAATAAGGTGTCAGAGATTTATAAAGCTTAAAAACCTATCAATACGGTTTGCACTTAGACCCAAATCGCACTAAATAATTGGGTGGACGCAGTCAGAATGTAGTATACGCAACTATTCCTAACTAACCCTGTTAGGGACTTTATACTTGTTAAACATAGATGTGAACATGAAAAAAAAACGTGCAATATGTGAATGAAAGGTGCAGAGTGCGGTGCAGTATTTATAAGGACTGGATGGAGGCACTGAGAAAGTCATTCTGAAATCTCATTGGTCATAGTAAGATTGTAATACGAAAGCTGTGGACATGGTGAGGAAATAGGAGGCTTTTTCCACTTGTTTGAGCCATAAATGCTGTTCCAGTGTTGAATAGCAGTGCTGGTTGTGATGCCAGAGTGTTCAATAATGAAATTAGTGCATGTTTAAGTTTTTCCTCTGGGCTGTTTGTGCACACACTCGTGCATCATGCCATGCTGGGCCTTTCGATTCGAAGCCCCCACCCCTATACACAGCTCTAGTTATGGCTATCCTGCTATGCCTTACACTGCACTGAAAGGGACGGCAACACACTTCAGAAAGACAGCCAATCAGAGCAGAGTAGGCACAGAGAGCAAAAACACCATAAATGGGAGGAGAAATCAAACCGTGCAGCATGCGTGCCCATTATTAGCGTTTTAAGATGAGGTAGGGAAGCAGCTTGATGAAGAACTGTAGAATTTTTTCCACTGATAACCAAGATGAAAAGTAAAGGTCTGAATATGGGTATCGAACCTTTCATAAAAACATCCTTTTGAGGGTGCCCTTCCTGACACAACCCTTTAGCAAGGGACAGAAACACGCTGACGGCTTTGCATAGACAGTGGGAGACATGGCCCGCCTTTGATAACCCAGTCAGCTGCACTGGGGGGGACATAGCAATTTGAAGGAACGAGAAAAAAGTCCAGCAAAGATGTGAGGGAGCAGAATAACCAGCAGGACAGTGCAAGAACATGAAACACTAACCATGCAATTGAACAAGGACACGGCGAAGTGAAGGAAGGATACACACCAAGCCACAACATAGTAACACGAGATAAAACAACAACAACCACAACAACAACAACAACAACAACAACACCAATCACAAGAACAACAAATCTGTCATGACAACCAACCTGATAATAACTATGGACGCACTCATAACAATGTGATATTTAATTCTTGAGGTTCTATTCATTACGAAGATGTAGTTCTGCAATAGTGTATTTGGATTTTGTTTGGATGTTCTCAGTGGGGGCCGCACTGGAAGAGAGAGAGGAGTCAGAAGCAGGAAAGTGAAATCGGGACCTGGATGGGCGTTGCAAAGCAATGCAAATTACAGATCAATGATGATCTAATCACAAAAAGAGTCACAATTAGATGACATTAATGAAAGACCTCAAATGATCTAAGAAACCAGAGATAAATCCCCAGTGCAGCTAACTGGGTTATCAAAGGCCGGTCTCTCACTGTCTACGGTGAGAGGCTGTAAAAGAACCATTTGCTGACTTTTGACAAGAGTTGCTGCATAGCCGTCAGCGTGTTTCTGCCCTACGATGGCCTGGCGAGCTGTCCAGGGTGTATTCTGCCCTCACCCCGAGTCGGCTGGGATGGGCGCCAACCTCCCCACAACCCTAATTAGGATGAAGTAGTTACAGAAAATATGTGAATGAATGAATGAATGAATGAATACATATTATAGTGTATAAGGGTAAACACACAATGAACAAAATTGAAACATTAATAAGTAAACTTTATCAAGGGAAAGATTCGGTGGGTTGAGATGCATGTTATTGTTATGTTATATATACAATTATATTCCAAAAATGTGGATATTGCTACCTGACTGTTTCATATGACCTTAAATACAATTTATACCAAAACCTAAAGTAATAATTTGGCTGATATAAGTTACAGTGGCACTAAAATATTAATTGCTATCTCACAATGCTAATCACGAATGTCATGGCAACAATAGCTAACAATTTGTGTGCGAATATCAAAAACTTACAACGAGTTAGAAAAAAATAAGATGGAGATAATAATATGTCCGCTTACAATTTTTGGTCCTCCTAAGTTTTATGGATTTTTTTTTTACAGTGTTGTGCATATTCCTTATATCTCATGCTCACAACATATATTGCTGATAAGAAGAAGGTCCCCCAAAACCACATTATATAAATCAGAGTGTTCAATTGTGGACAGATGAGAAATAATCCAACAGTTTTTCCTCAAGAACGATTGCTGCAAGTTTACAATAAAGACAAGGTCACTGCATAGTTCCCAGTTGAGATGGTACAAAGCCAGACCCATGTGTTCCACCAGGGTCTGAGACAGAGTATCAGAGATTTTGGCAAAAGTAAGGAAGGTAGGAAAGAACTCAAGTTCCTCATGAAATCCATGTCCAATTAAACCAACCAACCCACAAGCTACTACATGATATTTCCACCTGATGAAAGAGATCCCTTGACATGTTGGTACATTTTCTGGAGCAGCACTCTGTTGAACGTCCTACTGCCAAGAAGGATAATGAGTGAAGAAGGCATAGTCATCCTGTCAGGAAAAGGCAAGACATTGATCCAAGAGGTCATTAAATTGATGTCTGCTCTGAAAGAGGCAACCGCTGTGAGAAACCTCAGGATGGAAACAACCCATCATTTCACTGAGCTCTCCACTCACTATTTCCCATTCTGAACCCACAATGCATTGGGCAAATTTCAAGGTTTCCGTTGCAATGCCAATAAGCTTTTACTGGAGAGGGTAGCAAACCTGGTCTTCCTAATCCGGGCTGAACTACTTCCAGTTGAAGGAGCAATCAATACAGGACTTTAATGGTCACTCCACCAGCATGTTTCCATGTTTCCATAGTATCTTGGTGCTTACAACGAGCTGGGATTCCTGAACGCCAGTGACACCAAAGACATGAATATATGCAGGACTTTGGAAAGACTCTTCTGTCCTGTTCATGTGCCATTTAAAATGCATCTCTTTGTTCAATTTAAGTCCCCAGTGCAAATAACTGGGTTACCAAAGGCCGGCCATGTCTCTCACTGTCTATGGTGAGATGCTGTAAATGAACCATTGCTGACTTTGGTCAAGAGTAGCTGTATAGCCGTCAGCATGTTTCTGCCCTGCGATGGCCTGCTGAACTGTCCAGGGTGTACTCTGCCTTCGTCCAGAGTCAGCTGAAATGGGCACCAGCCTCCCAATGACTCTAATTAGGATTAAGCGGTTCAGAATATGAATGACTGAATGTTTAATTTCAGAAGAGAGATTTTGGACTTTAGTTCTGGACTGATAAAGTTGGTTAGGTTATCAAATCAGATTATTTTAACTCACCCTCTGTGACAAATAAGTTTTAACCGATTTCTTTATTATTTTTATAGTTATTTAGGAATTGTGTGAAAAGAGTGTACTATACCAAAATCAATTGTCGAACAATTTAAACAGGTGAATATGACACCATATCTTCTACTGGTCCAAAGGCATCCATACCAACATTTGCAAATGGAGGAAAGTTGGCAAAGATTATGTCAGCGGGGGATCTGATCTTTTTTCACACTTGGCTTTAGCCACTGTTGCTGGCATGCTGTTCACTTTTGGATGACTTTCTTAGTTGCTGAGCTGACGGAGGGATTCAGTCATGATGATAAAGGGTGAACAGCATGTGGTTTCTTCCTCTACAATAACCCTTATCGTGTAAATCCTGAAGAAATAGTGCTGAAATATATACAGACGCTCCCTGACTTACGTTTTTGTTTGGTTCCGGACTGCCAAACGTAAGTTGAAAATGAACGTAAGTTGATACTGTATGTTCCAGTTACGTATGACGTTCATACTGTACCATACATCCATAAATACCATTACCGTATCTCATAAAACACCCCTAAATCAATTATTATAAACATAACATTGTAAAATAATATCAAATGTATCAAATTATATCAACATTAATTTCAAATAAATTAAATTCAAGCTAAATAATTTCAAATAGATACATTTTAATCAAATTCACTCATCAAATATGAAAATACAGTATCAAATATAACCTTTAACATTCTCTATGATGCGATCTTTCTGCTTGTAAATGGTTCCGATGGTCGACGGATGGTGACTTTACATAAAGCTGAGACGAGTCACTTTACATGAAGCTTAAAACAGCCAATCAACGCTTACAATATGTGAGGCGCTCCACCGAAAGTAGTTTACTTGCTTGTGCTTGAGACAAAGCACGGGTTATCCGGACTTCCGGTCTTTCAAGTGAGCAAGGGCGCCGTTGAATACTCGTTTAGTACTCAGCCTGCACTGATGTGAATCACCAGCAGAGCGGAGAGTTCTTTTCTGGACTCGGGTTTTCATTCATTTTACAACTCTCTTTCCTTAAACTGAGTATGCATGGTAGATTGTGCCGATCCGAGCAGATAGTTAATTCATCTCTGTGTATGAGACTTGCTAATAGGCTTACGCTTCTGACCAACCATATTTGCTTAGGGTTACAAAAGTCCGCAAAACAGTGTAAACACAAAGATCACAGAGATGACGTCTTAACACAAGGGTAACAAGCTATATAACTTAAATTATATATATATTCTAAATATATAACGATATACTGTATATATAACTGAACTGGGAAGAAGGAGGGGCACGTTCAGTCTGTCGTTTGTAAACAATGGACACAGCGTCATTACGTCATTGCGTCATTATGTCAGTGTACTACGTAGGTCCGTCTAAACTCAAAATTTAACAATTTTTTTCGGAAAAAACAAAAAAACCGTAAAATTGAAAAAATGTAAAACAAATGAACGTAAGTCGGGGAGCATCTGTACAGTAAATTTGATACATTTTAGGATGTTTCATTTCTTCAGGTACAGGTAACTGGCTGAGCCTTCTGCCATATTGCCAAAATAACTGGGTTTCGGTTGTACAGATGACCTGAGTTCCTGAAGTTCCGGAGGTCTCAGTGTAACAATTTCAACTTTATAATACGATATGAGCACTTCGATCATCGATCATCGATCACGGGGAGGCTGGTGCCCATGTTAACTGACTCTGGGTGAGGGCAGGGTACACCCTGAACAGATCACCAAGCCATCGCAAGGCCAACATTCACACAACCATTCATATTCACATTCATACCTATGGGGGATTTGAAACAGCCAGTTAACCTGCTGTGTGTGTTTTTGGACTGTAGGTGGAAACCGGAGCACCCAGAGAAAACCCACACAAGCACAGGAAGAACATGCAAACTCCACACTAAAACGCCCAAGCTGGGCATCAAACCCAGAACCTTCTGGTGATGAGGTGGATGTGCTAACTCCTACGCCACAGTGCTGCCTTGGCACATGTTGATAGAAGTAAACAAAACATTTCATGAAGATATTTGGTAAGGGGGGGAAAAGGCGTATTCTTGGTATTAAGAGAAAGCAATAAACTCAAAAGGTACACCTTGGACAGCTCACCAGGTCATTGCAGGGCAATATACACACATACAACCATTCGCACGCACACCAAGGGACAATCTTGTACGGGCAACTAGTACATAATAATAATAATAATAATAATAATAATAATAATAATAATAATAATAATAATAATAATAATAAACACTCCATGAATGTTATTTTTCAACAGCTGAAATAAAGTTGGTTGGGAAGTCCAGTTGAACTTTGAAGGTTTATGAGTATATGGTATAGAGCAGTGGTCTCCAACCTTTTTTACATTCGGGACCAGTTTTATGTATGAAAATGTTTCTGTGGACCGGTTAGAGTCTACGCCGTAGTCTTGTTTTGGTGTCAATGCAGAAAACCCCGCCTCACAAAACTTTGTAGTTGGAAACGGAGGAAGGGCTTTCAGTGCTTCTGTGGCAATGTCAAAAACAGTCGTTTTTCAAAATAAGATCCGGAAGCTCTAATAAAAAAAACTATAATTTGTACCATGAAAGATTTTGTTTGCGGACCGGTATCAAATGAGCCACGGTACCGGTCTGTGGACCGAGGGTTGGGGACACCTGGTATAGATTCTGTTGTGTACCACATCTCAGTGTAATAAATTACTATTTAACAGATGATTGGTTTCTTGCTGTGGTTGTTGTCTTCTGAAGGGCAGTGTTTGGCTCAGAACATTGTATTTTATAAACTCACGTGGCTCTGTGTGAGCAGCGAGATGAGTAAGAGCGATGTTTTCAGACAGAGCCTCATTATTTTGTCCCCATGTTGCAGTGGCTGTGCTTTGTATTTTTTTTTAAATATAAGATATAATTAGTTTTCTAGGTCGTGTTTGTGTGTGCTGTTTGGTTTCTACATTTATATGAAACTTTTCTGGTAGTATAACAAAACAAAAAAAAAGGTCTTCTAATGATGACATTGGAGCAGATACACCGACAGGAGATAACAGATCGACAGGAGCAAATCGACTCAAGAAGTGAAGTGATAGACAGACAGACAAACGCATAAGTGTTGTCTGACGGAACACAGGAGCAAACAAATACACAGAGAAAGGAGAAAGAGAGGAAAACCAAAAGCAGAGGAAGACAGGAGGCAGATTTAAACAATAGACTTACAGGAGCACATATACAGATAGACATTTCAAGGGAAAGGACAGAAAGGTTGATCAAACAGACAGCCACACAAGAAAGAACAAAAAAAAAAGAAAAACAAATGGGAGCATGTTTATCGTATTCACTATAAAGTTTCTTTTGTTTATCCTTTTTTTTTTTTAAAACGAGTTTGTGCATAGGCTGTTTCCTATAACTACAGACTGATTTTAGTCTGTTTTACCGGGACAGCTCTATATTTCACGGGCCCACTGTCTGGCAGCATTACTGCTATAAGATGAGCACCCTGCTTCTATCTGTTGGGAATCCTATTCAGTTCAGTTGGATTGGGGTTAAGTTGGACCTGTGCGCTGCATCCTTCAGACCGATTTGCAGCCAGGATATAAGGCTGAAGCGGCATTTGAATAAGACTGTAGTTTCTGTTGTAGCATGCTTACCACAACTCTACTGTGTTTACCCTGTTTACTTTAAGGTTAGTTTGTTAGTAATGTTAGACTAAAACATTACCCAGTACTGTATTAGAGAAAAGAAAGGCTAAAACACAAACTAGAATTATAGTAAACTGGAAAAAAAAAAATACCATTTTAATAAACAGGATATAACTAGCATTATAATTATAGTTTTATCTTGTTTATTATAATGCTATGTTCGTTTTCTGTAACCGCTTAATCCTAATTAGGGTCGCGGGGAGGCTGGTGCCCATCCCGGCCGACTCCGGGTGAGGGCAGAGTACACCCTGGACAGCTCACCAGGCCATCGCAGGACAGAAACACACTGACGACTATGCAGCTCCTCTTGTCGAAAGTCAGCAATGAGTCTTTGACATGAACTTCACACCATGGACAGGGACACACATGGCCGGCCTTTGATAACCCAGTTAGGTGCACTGGGGGGGGGGGACAGTGACATCCTGTGGTAAGTGGGGCTTGAACCCCCGTCCTTAGGCTCAGTGATCCAGCACCTTTGCCTCTCGGTCATCACCGCCCATTAATGCTATGCTATGTATTATGTGCTGTATTATAACCCAATGCTAGTTGGAACTTATTACAGTATAATGCAAGTTATAGCTTGTTTATGATAATGCTAGTTTTATCCTGTTTACTATAATTCTAGTTTGTGTTTTAGTCTGTCTTCTCTAATACTGGATTATGTTTTAGTGTGTTTATCATCATGCTAGTTTGTTTTTAGCCTGTTTATGACATGTTTTCACTGTTATGATGTTATCAGATGTCTTTGTGGGTTTAGTGCAATGCACCGGAGTGAATATTTATTGTTCATGAGGTAAAAACTAGAAGCAGGTGATATTATGGTTGAGACCCAGAGAGAGAGAGAGAGAGAGAGAGAGAGAGAGAGGTGGCCTTCTTAGCAGGGTGTCTAGAATGGAAAAAATAGGACCATCTGTCTGTAGGTGGGATAGGAAGCGTGTGAAGGAGGCAGATGGAGAGATGAAGCAGGTTGGAGGCTTGGAGATGATCCAGAATACAGAAATAAATCTCGCTTGTTAAAGACTTCCTGGGTTGAAAGGTCACCGTCATGGGTTTCATCCACCTGTCCGATGTAAACTTGTGCATTGCACAGGATTAACTTAAAATGGAAATGGGGCCGAATGTTTACAGTACTTTCAAAATTCCTTTAAAAGGTAAATATGGTGCAGTTGTTTACTTGTATTGAGCCTTTTTGTTTGTTTGATTTCTGTAATGCCAACTTCACATCTGTTTAATAATGTAAATATTCTTGGAATGAAGTTCTATATTACAGCTCAGGATAAATATTTATTATTTACAGAATAGTTGTGATTAATGAATCTGGTGAGTTCTGATTGGTTCCTGACATAGTTATGTGCTGTAGTTGTGTCTGTGAGCAAAAAATGTAAAGAGATTTCCTTGGTAGGTAACGTAGTTTAAAAATTTCACACTTCCTTTCATTTGATTTGTACTTGAGTATATTTTTGCCTGAATAGTGAGTAATATTTTTACACATTTTTTCTATCATTTGAATTCGGTATACTTTCCGAGAGCTTTTTACACCCAGGCTTTGGAGCAAGCGCTGTCTTCCAACTTCATTAAAACCTCAGCAACTTTCCTGCCAGTGATTCCTGCCAAGCCCATCTTGAACTTTTGTCCCTTGATATTTTATACCCCTAACTCTTTCCTTCATGGCGTTCTATGAGTTCTCTATCGAAATTATGGCAACATAAGCAGCTATGATGCAATCATGCAGCCGTTATGTCTACGGGCAGTAACTGCTTACGCGACAGTTGTTCCACAAACTTTTTTAGCCCCAAAAAAATCTTCGACAACATCCGGTAAGCCATGTATGTCTTTCACAGCCTTCAGGGCCGCAAGAGTTAAACTGATCGAGCGCTTGACTCACAATAACTTTCAAAATGGCCAAACTTTTTGTAAATGGAAGCTATGGCTTCCTGGTTGTCGCGATAGAATTCACGTTGTCTGACAGAAGAGATAATGCCATTTGACCAATGAAAATCACCAACCGTCATCTGCCATAAAGAGTTCTGTCTGTGTGAGAAGCTTTAGGTAAGACTGTTGTGGAATATCGGCGCCGCCTAAAACCCTTCCTTCTTAGCCCAGAAGCTTCTGCTAGAACTGAGTGTGACCATATGCAATTCTCTACTGTTATTTGTGGCATCACGGACCTGAATAAAAACATTTTCTCTCATGTAATATGATTTGTATTGAGCAACAACAATAAAAATCCACTTGAGGAAATTGTACATTTTCTCAAGAAATCTGCAGTTATTAACTCAATGTCATAATAATATAAGTGTTGTATCCCATTAGAGAAGACACACATTGATACATCTGAAGTACATGTTGACAGGGTTTTTTATTTTTATTTATTTATTCATAAATCTGTGTATTAACACATGGAGTCTGTCAATACATGCCTGGTAAATATTGGCAAACTACGGAGTTCTTTCCCTATGTATCAACAAATCTGAGATAAATGTTGACACTGGTTGTCTTCTGTGAGATATTTAACAGTTAATGTAAGATAAATGTTCAACTATAGTGTCTTTTCTTAGCTTTCCAAATACAATCTCTGGGACAAATACAATCATTATCCGAGTTACCGTGTATGAATTATGACCACCCGTACTTACGACCACGTCTATCAGATGCCTATTATGAGTTTAGTGTATCTGTCCGGCAGCGCAGTACATGAGATAGTTGTGGCATCTCACACTCACAGCATTCTACCAGTACACTCAGTGAGTAGATACCGTCGCAGTAACATCTCTGTTACAGTACAAATTTACATTCATTTACTGTACACCGTTACCATGGCCCCCCCCAATGGAGTCCGATTCATCAGGTGGAAATTCTACCTGATGAAAGAAAGCAAGGAAGGCACTGTCGTTGGAGACAAAGATGAAAGTAAAAGTGAAATCTCTATCTCTCCCACTCCACGGGGTCTACAATTCTGAAGGATAAGGACTGGATTAAGGAAGCAGTGAAAGCAGCAGCTCCAATCAAGTCAACAATCGCCACAAAACAGCGTCAAGGACCGATTGCAGAGAAGGAAAAGTTGCTATACACGTGGTTGGAAGATAATAGGCAAAGAAATGTGAAAGTGATGTTGCGAGCAGTGCAAAGTAAGGCTACAAGTTTATTTCACATGTTGAAAGAACGTGCAGGTGAAGAATACGCTTCGCATGAATTCATAGCGAGTGCTGCGTGGTGTCGGTTTCATTGTGATAAATATCCGACTTACGACTGGTTGGTCGGAACCGATCTCGGTCGTAACTCGGATAGTGACTGTGTTTGACATACAGAGGCTTTTTATTCATACATCTGTGTTATATATTTCCATATGCTGCTCCCAAGTGGTGCGTCAACAAGGCACACAACTATCAACCTGGAGCTCACCGGTTCGAATTCAGGTTGATGCCGCAGCCATCCGCCACCAGGGGTCAATGGGAACTAATTGGCCGAGCTCTCAAGAGAGGAAGGGATGGCATACACTCACTTCTGTGTCACTCACAGCGATCACCAGCTAATCATGAGCTCATTGTACAAGTGGTTGGATAGTACTGTACCCTTCGAGTGTGTTAGGTCGCCTCCCAATACGCTGGTTGCAGCATCACATGTCATGGAGGAGGCATGGGCATGCTTATGCCCCTGCCTGATTTGTGGTATTCACGTGATAGGGAAGGCAGTACTTGATGGGAATTGGATACGATGAAATTAGGGGAGAAAATGGAGGGAAAGTAAAAAAAAATACTGAACCAAATTATAAACACAACACGTTTTATATTATAAAAAAAGAAATACAGCATTCAATGATCCCCAAGCTACAGGCCAGTAGGTCAAAAGGTTGGGCTTCTACATACAGTCCAGCAAAGTGTTTTAGATCCACACAAGACAGTGTAACCTGTATTTTGAGAAAATGCCCAAATCAGGCATGTGTGGTAGGTACAAGCTGTACAAACAGTATATGAGCAGTAATGAGCGGAACCTTGGGCTACGGCAAATGAAAACACCCTAAAAGGACCAGATATGTCAAACATCGAAATGCCAAAGCTGCTCTGAGAACATGCTAAATCCTGGAATGAGAAATAGAGCTTCAGCAGCTGCACTGAGTATTCATCATATCACCATCAGTTGTTTCCTGCAGTTTGGGGCAACGGTTATATGCTCACAACCAGTGCTGTCGTGGTGCGTACACGCCGGTACACGCCGTGTACCCACTTGTTTTGGTGGTTGAGTTGCGTGTACTGACTTCATTTGGTCTACTTTATAGTTGATCAACGTAAATTTCCGCAACTGTGTAAATAAAAGGCGGCGATGAAGTGATAAATAGTTTCAAAGCCAAAGGTTATTTTAGTAAATCTAGTCATAAACATGATTCCATAAACACCACGAATGAGCCTTATAGTATTCTACCTCTGATTGGATACTGCTAGCTGAGGCTCAAGAGTTGTATCCAATGAACTTCCGGCTTTCATTCGTTTTGCTATCATGCGTTAAAACAAAGAAAGCCAAATGATCTCCCCCACGCGCACACAGTCGCTCGCCATGCGCGGGTTTACTCGTGTAAAGAGCGCAGAAAGCTCGCAGGCTGAGTCCAACAAAGTCTCCGGGAAGTAAGGCTAAGCTAGCCTGTGTTTATATTTGGTTGACACGGTCACACCCGGTGACAGACCTACATCCCAGAAAACTGTTATTTTAATCAAACAAGTATTTCTGCACTCAGTTTATGCCAATGTTTGTCCTTGTTGACAGCTCCTACTTTTTGGTAATAACTAAACGGTTAATCCAAGCTAACGTTGTATATACTTTAGATATATTATAAACTTTTCTATTTTTACAATGAAAATACCTATCTTTAAATATTTTATGCCTGTTTATATTGAACAAGTACTTTCTTGGATATTGTCATTTAATAAGTCACCATTAGTTATGGAAGGAATGAATAATTATAAGTAAAACAGTTGTTTATAATTACATATGTATATGGAACAATGTAAATGGTTGAATGTTGTGCAGTGTATATATATATATATATATATATATATATATATATAGATATATATATATATATATATATATATAATATATTGTCATTTGTGGTTTGTATATTGTACTTCTAATACATGTACCAAACAACTTGTCTGTGTTTTTTATGCAATTTTTGATAATTGTTCGATAAAATACATATATAACAAAATCATTATAGATTTCAGCACTAACAGTTTAACAATAAAATGTCTATATTTAAATAATAATGAACCTACAATATTATTTACTAATTTCTTTGTTTTATTTTTCTTATTACAGATATAATTGTCAAGTTCTGTAAATTTTATAATAGCACAGATGAACTGATTTTAAAATTGAAATGCTCAAAAATGCCCCTCTCAGCCTTTCAAATTTCAACATTTTCTTTATTGCCTCAACGAAGGAAGTCTGTGCTCTCGACATCCTCAGCTCAGACTGGACCTGACTACCGTTCATCATCGGGCTAGACTTGATTCTGCGACCACACATGCATGCCGGAACCCGGCATGCTGGAGACAGGTCATTCTCTCCGACAAATCTTGTTGAACATGTCGGAGGTGTTGGGGCTGTGGTATGGGCAGGAATATGCCATGCAGATTGAACAGAGCTTCAGATCTTCCACGACAAGCCGAATGCAGTCAATTACAGAAATGTTATCCTGAGGCCTATTGTTGTGCCTTTCATCCGTCATCATCATCATCATGCTACATCCCAGCATGACAATGCTCAGACACATGTGGCTAGAGTGTGTACTCAGTTCTTGGAAAGGGAAAATGTCCCTGTACTGCAGTGGCCTGCCTATTCTCCAGACATGTCACCAATAGAGCATGTTTGGGATGCTCTGGAATGTCAGATGCACTGTGGTGTTCCTGTTCCTGCCAATGTCTTTGAACTCCGCACAGCATTCAACAAGGACGGGGACAACATTCCCCAAGTCACAATTGACCATTTGGTGAAATCTAGGAGAAGGAGATGTGTAGCCCTTCAAAATGCAATAGGTGGACACACCAGGTGGTGACTGTGTGAAATTCAGACATTGATCCCACCAATGCTATTTTGAGCGTCTGCACTCAAACGGAGAACATTTAATGTTGACTGTATATGAAAACTCCGGATAAGTGAGTTTGAAGTCAATTTGTATCTACCAATTTAATTTCTTTGTGAGATCACAATAAAATTATATCATGCATTTTGTATTGTGGTGTGTTTATGATTTGGCTCAGTATATTAACATATTGAGTCTGTTCTTAGAAAAGTGAAAGTTCTTGAAAAGTGTACAAGACGGTGTTGAGGCCAGCGATGTTGTATGGTTTAGAAACAGTGGCTCTGGGGAAAAGACAGGAGGCAGAGCTGGAGGTAGCGGAGATGAAAATGTTGAGGTTCTCTTTGGGAGTAACGAGGATGGATAGGATCAGGAATGAGCACATCAGAGGGACAGCACATGTAAGACGTTTTGGAGACAAAGTCAGAGAGGCTAGATTGAGATGGTTTGGACATGTACAGAGGAGGGATAGTGAGTATATTGGTTGTAGGATGCTGAGGTTGGAACTACCAGGCAGAAGGTCTAGAGGAAGACCAAAGAGATGATTGATGGACGTGGTGAAGGAAGACATGAAGGTAGTTGGTGTAAGAGAAGAAGATGTAGAGGACAGGGTGAGATGGAGGCAGATGATTCGCTGTGGCGACCCCTGAAGGGAAAAGCCGAAAGGAAAAGAAGAGGAAGAAGAAGACTGAGTCTGTTCTTAGTTAAGAGCAACATCTGAGGTCATATTGATGTGTGCAAGTATTTTCTTTGATATTTATCAATGCACCTGAGGTAAAGCTTTAATTAAAATGTGTTTTATTTCAATATTCATTAACGTATATTGTGATGAATATTGACATATTAAATATCTATTAACCCATCCGAGGTGAATCTTGACAGTTTTTTTTCTCATGTTCAAGGTCCTGTATGTATTGTCCCTGCCGTACAGATGCAGCGTTGTGTCTCAGTGGTGTGTGTGGTGGATTAGCAACGGCTCAGTTTATCACACAGCTGTTCTGCGTTGCTTACAATTACCACAGCTGCAGATGAGATGCACAAATAGTGCATAATCTGTGTCCAACAAGGACATCTGTTCAATGACTAGATGCAGAGCGGAGATGGATGTCTCTCGCTGACGGGGGTCACACTGTTCAAAACCATTCAAATCGATTCCCAAAGAAAGTGTTTGTTTATGTCCTTTTTCAAAATGCAACTTCCTAGCCACCTGTTGCATAAACCTTAAAATAATGATTATGATTACAGTAAAAATTAACAATTAATTAATTCATTAATAATTAAAAATAAATAAATAAATAACAAAGATACTAGTCATCATCAAAACAGTTGAGCGGCGGCACAGTGGTGCTGCAGTTAGTGATTCAGCTCACAGCCAAAAGGCGGTGGGTTCGATTCTGTGTTTGTGTGTGGAGCTCGCATGCTCGCCCCGTGCTTGCGTGGGTTTCCTCTAGATACTCTGTTGACCTCCCACAGTCCGAAAGCATGCACAGTGATCTGATTGTCTGTTCCAAATCACCCCTAGCTGTGAGTATAAATGGTTGCCTGTGTGTCGGCCAGGCGAGCCGTTCAGGGTGAGATGGGTACCTGCCTTCCTGTGACCCTAATTAGGATTAAGCGGCTGTTCCAAATTGCCTCAAGGTGTGAGTGTGAAAGTGAATGGTTGTGTGTGTATTGGCCCTGCAGTGGACTTCCACGCATAGTTCCCTCACAGAGACAGCTGAGATAGACTCCAGCCTCCCTGCAACCCTAGTAGGATTGAGCGGTTCATCAAATAAATGAATAACATGGCTGCTGACATTGCAGTGGAAAAAAATTTGATATAAACTTTGATAAAAAATTTATCCGAATTCTTAGAGTCCCCTTAAAATGCCAACCTACTAACATGAGCTCAGAAATCTAAACATCAGCCTGTTGCGTGTCCATTTTCTTCACGCAATGGTCAACTCGTCAGGCATGATATGGCAATTTTGCTATTTTGATCTTTGTGATCTTATCCAATTAAAAAAACAAAGTATCATCAATAGCTAAAGCTTCTGTCACACACTGAGACTTCGTTTGTATTACATACGAGAAATGTGGTGAATACGCCAAGCTCTACACTATCTCCAACAAATTATGGCTACATTTAAGTTTGGTGCATGAATAAGCTGCGGGTAAGTTATTTGTAAGTTCCTCATAAGATAATACAATGCCTGGGGTACCGCCAAGTATCCCAATACCAACAAATGCCGAACATGTTGGCTACATTTGCAACTTATGACCAACGGTGGTCAATGATGGAGACCTGAGAAGTCCTCATTTCAACTCTATTTGATATATTAATCCAAAAACTGCCAATACACCCATAATAAGCTCGCTATAAGTTAGAAAAAAGGTAAAGTCCTTTAGGCTTTTTTACATCCGAGCCGAACGTCTCAGGCCGGTGCTTATTCCAGGTTTCTGTAGCGTGTAGCGACCAGGAGTTCAACTCCTTCCGGATGGGACGCTGGTCCATCGCAGGTTACATTGCCGGTATATTTTTACTGGCACCCATTTATACTGCTGGGTGAACAGAGGCACACTTGTGGTTGAGACCTTGCCCAGGGGTCTTAGCACAGTGGAGGTCTAACAGTGATTTGAACACACAACCTCCTGAACATGAGTGCAGCTCCCTGACCACGACACCACCCGCCCCACAGAGGTTACAAAGACATTCGGTAAATGTTCTGGGGTCGCTTGGAGCATGTCAGATGCATCCACATACGTCAATGTGTTCCTGTCCTGGATACCAAACCTGCCCATCACTTCCTCGTCCCCTCTGTTTCGTACACCGACATGTCCATTGAAGTCTGTCCCAAAGAGCTTAAACCCTGCTCCTAAGCTTCTAGCCTTGCGACCTTCCCACCTGGTCTCCTGAACACACAGTATGTCCACCTTCCTCCTCTGCATCATGTCAGCCAGCTCTCTACCTTCTCCTGTCATAGTTCCAACATTCAAAGTCCCCACTCTCAGTCCTAGACTCACGCCTTTCCTCTTCTCTCTCTGCCTACGGACACGCCTCCCGCCTCGCCTTCTTCGACCAACAGTCGCCCCATAGGTGATGGATATGTTACTAATAAGTTATGTATCTGCTAAAAACTGGACAAACATCCAGAGTTCAATGTACGCCAGTGTTTTATAGAAGTTTATCATATGTGAGCATAAATTCTGCAAATCGTTAATATATGGCAGGGGCCTAAAGTATTCGTCTCAACATATTAGGACTGCGCAAGTCAAATTAATAATTGTTTGTGGGTTTTATAGTTATTTATGCACAGCCTTAGTTCATGTATACTCACACTGCTGAGTTTGACATCGTTCTTCCCTCTACGTCTGAACTGGCTGGTGATTTGGCAAAGGACGGAGCGGCCACGCCTCCGAGCGGTGATGAACCGCGAGCTACTGTTCTTCCTGCTCTGAGGTTTGTCATCTACAGAAAAAAAAAATGGACTCAATGAATATTAACTTGTTCCATTCAGAAAACTGAGCATCTTCAAATGTTTTCTTCCTCACATATGAAAAACCAGGGTGTCCTTTACTTGATTTTGAACCATACCGTCTGTCCTGACCCCGTGGTGGCTCTTCCCATGTGAATCCGTCACATCCTTAAAGGAGAAAAGAAAAAGCACCATCTCTCCTTTCTCATTCTTTATAGGGACGATATCCAGCAGGCACCAGAATGATGTTCCTTTAACACACACACACACACACACACACACACACACACACACACACACACACACACACACACACACACACACACACACACACAGAGTCACTTTCAGTGCTAAGACTGTAACATACTCAAGTCCTTCACCCTGAGCAGAGTCAAGTATTTTTATCAATGTAATGAGTTTATTGGCCAATCTGCAGCTTTCATTTATTCTTCTCTTTTTAACTTATTTGATTGTTTGTGTATTTTGTTTCTCTTTCTTTCCTTAATTTTCAACGTCCATTTATTTTTTTCCCCATTTATTCAATGTTTGTTTTTAATTTTTATTTTTGTATTTCATTACCCTTTTTTGTTCATGTTTTCTTTCTTTCTTTCTTTCATTTTCTTTCTTATGATTTTTTCTCATTCTTTTCATCATTCATCTCTTTACTTTTGTTCATTTGTGAGTATATTGGTAGTAGGATGCTGAGGTTGGAACTACCAGGCAGAAGGTCTAGAGGAAGACCAAAGAGAAGATTTATGGATGTGGTGAAGGAGGACATGAAGGTAGATGGAGTAAGAGAAGAAGATGCGGAGGACATGGTGAGATGGAGGCAGATGATTCGCTGTGGAGACAACTGAAGGGACCAGCCGAAAGGAAAAGAAGAAAGAAGAATATTTTTTTGGATTTTACTTTTCTTTTATCAATTCTCTCTTTCCACTTTTCAATACCCGTTTGATTCTTTCTTTTTCGTCCTTCTATTGCTCTTTTCTTTTGTTTTCAGCGTCCTTTAGTTTTTCTTGCTGTATTTCTTTTTTTCTTCATGCTCTTTCTTTTGGTGCCCCTCGATCTTCACACTGCTTTCCCATCTGTAGTTTGGCTCAATGCCCCTGAGGCAGTCGCTAGTTCTGGGTTTGCGGAGCAAGACTACAGGTCCCAGCATGCCCACAGAGGAGCACGAGGGACAATAGAGTACGACACGGCTGAGCTGGATGTACGCCTGGTATTTATGGTTATGTATGGTACATACTCATTTTTGCACTGATCCCAGTGCTGTATTATTCTTTAATGTCACAGTGTTCTGGTTGTTATATCTGTTTATGTCGGTCCGTGTTACTATGTTTGATATTTCTGTTTTGTTTCTGTCTGATCCCAGTTACTTCCTGCGTTTTTACTTCCTGCGTTTTTACTTCCTGCGTTTTTACTTCCTGCGTTTTTACTTCCTGCGTTTTTACTTCCTGCATTTTTACTTCCTGCGTTTTTACTTCCTGCGTTTTGACTTCCTGCATTTTTACTTCCTGCATTTTTACTTCCTGCATTTTGCCCAGTTTGAATTTTAATGAAATCTCCCGGGCTGTTTTTCTTAAATACCACATTTGCAAGGTTCTCGTTTTCTTGAGAATACAAACGTATCGAGTTGAGAAGTATAAACTCAGGGGACAGTAAAGGTACTTCATGGTCAGTTTGCAATTGGAACAGCAGCCAACTTAATTCTGCAGCCATTACCATTTGCCTTGAGGCTAAATTTACAGTAAAGTATATTGACAATAAAATGATATATAGAACAAGTGTCTCATTGTTTAATTTTAAGATATATGAAAGAATTACATCATCTCAGATTTGTGGTATACATAAAAAGGTCTGAGATTTCCTTTCAGCTTTTCCCCTTTTTCAGCGGTCGCCACAGCGAATGATTCACACGTTTGATTTGGTTCATAGGTTTTTAGGTCGATGCCCTTCCTGACACAACCCTTTAGCAAGGGGCACAAACACGCTGACGGCTTTGCAGCTCCTCTTTACGAAAGTCAGCGATGGTTCATTAACATCAACTTCTCACCATAGACAGTGAGAGACACGACTGGCCTTTGATAACCCGGTTAGTTGCACTGGGGGGACAGTGACACCACTACAGTGTTTATTTACATATAGAAAAACATCTGGATGTATAAAAACTTCATTAAATGTTTGTTGTACATCACTTGATCGTGTTGATGTGTGTACGGGGGTATATTTTGTCCTTTTGCTATAACTGGACTGAAGCGAGATGTGAGACACTGATTAAACCCTACGTCTCCCTCTGATTGCACGAGAAGAAGATTCTTCTACAGATTTAAAGATTAAAAAACAGAGTGTGAGAATTCTGCAGATTTTAATGATGGATGTACGACAGTAGACCTGTGACAGATGTTTGGATTGTTGAAGGAAAATGGTGGAGGGGAGATGAGAAGAACAAACAGAGGATTAAGGGCTTTGTGAGGCGTGGACATGATGCTCAGGCTGGAGGAAGTGCAGAGATTTCACCATGCAGTGGAAAGAGATTCAGATTTAATAAAAAATGTAGAGCAAGGGAATACAGATGCAGAATACTGGAGAAGACTAAATAAAACATGTCATTGTATAAACACACACACACACACACACACACACACACACACACACACACACACACACACACAGTCTATTGTTATTATTAATCTTCTTTTGTTCTTCTTTGTCAGTGCTATGGTAGATGTGGTTCTTCATGCTTGTGGTGTTGTAGTAGATAGAGCAGCATTCCATAAATAACATTCATAATAAAATTAAACATCAGATCCAGAACCTTTTCGAGGCCAATTGATGATCCCTTTTCAGGCTCTCACTGAACTCCTCCCACACCCGAGCTTTTGCATCAGCAACAGCTCTCACTGCAGCATGATTGGCCTGCCGGTAGCCGTCTGCTGCCACGGGAATCCAACAGGCCATTAAGACCTGATATGCCTCATTTTTCACCTGGAAGACGCCCTTCACCGCAGGCGTCCCTCACCGGATTTGAGGGTTACCAACACAACAGGCACTGATGACCTTCTGGCCACAGCTATGGACTGGCACCTCAATAATGGAGGCACGAAACATGGCCCATTTGAATTCCATGTCCCCCTCCTCCTTCAGGATGTCTTTGTAGCTCTGCCTGAGGTGGGAGTTCGCTCTCTTTAAAAAAGGGGACACTGGAGGGTGTGTGCTCCTATTATAGTGGAATCAGACTCCTCAACCTACCCCAGACAGTCTCTGCAGAGGTGCTGGAGAGGAGGATTCGACCAATAGTAGAAACCTCGGAGTCGGGAAAATCAATGTGGTTTTTGTTCTGGCTGCAGCCGTCTCCACAAGCTCGAACACCCTACAGGATCCTGGAGGGGACATGGCAGTCTGCACAATCTGTCCACGTGTGTTTTGTAGATTTAGAGAGGCTTTCGACCATGTCCCTCGGACTATCTTCTGGGATGTGCTAAAGGAGAATGGTGTGCCAGACCCATTGCAAAGAGCCATTCGGTCTCTGTGTCACCGGAACCAGAGCCTGGTCTGCATTGGTATTTCTAGGTCAAATTTATTTCCAGAGAGAGTTGAAGTCCAGAAAGGCTGTCCACTGTCACCCATTCCTTTCATAATTTTTATGAACAGAATTTCTAGGCCCAGCCGCCTGTCACACAGTCACCTGGTGTGAGTGTGAAAGACTGGACTCATGGATCTAGATGCTGTTCAGGGTGTACCCCACCTTTGCTCAGTGTTGGCTGAATATTGGTTCCAGTCTCTCAGTGACTCTAATCGATTCAGCAAATGAATGAATGAGTGAATAACGTGTTCAGTGTGTGTTTCAATCTATGTAATATACTATCCATTATAATACTACTACTAATGCTAACAACAACAACAACAACAACAACAACAACAATAGTAATCATTATAATAATAATTATTACTCTTATAATAATAATAATAATAATAATAATAATAATAATAATAATGATAATGATAATAATAATAATAAACAAAATAGAAATTGGGCAGTGGTGGTCTGGATTACCAATCCCAAGGATGGAGGTTCAAGTCACATGGTCACTGCTGTCCCCCCAGTGCAGTTAACTGGGTTATCAAAGGCCAGCCATGTCCCTCACTGTCTATGGTGAGAGGTTCCTATCAAAGAACCATCGCTGACTTTCGTCAAGAGAAGGCTGCTGCATAGTCAGCCGCGTGTTTCTGCCCTGCGATGCCCTGGTGAGCTGTCCAGGGTGTATTCTGTCCAGGGTGTATTCTGAGATTGGCGACAACCTCCCCACAACTAATTAGGATTAAGTGGTCCAGAAAATGAATGCATGAATGAATGAATATTCTAATTTTGTGGAAGCCGTGGCCTTATGATTAGCCAAGCAGCTTTGGGACTGGTAGGTCGCTGGTTTGATTCCTGAAACAGCCTCACTTTGCCTTCACGAGGACGAGGCATCTAATAGGCATCTAATCCCCAACTGCTCTCCAGCACTGCACAATGGGGCAGTCTACTGCTCTGAGTGTGTGTGTGTGTGTGTGTGTGTGTGTGTGTGTGTGTGTGTGTGTGTGTGTGTGTGTGTGTGTGTGTGTGTGTGTGTGTGTGCGGATGCTCATTTTGCATCTGTTAAATGTAGTCAGAAGTCAAAATTCCCCCGTGAAATTAATACAGTAATGAAAAAAATGTAAATAATCTGATCCGAGGGCAGCACAATGGTGTAATGGTTATAGCACATCTGCCTCACAGCAAGAAGGTTTGGGTTCAAATCCCAGCCTGGGCATTTCTGTGTGGACTTTGCATGTTCTCCTCGTGCTTGTGTGGGTTTCCTCCGGGTCTTCTGGTTTCATCCCTCAGCCCAAAAGCATGCACAGTAGTTAATTGGCTGTTCCAAATCACCCCTAGTTGTGAATGGTTGTGTGAGTGTTGGCTCTGTGGTGGCCTGGTGAGATGTCCAGGGTGTAACCTGTCCTCACCGGGAGATGGCTGAGATGGGCGCCAGCCTTCCCATGTCCCTAATTATGATTAATCAGTTCAGAAGATGAATGAGTGAATCTGATCCGGGGTTTATTTCACTGCTTCTCTTCCACCTCACAGTTCACCTGTATTGTCTTCTTCACTTAAATCAAGTGCATCACTCAGTGGGTTTCGCGGGGAGGTCTAACTTTACCTTTATCTTTTTATTCCTGATCTGGACAGCTCTGTCCTTACACTTTTATATTAATCTGTCTGTGTGTTTGTGTACTGAGGTTTATCTCAGCCATGCAGGCTTGAGCAGCTGGACTGAAGCTTCTGGGCTTTTCATCAGTTCCTCAGACATTATCATCCTGCCTGTCTTGGTTTCGGTGTTTTATTTGTCCAGTCGGGTTTTTTTGAGTCATACTTTTTATTCTGCTCGTAATTGTTGGTTAAAAAAAAAAAGAGTAACCATTTCTATATTAATATGTACAATGTGTGTATGTAAAGCCCACATTATCAGTCGAGAATGAACAAGGTCCAGCTGATATTTATTTCAGGAGCGACCTTGTTCATTCTTGTGTGATGACTTGTATTAGCACGCCACTGTTTATCGCGGCACTATTCGTCTCCATCATGTTTTCATTCTCACCATCTTTCTTGTAGAATTGGACCTCAGCCTGGTACTCCTCTTTACTCTCTAGCGCTTTCTCCATGCCCTGGGCCACCTGCTCACTCGTCCCGGAGCCGTAAAGGAAGCGGCAGCTACAGTTTTTCTGCATCACTTCTGTCCTGACAAAGCCCGTCAGCTCACAGAACCCGTCTGAGCAGTAAACGATGGGGTATCCGTGATGACCTTGAGCATTCCCCAAAAGGAAATTGCTGTCTGGGGTGGGGGAGAGAGAGAGAGAGAGAGAGAGAGAGGGAGAGAGGGAGAGAGAGAGAGAGAGAGAGAGAGAGAGAGAGAGAGAGAGAGAGAGAGAGAATCGTTACACACACACATACACACACACACACACACACACATTGAATCTGGTTTTCTGAGTATTCTGGGTGTCATTCCACCACCAGATGACTTCTGGGATATTTTTGAATCATTGCGATCACTCCCAGACCACTATTGCTATACAGTTATTTACAGCAAGGGTAGACACTTTAAAAATGAAGATAAAAAATGGCTTGCATTCATAACTCAATGGGAAATGATAAATCTTCAAATAAATCTTCTAAGTATTATAGAATAAATATTCTCTAGTACTCAAGTTTAATCAGACATCTCAACAATTTTGTTTATTTTCAGCTATATTACATTTAAAATAAAAAAAATGAACATTATATTTATTAAATGCTGTCTGCTGTAAAAAAAAAAAAAAAAAAAAGATTGAATGTTTTGAACGACACACATTTGCTACACTTACAGAGAGAGCAAATATTGTACATTTGGTAGAGAAGAATCCCAGCAGACTCATGGATGGTTGTATGTGATGGTTGTCAGAGCAAAAGATGGCTGCACTGAGTCAGGGAGACACTGAAGCTTTAACCATTCCAGTAACTTCGGGGGTGTTCCCTCTGAATTGTTGATCTTACAGAGGATTTCAAAAGTATTCACACCTCTCGTCAAATTACAACTACATAGGTCAATGTACTTGATTGGGATTTTATGTGCTAGCCCAGGGGTGGCACGGTGGCGTAGTAGGTAGCACATCCGCCTTGCAGCAAGAAGGTCTGGGTTTGATTCTGGGCCTGGGTGTTTCTGAGTGGAGTTTGCATGTTCTCCCCGTGCTTGCGTGGGTTTCCTCTGGGTACTCCGGTTTCCTCCCACAGTCCAAAAACATGCACAGTAGATTAATTGTCCGTTTCAAACTTCCCGTAGGTGTGAGTGAGTCCGTATGTGGCCTGGCGAACCGTACGGAAGATCACTGTGATCACAGCCATGACGATCCCTGTATGAGCTTCATTCAAGCTTCAGGGATCGACGTCCATTCCTCGTGATTGGATGTAGGCGTAGAGAGGTAGATGTGATAGACCGAGACAAAGTGCATAATTGTGAAGTGTAAGGAAAATGATAAATGTTTTTCATAATTATTTTAAAAATAAAAATCTGCATACGTTTGTATTCAGCTCCATTTACTTCGATACTTCTAAATAAAATTTAAGGTGACCAGTTGACTTCAGAGTTTGATCCAATCTCAGTATAAACACTTTAAAGGCCTCAGGTATCTGTTCATCATGAATCCCAAGGACCACACCAGACAGGTCAGGGAAAAGTTTTGGAGAATTTTAAAGCCGGTAAATAAAAAAAAAATAAAAAAAAAAAAATCTCACAGCTGTTCTATCCATCACACGAAAGGGGAAAGAGAACAGCACAACTGCAAACCTACCAAGATGTGGTCATCCACCTAAACTGACAGTCCAGGCAGGGAGAGCATTAATCAGAGAAGCAGCCCAGAGGCCGCATGGTAATGCTGGAGATGCTGCAGAGACCCACAGCTCAATGGAGAAATCCGTCCACCGGACAATTTTTACTTGTGCACGCCACAAATCTCTCACGAACAAAGCCATTGTTCAAAGAAAGCCATATGGCTCACAAACGGCACATCAACAAGGCGCAAAATTATAAACCCAGAGATTGCAAATTCAAATCCAGGTCGATGCCACAGCCACTCGTGACTAGATGTCTATGAGAGTTAACTGGAGGATGGCATATGCCTACTTCCCTGTCAATCACAGTGATCACCAGCCAATCATGAGGATCTGTGAGCTCATTTGATAGCACTTTCAGAGTGTGTTAGCCACCAAATGCACATGTACAGCTGTTTGAAAAGAGGCGAGTCACAGCATTGCATGTCATTGGAGGGGGATGCTTACACCCCTCCCTCATTGGTGTTGATCCTGTGATAGGGAAGGCAACACGTGATGGGTGTGAAATGGACATGCCTTGAATTAGAGGAGAAAATGGGGGGATGTCAAACAAAACACTATTTTTTTCAGACGGAAGGAAGGAGGAAAGAAAACCATAAGAAGTCCCATTTGAACTTCGCCACGAGCAATGTGGGGGCACAGCAGACATGTGCAAGAAGTTGTTCTGGTCTGATGAGACCCAAATCGAACTTTTTATCCTAAGTGGCCGTCCACCTGAACTGACGGGATGGCCAAGGAGAGCAGCGATCAAAGAGGCAGCCAAGTCAGTAGATCGTCGGCCTCTTTTCACTGCTGTTAAGGCTGCAGGTCTTTTGTGGGGTGTCTCCACCAACTTTGAAGCTCGAGAGACAAATGTATGACAAACTTTTCAGAGTTTTATTTGCAAAAAATGTTGAAAGCCATGCATGACTCCATGCAGAAAAGTTGAAGGTGTATGAATAATTTTTCATTGGGCTGTTATTGGTTGTACTGAATAATTGTCTGTGTGTCTTCATTTCAGGCTGCAAAGCATCCGAACGTAAGTAGTTTATAGCGAATGATTCTTGTCGACTCAATTCATTTATGTCGTCACTATTTGTAGCGGGAAAGTGACGGACAGTCGTTACAAGTTGTTGTCTATGACCAGTCTGGATGATTTCATGGAAGAAAAATGAGCTTGAGCCTGAGCGTGCTCTCAGAAATGAGTCTTGGACGATGCCTGTGCTCGCCTTCACTCTCGCTGGCTGGTACTTGGCGTGTGATTACAGGATTGGGAATCAACATGTTAGAAAACCGAATAGGAAAAAACCCCGATTGCTTCTTATGTCTGTGCTTCTGAGATGTTTCTCACTGCTAACACTACCACCACAAATCTACCCATATTTACAATCTTGCTTATTTCCCTTTCTCCTTGAGGGACATATTAATGCAGTTATGCCATGAATTGAAAGCTTGAGTTCTTCTGCATTGTCCTAGAAATGAGAAGTCTAGGCTTCAGTGATGAATCCTGCTTTCACATTTTAGCTCGAAAAGTAGCCCAAGTGTAAAATTGTCAACCAAGAATGAACAAGGTCTATCGGACACTTTGAATGAAAACGGACCTTGTTCATTCTTGGTTGACGAAATGCAAGAATTTGAATCTCTCGTGTAGGTCTGGTTGATCTTGAGTAGCATGCTGAAGTGGATACACTGATTAAGAAACTGGAAACGATCGGTTCACACATGCCCTCTTCACTCTTCCTAATTGGTGATCCTTAGCACAAAAAAAAAAAAAAACAAAAAACAAAAAAAGGCCCAAATTTAGCTCAATCCATTCATTGCTCTTCTGCCACTCTGAGGGACACTTGGTGACACGTAAAGCTCTGAGTTGGTGCTAACAATGGAGGATAATTGGAAGCTGTCAACACAACTGTCCTGAAAGTGGCCAGAATTGAATAACTCAGATGGACCCTGGTCCCTCAGCAAAGGCCACTGGACCATCTATAAGTCTGTTCTTGTGACTTAACAGTCAAGTACAGAGCAATGTGTATGCACTGTGCACAAATAACCTGTAAGCTAATCAAGTCCAAATATTGCTGAAGATTTGGGTGATATCATGTCCGTATTGTTGCTTGTGATTGTAGATGAAGTATCAGTATACTGCGGTTCCGCTTGGATTATGACCTGAGCTCATTTCTGTGGGGCCGGTGGAAAAGTGCTTAGGGTGCTGCGCTCATGATCGGGAGGTTGTGAGTTTGAATCCCACTGAGACCCTCACTGTACTAAGACCCCTGGGCAAGGTCTCAACCACAAGTGTGCCTGTGTTCACCCAGCAGTAGAAATGGGTACCAGTAAAATATACGGGGAAGGTAACCTGCGATGGACCAGCGTCCCATCCAGGGGGAATTGAACTCCTGGTTGCTTCACACTACAGAAACCGGGGATAAGCACCGGCCTGATGAGCCACGAGGCTCAGGGGTAAAAACCCAACAGACTTACCGACCTCATTTCTGACACCACCACTTAGCTACGTCACTTCCCCTTCCTTATCTGTAATGACTGACAGCTTTCACTTGGATGCCTTAAATACACGCACACACTTTCAGTCATTAAGACATCTTGGCTATTGCATTGGGGGATATAAAGTGACACGTTACAGTTGTTGTTGTGTGATTAAGAAGCTCAGACTTCTTCGGCTTTGCTTACAGCTGATCTCCTGGCAACTAGACGAAGCTATTTTGAGCTGTGCAAAGACTCCTGTTACTGAAAGGAAGGACATTGCTCCACCTTTTGTGTGTGTGTGTGTGTGTGTGTGTGTGTGTGTGTGCACATACATATCATCAACTGAACATTAACAAGGTCTACATGCCATTTCATTCAAGCCTTGTTAATTCTCGAATGACGATATGCAGAATTGTGTGTGTGTGTGTGTGTGTGTGTGTGTGTGTGTGTGTGTGTGTGTGTGTGTGTGTGTGTGTGTGAGTGACAGACAAACACACACAAACAGCCAGTAGCTCATGCCAACTTTCCATCTTCGTTTATCTCGTCCCGCAGTTCACATTCAGGGAAAACATTGTAGGAAATAGTTTTGTCTCATTAACATCACTGGAGAGGACAAAGAGCGGCAGGTGTATAAACGACGGTTTATAGCTGAGGTGCCAGCCTCCCCACAACCCTAATTAGGATTACATGGTTCATAAAATCAATGCATGAATGAACAGCTCTCTATGACATTGCTCAAAAACATCTGTCTGTTAGATCCCTTCATACCATTGGTCTATAATAACTTTCTATAACATCTGTCTATAACATCACTGCTAAAATTTCTCTATTACATCCCTGTACAACATCGCACTATAACAGCATTCTAAAATAATTATTTACAACAACAGTTATATCATACAACTGTATAATTTAGCTGTTTATAACACCAGTTATATCATATAGCTGTCTAAATTATCATATAACATCACTCTAAAACATTGTTCTATTAGATCAGTGAATAAACTCTCTGTATAAAATCTCTATTACAGGGATCCCGCGCTACTTCAATTCATGCGGCTTCAGCGCATCACGGTTTTTTTTAAATATTCATAGAATTAAAAAAAATAAGAAAATTAAGAAAGAATAGGGGGGAAAGTTAGGAAAATACCGAAAAACAAGGGTAATTATACAAAAATAAATAAATAATAAAAGAAAACCCAACAAACAAAAAAGCATCTCAAAACCTCCCATCAAAACTTCTTACATTTTTATGTGAGGTGCGCATCTGTGTGTGTGCTCAGGTGCGTCTGTATAAGTGTGTATTTATATTGTAATTATATTTTATACATCTTATGCATTATTTTTGAATGTTTAATTGTTATTATAAGCATTTATAGCGTTGAATATGTATTTATTGATATTATATACACACATATACATGTACGTATACATGAGTCAGTGGGGTCGATCCTACTTCATGGAAATCGGCAGTTAATCGTGGAAAGTGAGGGATCCCTGAGTATATATATATATATATATACACTTTCTAACTTTTCGCTATAACATCTCTCCATAAAATAACTTTGCTTTTCAATGTCTCTCTATAACATCTCAAACATCACCCTTGAACATCACGCCATAGCATACACTTTATGCACAAAAGTTGATGGATACTTGATCATCAGCACCAAATGTAGCTTCTTCCCACAATTGGTGCTACAAAGTTGAAAGCACAGAACGGTGCAGAACGTCTTTGTTTGCAAACAATTTCCGTTCACTAGAACTAAGAGGCTCAAACCTGTTCTTGCATGTCCTCCTGTCCACCCAGTGAACTCCATGAAGACATGCCTTGCCAAGGTTGGAGTGGGAGAACTTGAGTCATGAGCACAGCGCATTGATTTCAACTCCACTAAAAATATTTGGGATGAACTAGAATGCTAATTGCACAAGGTGTCCCCGCTTGACATCAGTGCCTCACTTTAATAATCCTTTTGTGGATAACATCAAAGAGCAATGCCCAATGATCAAGAAACGCTTATGAGAGTTACAGTCAAGTGTCCATAAACTTTTGTCCATATAGTGTCTCTACAATATTTATCTATGACATCACTTTATAATATCTTTCTACAACATCTCTCAGTTATACTGTGCTAACAACATGGCTTAAAGGCATATCCTTATAACAACTCTTTATAAGTTTGTTCAATAACATCTCCCTGATACATCACTCTATAGCATCGCTTATAAAATCATTTAATAACATCTTTCTAGAACACAGATACTGAATTGCTTTCTTAAATCTCTGTATAACATCCCTGTCATTCATTCATTTTTTTTTTATAACTGCTTAATCCCAATTAGGGTCGCGGGGAGGCTGGTGCAAATCCCAGCCGACTACGGGCAAGGGCAGAGTACACACTGGAGAGCTCGCCAGGCCATCACAGGGCAGAAACACGCTGACGGCTTTGCAGCTACAGTTCTCGTGACGAAAGTCAGCAATGGTTCTTTTATGTGAACCTCACACCAGAGACAGTGAGAGACATGGCCGGCCTTTGATAACCCAGTTAGCTGCACTGGGGGGGACACTGACAATCCGCTGAGAGTGGGACTCGAACCCCCAACCTTAGGATCAGCGATCCAGCACCTTTTACCACCAGGCCACCAATGCCCTGGTTCCGATGATCCAATGTCTTTCTCAGATTAATGATTCAGTGATGATAAGAGACTGTTTTGCTGAAGAAAGTGATGCCTCTCTGAACTACCATCACTTAATGTTCTACGTTATGTTCCTGTCAGCTGCTAGAAATAACAGAAATTTTTAACTATTAATTCTGAAATCTCCTTTGTTTCCTTTCATTTTGAAATTCTTGGAAATGATGTAAACAAATGACCTGACAAGATATCAGTAGAAGGAAGATAACCCGGTGGATGCGAAGGACATCTGAAAAATACTTTAATAGAACAGTCCCAAAACCTTAAATGCATTTTCTTTGTTTTTATTCAGAATGATTGTCACAATCCAAATGTTCATAACTTTGACAGTTTTCAAGATTTTTCAAAAACTTGGTATCATTGTAAGGTTTACAGTCTCCTCTTTTCAACCCTTTCAACTAGTTTTTGGTAAGTCAGACTCATTTTGTCAGATCGAGTCACATATTATCGATACTGTTGCTTTATAACATCTAATTTTACCATTCCTCTATAACCTCTTTATAACTTCACCCTATAACACTAGCTATAGTAGCTCTCTATAAGATTGCTGTCCAGCATCACTCTTAAAGTGGACAAAGACAAAAACAAACTCTTTTCATGTCCATAGGAAACTACAAAAAAAGCACAAATGCCTCTCATCCTGAAATCTTTTAAAAATGCAAATTGCTGCATTAACTTTGACTATAAAGACTCATTTTATTACAACATCTAGTTATCAAAGAATAAGCACATTAATATAAACCTGATTTGCAGTTTCATTACAATCACATACTGACAGACAGACAGACAGATGGACAGACAGAAAAATAGGTAGACAGATGCATAGACAGACAGACAGATAGATAGATAGATAGATAGATAGATAGGTAGATAGATAGGTAGATAGATAGATAGATAGATAGATAGATAGATAGATAGATAGATAGATAGATAGATAGATAGATAGGTAGATAGATAGGTAGATAGATAGATAGATGTGATTAGATGTTGAGAGGACACAGCTGTTATGTGCAAAGAGCTCAACATGCTGTACAAACAGTGCTTGTCACCTGACAACTGATCCCACGAGCCCACCTCTCTGGTACACAAAGAACATGAAGTAGATATAGTTTCCGAGCGAGAGGGAGGGGCGTGCCAAAGAGAGAATAAAAGAGAGTGTGAGACAAAAAGAGCAAGAGAGAGAGAGATAGCAAGAACAAAATAGTGTGAAAGAGTGCAAGAGGAGAGATCATGAAAGTGAGAGTCTTAACCACAAGTGTACCTCTGTTCCTCCAGCAGTATAAATGGGTACCAGTAACAATATTCTGGGAAGGTAACCTGCGATGGACCAGCGTCCCATCCAGAAGGAGTTGTACTCCTAGTCGCTTCACGCTACAGAATCCGGGGACAAGCACCGGTCCGATGAGCCACTAGACTCGGGTGTAAAAAGCCCAACGGCCTTTACCTACCTACCTACCTACCTACCTACCTACCTTTGTGAGGTGACATCAATTTCGATTAGCTAATGCTAATGCTGCTACTATGCCAAGGAGGCGAAGATGGAGCCAGCTGATGACATGCTAATGGTCAGTACGTTCACCAAAGCCGTGCGGAGTGACATCTGCTTTAAAATAGAGATGGCCTTTGTGGACTACAGGCTGATATTGCTGCTGTCAGAGAAGACCTAGCTTCATCTGTAGCGACTCTGCAAGGGTCTGCGGATGAACAAGGTGATTGCTTAAAGGAAGTGAAGTATAAGTAACAAGTGACTCAGTATCTACTCTGGAGATGGCAGTCAACAAGCTCCAGTCTGATCTGCATATTCTCCAAGCTAAATGTGAAGATCTCAAAAGCAGATCCCAAAGAAATGATACTAGGCTCATTGGAATCCCAGAGGAGTTTGAAGGTACGACGTCGACTGAGTTTATCTCCTGTCTCTTCCAAGATTTACTTCGCCTAGAAGAGATACCCGTACTTCACAAAGCCCACAGGTCACTATAGCTCAAAACCAAGGCCCAATCAACCACCGAGACCATTTGTCATCAGAGTCCACTATTTCCACATCCGTGAGCTCATTCTTGTCAGTTACACCAGATGAAGACACTCTCCTACAATGGGCGGCCAATTCACATCTTTCCTGTCCTTGCTTCCAGCGAGGTGAAATGACAGGCAGCCTTTGGGGACATGAAGAAACGGCCCTGTGACATTCCAGGTGATTGCTTTGGTTTTCATCATCCTGCGAGGCTCTGCGTCACTTTACCGGGAAAGGCTGAATGGTCTTTCAGCAATCCTCAGCAGGCCGTGGACATTGTTTCTTCCAACACACATGACAACATCAGCAGAGTCACCACTGACATTTCATTGGACTGATACAGCTGACTGACTGACAAAATGCAACCTCATTATTCATGCGAATATTGCCTCATCTGGACGACAGGTGTTTGCTTCGAGCTAACCTGCATCCCCACTGTTTGTAGTTTTGATTGACTCAATCTAAACTCTAGCTACTGTTGCAATGACAACCATATTATTTACATGCTTTTTTTTCCTTTAATTAATTAATTAATTAATTAATTTACTTTTTCCCCTCTCCCTTGCTGACTACATATCATTTCCCACAGCAATATGTCATTGTTGCTGTCTTCTTAGCGAGATCACGCCGTTGCAGTCAGCTGCACATTTGTGTTCATTTGATTTTTAGTTTTAGATAGGTTTTTTTTTCTTACATTACTAGTCTAGTTTTCTAGTTTTCCTTTACTTGTCTAGTTAGCATTGTTCATTTGAGATTTATATATGGCCACGAGACATCCAGTCTTTAACAGACGGCTTTTTAATTTTTGTGTGGAGGTGGGACTGCATCAAGGGTCAGCTCTGAGCCCCTTCTTGTTTGCTATGGTGATGGACAGGCTGATAGATGAGGTTAGACAAGAATCTCCATGGACTATGATGTTTGCAGATGACAGCAGGACCCAAGAGGAACGGTGATGTTACAGGGTGCAGAGATAAAGAAAATGGAGGATTTTAAGTACCTCAGCTCAACAATCCAGAGCAATGGAGAGTGTGGAACTGAGGTGAAGAAGCGTGTGCAGGCAGGTTGGAATGGTTGGAGAAAAGTGTCCGGTGTGATGTGTGATAGGAAGGTATCAGCAAGAATGAAAGGAAAAGTGTACAAGACGGTGATGAGGCCAGCGATGTTGTATGGGTTTAGAAACAGTGGCCCTGGGGAAAAGACAGGAGGCAGAGCTGGAGGTAGCAGAGATGAAAATGTTGAGGTTCTCTTTGGGAGTAACGAGGATGGATAGGATCAGGAACGAGCACATCAGAGGGACAGTACATGTTAGATGTTTTGGAGACAAAGTCAGAGAAGCTAGATTGAGATGGTTTGGACATGTACAGAGGAGGGATAGTGAGTATATTGGTTGTAGGATGCTGAGGTTGGAACTACCAGGCAGAAGGCCTAGAGGAAGACCAAAGAGAAGATTTATGGATGTGGTGAAGGAGGACATGAAGGTAGTTTGTATAAGAGAAGAAGATGCAGAGGACAGGGTGAGATGGAGGCAGATGATTCGCTGTGGCGACCCCTGAAGGGACCAGTTAAAAGGAAAGGAAGTAGAGGAAGAAGAAGAAGTGTGTGTGTGTGTGAGTGTGTGTGTGTGTGTGTGTGTGTGTGTGTGTGTGTGTGTGTGTGTGGGGGTGTGTGGGTGTGTGAGTGTGTGTGAGTGGGTTCAATTGTTTTGACAATATATTGGTAAAGCTGTCTTTATTGGTCTATTTTGTGCAACAGAGTTTGTCTCATGTGTACACCAATCATTCTGTTTTAAATTGTCTTCCCCTTTTATTTGCTTCTTTTTATTTATTTGTTTGTTTATTTGTTTCATTTAAAGTTTTAATTTTTTTATACATTTGGTTTAACCTCTTCATCTGTCATCTTCAGCAAGTTTAGATTCTGTATGCTAAAAACTTAGTCAGTAGTTGCTCAAGTCCCTTGTGGGTGTGATGGTTTTCTTACCTACATGTGTGTTTGTTTATTACCCATCATGCTTTGCGAGCGTTCAGCTTGGCTTGTGTTTTCATTTTACCTTCTTTTTTTCTTGAGTTTTAGGCTCGTCTACATTGTCCTGATTATGTAGGGATAATGGGTACACCATGTTTTGGGAAGTGTGTGTGTGTGTGTGTGTGTGTGTGTGTGTGTGTGTGTGTGTGTGTGTGTGTGTGTGTGTGTGTGTGTGTGTGTGCATGCGCACGCCTTTTTATAAAATCTTTTGTGTCCGTTTTTTGCATGTAGGCTTGTAAGGAAGCTTTGTATTGAAATTCTGCAGTTGGGGTTGATGTCAAATTCAATGTGACACTTTTAAGGCGTCAATTATTGGCAGTTTGACTTTTGGATCTGCAGGTAAATCAGTCACATTTGCCACTTGGAATGTACGAGGCTTGGGCCAGCCCACCAAACTTTATAGAGTCACCCTGATAGCCTTAGCAAATTGCATTCATTCAAGAAAAAACACTGGAACATATCTGGCCACAATAGATTACACAGAAACTGGGTCTCACACTCCTGTCAGCCATTATTCAATAGCACAGAGTGATGCCATCCTCATCCATCGCTCTCATCCATTTCATCCAACATTATTGCAGACCACAGTGGGCGCGATGACATTGTGACAGGTACTTTGTTTAACCCTTTATGCCCAACGGTAAAGAATTCGTCACACAAGAATTAAGAGCCTAAAATTTTCATTTATATCACTACGGGCATCTGGGGAACGACTGTGATGAATGCAGTACGTTACCTGTTGAAGTGGAGATTGGTATCACGTCATCTTTTCCCGCGCTTTTTTCAGTTAGGCTCGAAAAAAAAAATGTTTTATACCAATATGCTTATAATTTTTATGGAAACTCAATATGAGCATCAATGATAAACATTATTGTTTTCTGTGAGGAATATCTTGGTGTTATTTATCGATTCAAAGTGAGTCATCATGAGGTAAAGTCTGACGCAGTTTCGTCATTTAGAAAACATCATCGTTGAGTCAATTTGCCTGGTGAATGTCTCTCATTATTCAATTGCACCACCGGTATATCAAATCAAATCGCCCCCAGAACTTTTTATGGCGGGAAAAACATCAGTGTGGAAACTGCTGAGCTGCCACTCGTGACGAATCTGAGACAGAAATGGATTATGATGACGAGGTGGCTGATCCCAACTTCATCCCTGATGATGTGAATATGGAAAAGGAAATAGATCTAGATGAAGAGATTCCGCCAGATGATGCCATTGAGCTCGGTGGCGATTCGGCCGTGATCATAGATGAACACGCCCGAATGCCAACCGCAGATGATTCTAGTGCAAGTGGAGCAACAAGACGAAATCTCACCCGACACCGGTCAGTCCTTCAACATGAAAATCCTTCAGTTACAGCGCCCTTCCTCGGTCCTGGTCCACCTTTTCTACTGAAATTCTCTCTTCGGTCGTGGAATATTTTTCTGTGGGACTGTCAGAGCATCAAGATTACCTGGATTATCAAAGAATATGAAATGTCAAAAGGCAATAACGAAAAAAGGACGAGATGCAGTCGAAGCTGCTAAAATCGAGAATGAGAACTCAGAAGCAGGATACAGATGTAAAATGGTTCAACAATAGAGTCGTGAACATGTTATTATCGACATCGCTTCGATTCCAAAACAAACAAGATGGTTGAAGCTGATTGGCCTGTGAAGCAGGACAATAAATCGATGGGAGATGGGAGGAGTAGATTCAGCCGATCAACTCATCTCGCTTTATCGGAATCCCATCAGATCGAAGAAATATTACATGGGATCGAGTTCCTGTCATTGATCTGATGAAGGCTGGTAAAGTGGGCGGGACGAAGAGGGGAGGAGCTGCTTCTAGCACAGAGCCGAGAAAACCTCCTAAACAGGCCTGTCATCGTCCTTCAGTTGCCCTTCAAAAACACGGCGTTGGACATCTTCCACGAATTACAGAAAAATGCAAAGATGCAGGATTTTTTTTATACGTTTTTTTTATTTCAAATTGCTCCATTTTATTTTACATACATTTATAAGTACCATTTGTGCCAGTATTTCTGTGCCAAAATATTCTTGTAAGGCTCATTTTATACCGTTACTTTTGTAAAAGAGAATTTTTTTCAAGGTTTGTGATATATTGTGATATGCTATTGATAATGCAATAAATGCAATAAATATTGACTCTCAGCATCTGATAAAAAGCGGTGACCTGAACTGCTGCCACCACCATTTTGACACTTCTTCCATTAGGACAGCTGCCAACTCTAATGCTGCAAAGGTGATCAACAGATTTTTGTATGACTACGGCATGTCGGACATATGGCGAAGTCTTAATCCAAATATTCGCAGTTATTCGTATCTCTCCCCAGTTCACTGTACATTTCCCCATTTAGGTTATACAGTGGTACCTCACTTTACGAAAGTCTCACCAAACAAAAAAAACTCAGGTCACCAAATGCATTTTCCTAAAGTTTTTGTCTCTGGATACGAAACAAGTTCACGTTACGAAAGCGCCATCTTAAAAATTCAAAACGGACCATTCAAACATTCAAACAGTGCACGAGTTGCTTTCCCATTGGTTGTCTCCCAACATCCCGCCCCGCTGGCCTCCCATTGGCTAGGAGGGAGCTGACTCTCCATAATACAGTACTGTACCCATAATGCTTTTTGTGTGCCTTTGACCCATTGTTCGACACACACAAGAAGGAGAGTTGTACTGTTGGTACGTGAGTTTTTTGAGTGTGCTTATTACAGCGTTATTTTTTTGTTATTAATCATGAGCCTAAGAAAATGATTCCCGGTGAGACTGAAAAGAAGAAGTGGGCTCCATTATCACTAAAAGTAAAACAGGAGATGATAAAAAAAATATGAAAGTTGGATTTGGTTGAGGAAATCACAAAGGAGTACGGCCGAAACCGCTCTACAGTCGGGATGCTATTGAAGCAGAAGGGGGCCTTAAAAGTGGAGATACAGTGACGGAGGCGATTATTTCGGAAAAAGCAACCGCCATATTTAAGGACCTCATGAAGGAGGGTGGGGGTGGGGGTGGGGTGGGGGTTCTCTAGACTAGCAACCCTTGGACATTAAAGCGTCGCATGGGTGGTTTGAGAGATTTTAAAAAAAAGTAACTAGTTTTTCTTTTACTTTTAACACATATTTCATACAAAATTGGTGTACTTTTATCATTTCTAAAGGATTTATGGGGTAGTATTGGGAGCCTTGGAACGAATCATGCGTTTTACATGTAAAATGTGGTTCAACTTACGAAAAATGCAGGTTAAGAAAAAGGCGCTGGAACGGATTAATTTCGTAAAGTGAGGTACCACTGCTTCCTTATTGACAAGAAACTGCTGCCAGTCACTTTCGGCTGTAGCTATTATGCAAATGTTAATTCCACTCACTCATCCCTTTTACTCGCCGCGCAGGTAACAACTATGCTTGCCGCCCTTCTTGGAGACTAAACATTCGCTCTCCATCCGACATTAATCATGTTTAATTTAAATAGATTTCTTTATTGAGACTAGTGGGGCTGGTGGCGTAGTGGTTAGGATGCTGCACTCATAACTGGGAGGTTGTGTGCTCAAATCCCAGTTAGACCCCCACTGTGCTGAGTCCCCTGGGCAAGGTCTTTACCACAAGTGTGCCTCTGTTCACCCAGCAGCATAGATGGCTACCAGTAAAATATACTGGGACGAGCGTCCCATCCAGGAGGAGTTGTACTCCTAATCACTTCACGCTATGGGGATAAGCACCGGCCTGATGAGCCGCTATGGTAAAGTCTGTTGGGTTTTAACAGCCGAGCCTAGTGGCTCACCAGGCCGGTGCTTATCCCCGGTTTCTGTAGCGTGACGCGACCAGGAGTTCAACTTCTCCTGGATGGGACGCTAGTCCATCGCCGGTTACCTTCCCAGGAGATTTTACTGGTACCCGTTTATACTGCTGGGTGAACAGAGGTACACTTGTGGTTGAGACCTTACCCAGGGGTCTTAGCACAGTGAGGGTCTCAGTGGGATTTGAACTCACAACCTCCCGATCATGAGCGCAGCTCCCTGACCACTACAAGCATGTATTTTTTACTATGGCTCAGGTATAAAAAGCCCAACAGACTTTACCTTACTTTTTATTGAGACTAATACTACTTCCAATATCAATTCCATAGCGCCCTATGAAAAATTTTCAAGGCTTATATGAAAGGACAGTTAATTTCTTGTGTCACCTTTGAAACACGGGAGCGCTCCTTCACTCTCACCATCCCACCAACCGCATTCTAGAACTGGAGCAAGAATATGCTGGCTCTCCTTCCCCCACTCGCTCCAAAGAGATACTTCTTCTGAAAACTAAGTCTGACAACGTCTCCTCGGAAGCAGTAGACGTGCTCATCAAGTCCAGGCACACCTTTTATGAATATGAGGAGAAACCCAGTCGACTTCAAGCTCACAAACTCTGCTTCACGGTCCTGGCACAGCCAAAGTCCTTGACTCACAATTAGTTTAAATGAGGTTATAGAAGTAATCAAAGCCATGCAGAGTGGCAAAAGTCTTGGGACAGATGGCTTTTCTTTGCCTCTTCTTCTTTTCCTTTCGGCTTTTCCCTTCAGGGGTCGCATCAGCGAATCATCTGCCTCCATCTCACCTGATCCTTTGCATCTTCTTCTCTTATACCAGCTACCTTCATGTCCTCCTTCACCACATCCATGAATCGTCTCTTTGGTCTTCCTCTAGGCCTTCTGCATGGTAGTTCCAACCTCAGCATCCTACTACCGATATATTCACTATCCCTCCTCTGTACATGTCCAAACCATCTCAATCTAACCTCTCTGACTTTGTCTCCAAAACCTCTAACATGTGCTGTCCCTCTGATGAACTCATTCCTGATCCTATCCATCCTCGTTACTCCCAAAGAGAACCTCAACATTTTCATCTCTGCTACCTCCAGCTCTGCCTCCTGTCTTTTCCCCAGGGCCACTGTTTCTAAACCATACAACCATCGCTGGCCTCATCACCGTCTTGTACACTTTTCCTTCCATTCTTGCCGAGACCCTCTGATCACACATCACACTGGACACTTTTCTCCAAAAATTCCAACCTGCTTGCACATGTTTCTTCACCTCTTTTCCACACTCTCCATTGCTCTGGATTGTTGAGCCTAAGTACTTAAAATCCTCCACCTTCTTTATCTCTGCTCCCTGTAACCTCACCGTTCCTCTTGGGTCCTTGTAATTCACACACATGTATTCTGTCTTACTGAGACTAACCTTCATTCCCCTCCCTTCCAGGGCATACCTCCACCTCTCTAGATTTTCCTCCACTTGGTCTCTGCTCTCACTACAGATCACGATGTCATCTGCAAACATCATAGTCCATGGAGATTCTTGTCTAACCTCGTCTGTCAGCCTGTCCATCACCATAGCAAAAAAGAAGGGGCTGAGAGCTGACCCTTGATGCAGTCCCACCTCCACCTTGAACTCTTCCTGTCACACCGACAGCACACCTCACCACTGTCTTACATCTCTCATACATGTCCTGCACCACTCTAACATACTTCTCTGCCACTCCAGACTTCCTCATACAATATATATATATATATATATATGTGTGTGTGTGTGTGTGTGTGTGTGTGTGTGTGTGTGTGTGTGTGTGTGTGTGTGAAAACAAGTCCTTGTCAGAAGGTCACAGTTATGAGTTCAGATGTTGTAATTACAATGTGGAAAGAAAATGGGAGGCAGTGAGCAGTTTGGTGCTCAACATCCATAACGTGTATAAAAACTTTACAGTACTGTTCAGTATTATAATATCAGGTACATTGTGGTGTGGCTACTTTGAGTTTTTGCTATTGTCACACCCACAGAAAGCTGCCACTGATGCTAGATTCCAAGTTGTAGTTAGGACACTGTGGTGTGAGTGAAACAGAATGCGAAAACAACAGACAAACAGATTCCCCAACTCGCAAACACAACACAGAAGAGGTGGACGCAATCACATCGCACAGAAATGACAGAAAATGGGTGGAGTTACTGTAAGCACTCAGAAGCCATCCACAGTTAATTGGATACTGTACCAATACCTGGGAATCAGCTATTATTACTATGGAAGGGTTTATGCATCCAAATTAATATTAAAACTGCAGTACCACAGCTTTTAAACACTGTTGACCAATCAGAATTCAGAATATAATTCAGAGTCTTTTACTGAAGTTGTACAGAAAATGAGATGCTATTTATAATCATGAATGGTTTATTTATATGCTATAATGTAAATACCAGGGGTGTGTGTGTGTGTGTGTGTGTGTGTGTGTGTGTGTGTGTGTGTGTGTGTGTGTGTGTGTGTGAGAGAGAGAGAGAGAGAGAGAGAGAGAGAGAGAGTGAAAGACTCACGGGTGCCATCGAACCGAGTGGCGATGGTGTCCAGGAAAGTGTTTTGTGGGGCGAGGAGCCCCTTCATCACGGGCATGGTGACACACCAGCCTTCTGTCTTCCTGTCAGTGTGGCTCTATCTTCTGTTCTCTCTGTCTCTTTGTCCTTTCTGTTCACTCCTCACTCCATCCTCCAAGTCCAGGAGGCCAGAGTCGACGGAACTACCCCATGAGGTAAAGAAATAAAGGAGGGATTCCCCTCGCTTCTGTTTAAACTGTTTCTTCCTGTTTTCCTCTCCCTTCTCTCCTCTTTTCTGGTTGAAGAAATAGAGATTGAGTTGACAGAATGACTCCAGTCATCAGTCCATCTTTCTGTCTTCCTTCAACAGTTTTCCTCGTTTCCTTTGTCCTCTTTCTCTGCACCGCTCACTCTGTCGTTTATCTGCTCGAGGTGTGGTGTCTCTGTGTCTTTACACCTCACTGCCTCACTGCTCCACTTCCCTCTGCTACTCTCTCTCTCTCTCTCTCTCTCTCTCGCTCTCTCTCGCTCTCTCTCGCTCTCTCTTTCTGTCACTGTCATTTTAACTCTCACCATCTCAATCTCATTCACTCTTCCTTCTCCTATCTCTTCTTCTTTTTGTTTCCAGCCATCTCTGTCTCCTTCTATTTCCTATTATACCTGTTTGTCTTTATCTCTGTCTCTCTTCCCTTCTTTCTATTCATCTTTTTCTTTCTTTATATAGCTATTCTTCTACCTCTCCCTGTCATCCCTTTATTTCTATTTTTCTTGCTCCCGCTCTCTTTCTCCCTCTCTATCTCTCTTATTCTTTTCCTATCTCACACCCTGTGTTTCCTTTTTTCTTTCTCTCTCTCACTATCACACCATTTCATGATCTGTAGCTTTTGAACTCTTCCTCTGCATATCTCTCCATATTTGTCTCTTTTATCCTGTGCTGTCTCTCTCACTCTCTATCTGTCTTTCTGTCCATCTTTCATTTATAAAATTTCATTTCTTTGCAGTTTTCAGAGGTTACAGTTTTAACTAAAAAAAGTGAATTATTGTATATTAAAAAATACATTACCACAAAGTCATAAAGGTCAATCACAACTCCATCTGTGTGTGTGTATGTGTGTGTGTGTGTGTGTGTGTGTGTGTGTGTGCATGTGTGTGTGTATGTGTGTGTGTGTGTGTGTGTGTGTGTGTGCGTGTGTGTGTGTGTGTGTGTGTGAGAGAGAGAGAGAGAGAGAGAGAGAGAGAGAGAGAGATAATCATTCAATGTGCTTCACACTGTGCTGCCAGAGAAATGCGCTTCTTCTGCTCAATGCGCGCGTGCACACACACACACACGCACACACACACACACACTCGTGTGTGTGTGTGTGTGTGTGTGTGTGTGTGTGAAACTCCCTTGCTCTCTCATTTTATCCCTGTCTCAGTTTTCTTCCCATTGCCTGACACTTTTGTCTCTCTCTCTCTCACACACACACACACACACACACACACACACACACACACACACACACAGTACTGTATTATTGCACAGAAATTACAACTGGATTGCAGTGTGATCTCACAAGGTTCTTTGCTCTAAGCACATGATAAAGTTTTCCTCCTAATGATGTTGGAAGGTAGAGTATATAAATCCATCCTCCTGTAGTGTTTATCCATCAGGGTCGCGGGGGAGCTGGAGCCAATCCCAACTGACTTCTATTACAGGACTAGCACAGACACAAACAACCATTCACACACACACACACACACCATTATCCTTCTGTGATTATTGGTATCCCTTGCTAAGAGTATTAGGCTTATGGTTAAAGAGGTGGGTTTGGGACCAGAAGGTCTCTGGTTCTATTCCCGAATGAACAGAAAAAATAAGTGCTGGTGGGTGAAGTAAGCACCGCATTCTCCTTTCTCCACTTTCATGTCTGAAGTGCTCTTGAGCAAAGCAACTAACCCCCAACTGCTATTCAGGTGCCACAATGTGGTTGGTCACTGCTCCAAGTGTTACAACCCAGTTTGTTTTCTTTCCCGACAGAGGCAACCAGATTTTGATTTAAAAGGTTGTGGTACTTCATGAAGTTTACAAATTTCCTATAACTTCTGGTAGAAAATCTGCCCCACGGAATTGCGGAATCTGCAGCATATTAAAACAACCCACAGTTTTCACCAATGGTGAGAGTTTTGGAGACTTGGTTACCCTAAGATTTTACATTTTCTTGTAAATCACCAACAATGATCCTTGTGGATTTATTTGTCTCTTATTTACCACCTCCTCAGTGCAACCAGGGCCAAAATAAATTTAGGTCTCGTCCAGGAAAGTTTGAAACAGACACAGTTATTTATTTATTCTTTTTTAATATAGGTTACATACACACACATACACACACACACACACACACACACACACACACACACACACATTCTCTCTCTCTCTCTCTCTCTCTCTCTCTGTCTATCTATCTGTCTATCTATCTATCTATCTATCTATCTATCTATCTATCTATCTATATATATATATATATATATCCTGGTGGTAAAGGTGCTGGATCACTGATCCTAAGGTTGGAGATTCAAGCCCTACTCTCCATGGGTTGTCACTGCCACCCCTCCGTGCAGCTATCTGGGTTATTAAAGGTTGGCCATGTCTCTCACTGTCTATGGTGAGAGGCTGTAAAAAAACATTGCTGACTTTCGTCAAGAGTAACTGCATAGCTATCAGAGTGTTTCTGCCCTGCGATGGCCAGTGAGCTGTCCAGGAAGAATTCTGCCCTCGCTAAGAGAGCGGATACATGCAAGGTCCAGTGATGCCAGAAACATGTCAACACACCAGTACCCAGTATATATATATATATATATATATATATATATATATATATATATATATATATATATATATATATATATATATATATATATATATATAGGGATCCCTCACTTTCCACAGTTAATTGGGACCAAGGTCCCCCCACGACCGCCAAATTTTGCGAAGTAGGCTCAAGCCAATGATGTACATGTATATGTGTATATAATATCAATAAATACATATTCAACGCTATAAATGCTTATAATAATGAAACCTTAAAAATAATGTATAAGATGTAAATAAAATATAAATACACACACATACAGACGCACCCGTGTACACACACAGATGCACACCTCACATAAAAATGTAAGTAGTTTTGATGGGAGGTTTTGGGTTGTTTTTTGTTTTGTGTTTGTTTAGGGTTATTATTTTTTTTGGATAATTGACCTTATTTTTGTGGCATTTTCCTGAACTTTTCCTCCTATTCTTCCTTAGTTTCCTTATTTTTTTTATTCGATGAATATATAAAAAAAAATCATGATGCACTCAAGCTGCATGAATTGAAGCGAGAAGTAGCGAGGGATTCCAGTATATATATATATATATATATAGTATATAAGTATTGTCTAAAAGTGTCGCTCCATATAATTTGTCTTACTTAGTTGTGGTGTGAATTCTCTGGGTGAGGGCAGAGTACACCCTGGACAGCTTGCCAGAGCATCAGAGGTCAGAAACACTTTTTCTTTTGCAGACTCTCGCCACAGACTGTGAGAGACATGGCTGGCCTTTGATAACCCAGTCGGCTGCACTGGAGGGACAGCAGTGACGACACGGTGACAGTGGGGCTTGAACCCCCAACCTTGGGATCGGTAATCCAGCACCCTGCCACCGGGCCACCCCAAAACATAAAATTAAATTGGGAAGACCGCTTCAGTCACTTACTAGGACTGTTCTGGAATAAAACAGTTATTGATAAGGGATTTGTTTTTCTCTGAATAAATTGATTTCAGTGAAAGGTTGGACATCTGTTAAATCATCTGTACCACTTGTTTATGTGTCTCCCTTCTGGCTCTATTCTCTTGTCTTTATTTCTTTTCTGTTCCTGGCTCTTTCTCTTCACTCTTTCTATCTTCTTTATCTGTGATGCTCTGAGTGTGTCTGCTGCAGAACTGTACCCGAGCGATTGTATGAAAACTCTCACACACATAATTGCGGTTCTGATGGTGTCCTTGACAACCTTGTCCTCAAGGGTGTGTGTGTGTGTGTGTGTGTGTGTGTCTGTTTTAGAGAGAGAGAGAGAGAGAGAGAGAGAGAGAGAGAGAGTGAGAGAGAGATTTGCTCCCTGCTGTTGTAGGTGTGTCACACAATTTTAAATTAAAGAACTGTGCCATATGCGTAATTATGTAAATGAACTGCACAGAATATTAAATATTGAGAAGTCCTTCAGAATAACCCATCAGTGTTGGTTATTAGGAGTCACAATGACATGGACATTTAGCTTTATTGTCTAATACTGAGTGGTATAGGGGCAGTGGTGGTCTAGTGGTGTAGGGTGCTGGATCACTGATCCTAAGGTTGGGGGTTCGAGTCCCACTCGCCACAAGGTTGGCACTGACACCCCCCCCCCCCCCCCCCCCAGTGCAGCTAACTGGGTTAGCAAAGGCCGGCCATGTCTCTCACTGTCTATGGCGTGAGGTTCGTGTAAAAGAACTATTGCTGACTTTTGACAAGAGTAGCTGCAAAGCCATCGGCGTGTTTCCGCCCTGCGATAACCTGGCGAGCTGTCCAGGGTGTACTCTGCCCCTTGGCTGGAGTTGGCTGGGATATGCGCCAGCCTCCCCACGACCCTAATTAGAATTAAGCGGTTACAGAAAATGAAGTGAACTGAGTGGTATACACATACACACATCATGTTTCATCATTCAGTTCATTTTCTGTAACCGCTTAATCCTAATGAGGGTCACGGGGAGGCTGAGCGCCCATCCCAAACGACTCCGGGCGAGGGCAGAGTACACCCTGGACAGCTTGCCAGGCCATCGCAGGGCAGAAACACGCTGAAGACTCTGCAGCCACTCTTGTCGAAAGTCAGCTATGGTTCTTTTACATGAACCTCTCACCATAGACCGTGAGAGACATGGCCGGCCTTTGATAAGCCAGTTAGTGGCACTGGGGGCTGCACGGTGACAACCTTGTGGAGAGTGGGACTCGAACCCACAACCTCAATCATGTTTCATACTTGATCTATTCTTTAAAATGCATTTGTTCGTGTGTGAAGACAGACTCTACTGTAACCGGCTAAAATATAGGGTGTTAACATTACTTTTTAAGTAACAAAATACATTTTTAAAAATGTTGTGCATATGAAACATCAAGGGAACAGAAAGGAAACACCAATAAACTGCCTGCGCTGTGTGTGTGGGCTTTGGGATAATCTCATTTCATCATCTGTAGGTTTAAACAGGCAGCAGTTTGGTGCGTGTTGCTAAATTTACTTCTGGTTTCTTTTGTGACTGAACAGGTTTCAATTAGTGTTAGCACCCTGAAACCTTACAGCAAATGAGCACCCTCAGGTTAGCGATGCTGGGGTAGTTGATGTCTTTTCAGGAAAGTAAAGTAGAACACCAAATTCCCAAGCTGTATTGCATAAGGCAAGCTTCATGATGCTTGCTTGTGCTCGCACATTTAGCAGATACCCCCCTTTTTTCTCAACACACAGATTCACTAGAATAGAATTGACGACGTCAGGCTTGTGGTGAAAATGGGACAATGCTATAAATATTAGCCCACTTCTACAGAGCAGAGAGCAGAGCACAAAAACATGGCCGTGGACACGGACAGCTCGGAATACACTTTATAAAAACTTAAAGACAGTGTGTGTGTCCCAGAACCTGCAGCGCTTCGGGGAATTAACTGTTGGTGCTGCTCGGCAGTGTGTAGGCTGAAGACACGTCTCTTGTTTTTGTACGCTTCCTTTAGTGAGAGTCAAATTTTATTTTTTATTATTATTATTATTTTTGTTTGCGCATGAAATGTACAACTGCATTCAAATAATTTACACCGTTTGCTATTGTTTTAATGAAGGAGAAAACCAGGCAAACAGGAAAAGGCACTGTGAAAGCGTTGAAGTTTGGATCTGATGCCATCTTGTGGAAAAATCATCCTGATCATATGAAAGGAAACCAAATTTTGTTCATTTCTTTTTTGATACACAGTATATATAAATCTTCTGTTGTTACACTCAACTAAAGGCTGAGGTCATTCAATAATTAAAACCAACAAAAACTATTTAGCCGATCATGATCTCGAAACCCTGAGTTACAGTCTCACCCGCTCGGCCAGAGGATTTTAAAGGTTGTAAACTGTCATTGATTGCTTGATCAGCTTTCATCTCATACACCAATTAGGGAAGGACGAGTTCCTTTTCAAGATCAAACCCAGTAATAGAGACCAGCATTTCCATAGCGATACCAATAAATGCACTTTAAAAAGTCCGCTTGTGTCCTTGTGTACACAACAACTGGAAACCTTTGTGATTTCTCCTGCAAAATCTGGCACACAACTGGAATTAGAGACATGTCAAATTATTATTTCTTTTTAAACCTTTAGTCTCTTTGGTTTGAGTTTTAAGAATAGCATTTATAGAACACGGGATCAATACAGTTCAAACATTTCCAAATATTTCAGATTTTTGCTTTTTCAGGAATTCTTCTGCAAGCAGTGCTTCACTTTGTGTGCCTTCATCTTCATCTCCTTCCTCTTCAGGTCGTGACGGCAGCAGCCTAAGCAGTACGCTTCAGACGTCCCTCTCCACTGACTCTGCTCAACACGAAGGTGCAGCAGTTCTACTCCAAGCTCCTCCCTGCCAACCTGCGAAGAAAGCTCATGTCAGCCGGTGTGGTATTCATTATCTTGTTTTGTTTTGTTTTTTTTCAAGTCACTACCCAAAGCTTTTTGTGGGGTTGGTGGTGTAGTGGTTAGGGTGCTGCACTCATGATCAGGAGGTTGTGTGTTCAAATCCCAGTTACACCCCACTGTGCTAAGACCCCTGGACCCCTTGTCTTAACCACAAGTGTGCCTCTGTTCACCAGCAGCTACACCAAATGCTGCATATGTCCCCTCTACAGGTAAATGAATCACACATTGATAACCATTGTTATCATATAAAATGTAAAATGCACATGTACAAATATAGGTCAGTTACAAATCATTTATCGTTTTCAGAGGACAAAACCTGGCCTTTTCAATAGATCTGCAATCAGGACAGCTACCATTTGCGTTTAAGAAATGGATAGATATGATTTTGCAGGAATCTGACTGACATTTAATGAAAGATTTTACATCATGAGTTTCCTTGCAATAGCAGCCCTCTCTGTTACTATCCCCAGAATAGTCAGAAGTCAAAGGTCGAGGGAGGTTCAGTAACATTGATTTGGGTGTGAATTGTTGCGCATAATTTGGCAGTATGCTTAAAGCTGCAGATTCTGCACCTGACTGACTCAAACTTTCAGAGAAGTTGGCTTTTTCTTCTTCTGAAAGTGCCGGAATGATTTTTTTTTTTTTTTTTTTTTTTTTGGTTATGATAGATCTGACTCAGTTTCACATTTCCTTTTCTTGGGATTTTTGAACATGATGTCACAACCACGTACAAAGTTCCTGGTGGAGTTCCTGTCTGCAACTTGTCCCCACTGTCGCTCTCCAGAAGTACAGGGCTTTTGTTTGGGCATGTCATACTGCTGACTCTATGGCAAACAACACCATCCCATTTGATGGCAACCATCAATCTCAGTGGAACGTCTGACTTCTGCGAATTATTTACAATAGGCCCTCGACATTCGCGGGGGTTCGGTTCCGAGCCCTCCTGCGAATCGAGATAATCTGCGAGTTCTGTACCCGGAAGTAAAACCCCATGCATCACGTCACATGCGTGGATGAGCAGCCAGAAGTAAAATACCATGTATCTATGACATGCATTAATGCATCCATGAGGTGGGGGGGCACTAACCAGTGTCTCTCCCCCTCATGCCGGTCCAAAGCCCGGAGAAATGCGCATTAAAATATCCTTCTTAAACACATTCTATAGACAATCTTACTCATTAATACAGTATTAATGTAGTAAAATATAGTAATGAAAATTAATTAAGAAAAATTTAATTTTTACTCTTATTTTTATTGATGATAAAATATAAACATTATACAGCATATACTGTTGTGAAGCACTCGTTTTAAAGTCTTTTTCAATTATTATTCCAGTACAGTACTTAAGTTAATGTTTGTGCGTGAGATTTTATGTTCTGTCGCATGTTTAACAAATGATACCAAAAGGATAAACTTTACTACGCTTCATGTCCTTTTACATTGAACTTGGAGTGACGTCTCCAAGATGGCGCTGCCTAGAGGGCAACGTCGCAGAGTTGTCAAATTGTTTCTTTGTTCATTTTAATTTGTTTGTTCATGTTTTCTACTATGCTCGTCTATTATCGGTAGATCGTATATGCTCGGCAGTCAGCGAATACTCAAACCATGGGTGCAAAACCGTGAATAGTCATGGGCATACTGTACCTGGAATATAAATTGGTTACTTAAGGTGCAGTCTATTTGTCCGAATTATAGATTTGTAGATGTTGTATCCAAAAAATAAAATTGATGCTATAAAAATTATATATATATATATATATATATATATATATATATATGTATAGGCTTATATCTTCTTCTTCTTTTCCTTTCGGCTGTTCCCTTCAGGGGTCGCCACAGCAAATCATCTGCCAAACCATCTCACCCTGTCCTCTACATCTTCTCTTACTCCAACGACCTTCATGTCCTCCTTCACCACATGCATAAATCTCTTTTTTTGGTCTTCCTCTCGGCCTTCTGCCTGGTAGTTCCAACCTCAGCATCCTACTGTCAATTCACTATCCCTCCTCTGTACATGTCCAAACCATCTCAATCTAGCCTCTTTGACTTTGTCTCCAAAACATCTTACATGGGCTGTCCCTCTGATGTACTCATTTCTGATCCTATCCATCCTCGTTACTCCCAGAGAGAACCTCAACATTTTCATCTCTGATACCTCCAGCTCTGCCTCCTGTCTTTTCCTCAGCGCCACTGTTTCTAAACCATACAACATCGCTAGCCTCATCACCGTCTTGTACACTTTTCCTTTCATTCTTGCCGATACTCTCCTATCGCACATCACATCCGACCTGCCTACACACGCTTCTTCACCTCTTTTCCACACTCTCCATTGCTCCGGATTGTTGAGCCTAAGTACTTAAAATCCTCCACCTTCCTTATCTCTACTCCCTGTAACATCACTGTTCCTCCTGGGTCCTTCTCATTCACACACATGTATTCTGATTTACAGAGGCTAACCTTCATTCCTCTCCTTTCCAGGGCATACCTCCACCCCTCTAGATTGCCCTGCACTTGTTCTCTGCTCTCACTACAGATCACAATGTCATCTGCAAACATCATAGTCCATGGAGATTCTGGTCTAACCTCGTCTATCACCTGTCCATCACCATCGCAAACAAGAAGGGGCTCAGAGCTGATCCTTGATGCAGTCCCACCTGCACCTTGAATTCTTCGGTCACGCCGACAGCACACCTCACCACTGTCTTACATCTCTCATACATGTCCTGCACCACTCTAACGTACTTCTCTGCCACTCCAGACTTCCTCATGCAACACCATAGTTCTTCTCTCGGCATCCTGTCATACGCTATCTCCAGATCCACAAAGGCACAATGCAGCTCCCGCTGACCTTCTCTGAACTTCTCTATTAACATCCTCAAAGCAAACATTGCATCTGTGGTGCTCTTTCTTGGCATGAAACCAAACTGCTGTTCACAAATGTTGACCTCTGCCCTTCGTCTAGCTTCCACTATTCTTTCCCATAACTTCATCGTATGGCTCATCAACTTTATCCCTCTGTAGGTGCCACAACTCTTCACATCTCCCTTGTTCTTTAAAAATGGGCACCGGCACACTTCTCCTCCATTCCTCCGGCATCTGCTCACTCTCTAAGACCTTATTGACTCTCTAAGACCTCTCCTAGACACTTCCATACCTCCACCGGTATATCATCAGGACCAACTGCCTTTCCACACTTCATCCTCTTCAGTGCCCTCCTCCCTTCACCCTTTTCATCTTTGCTACTTCCTGCTCATCAACAGTCACCTCTTCTACTCTTTTTTTCTCTCTCATTTTTCTCATTCATCAGCTCTTCAAAGTACTCTTTCCATCTTCCCAGCACACTTCTGTCATCAGTCAATACATTTCTCTCTCTGTCCTTTATCAATCTAACTTGCTGCACATCCTTCCTATCTCTATCTCTCTGCTGTGCCAACCTGTATAGATCCTTTTCTCCCTCTTTACTGTCCAACCTAGCATACAAGTCATCATACGCCCTCTGTTTGGCCTTTGACACCTCTGCTTTTGCCTTACGCTGTGTCTCCCTGTACTCCTGTTTACTCTCTTCGGTCCTCTCTGTGTCCCACTTTTTCTTAGCTAACCTCTTCCTTTGTACACACTCCTGCACTTCCTCATTCCACCACCAGGTCTCCTTATCTAATTTCTTTCCAGAGGACACACCAAGTACTCTCCTAACTGTCTCCCTGATCACATTTTCTGTGGTTGTCCAGTCAGTTGGAAGCACTTCCTGACCACGCAAGGCCTGTTTCAACTCCTCCTTGAAGACAACACGACCCTCTTCCTTTTCAGCTTCCACCATTTTGTCTTCTGCTCTGCCTTTACCTTCTTCACCTTCCTCACCATCAGCGTCATCCTGCACACCACCATCCTATGCTGTTTGGTAACATTCTCACCCGCTACAACTTTGCAGTCACTGACTTCCTTCAAATTACATCATCTACACAAGATGTAGTCTACCTGTGTGCTCCTACCTCCACTTTTATAAGTGACCTTATGCTCCCGTTTCTTCTGGAAGAAAGTATTCACTGCAGCCATTTCCATCCTTTGTGCAAAATCTATCAACATCTGTCCTTCTGTGTTCCTGTCCTGGATACCAAACCTGCCCATCACTTCCTCGTCCCCTCTGTTGCCTGCTCCAACATGTCCATTGAAGTCTGCACCAATGACCACTCTTTCACCTCTGGTGGTACTCTGCATCACTTCATCTAACTCACTCGAGACTCTCTCCTTCTCTTCTAGTTCACGTTCTGCCTGTGGGGCATAAGCACTGACAACGTTGAACATCACACCTTCAATTTCTAACTTGAGACTCATTACTCTGTCTGACACTCTTTTCACTTTAGAACATTCCTGACAAATCCCTCCTTCAAGATGATTCCTACTCCATTTCTCTTCCCATCCACACCATGATAACACAGCTTAAACCAGCTCCTAAGCTTCTAGCCTTGCTACCTTTCCACCTGGTCTCCTGAACACACACTATGTCCACCTTCCTCCTCTGCATCATGTCAGCCAGCTTTCTACCTTTTCCTGTCATAGTTCCAACTTTGACCAACAGTAGTCCAATTTCCACCAGCACCCTGTTGGTCAACAGCACTGATGGCGGTCGTTGTTAACCCAAGCCTCGACCGATCCGGTATGGCGGTAATATTTGTGATTTGCATGATAAAGTGTGGCATTGGTTTTATGTCGGATGCCCTTCCTGACACAACCCTCTGCATTTATCCGGGCTTAGGACCAGCGTAAGGGGGAGAGACATTGGTTTGTGCCCCCCACCCCGCTGCATTTGTATAGGCTTATATATAAATCAACATATATATACTGTATAGGCTTATATATAAATATGTGAATTTATACAACCATTATAAGCAGTAATAATTGTAATGTATTCTTGCATAAGAGCTTGTTTGTGTAGCTCTATTCGGGGATAGAACACAAACCTTATCGGTTCTGAGCTAGTACTGTACTGTACTGTACTGTACTGTACTGTAGTCTCTCTTCTTGGTTCCTGGCTCCCATTGTTGCATACAGATTACAAATCCGCCAACTAAATACTTGTAAACTTCCATTGATTTGTAAGCTTTTAACTCTTTGCCAGTAAACGGAGACGGGCCGTGGACAAGATATGTACAAAGATCCAAGTCGGCAAAAGCCGGAAGGGAAGAATGGTCGCATTCGAACACATTCCTAAACGTCGACTGTGGCATTCGATATGGATCGGCAATCCCCAGCTGCTTGATTTTACTCAGATATCCCGCCCTCTACTCACCTGTCAAATGATTGACAACGTCTGACAATATTATAGTGTCATTGCTTTTGCCTTCGACACTTTCGCATATTTTGCTTTCGCTGTCATTATCGGTTGTTGTTGAAGCCATGCTTCGTGAATCGTGTGTGTGTGTGTGTGTGTGTGTTGGATCACACCTGCCGTCCAAGATAGCACATGAAAGTATTGGGGTCACGTGACTGCAAAACCTCTTGTCCACTCACCCACCACTGACCCCAAAACAAAAGGTTAATTTCAAATCTACCTGGATTTCTAAAACTCCGCCTCTTGGAATGATTAGCAATGAGTATTCTCCGCTCCTATTGGTTAATATTCGCAATTAAGTACCGTTGGGCAGTAAAACTAACCAATTGTCGAACAGAAAGAGGCACTCGTGTCAATATATTTGAAGGAAAACACCGGGAGGAAAACTGACATGTTTTGATAAGGACGCTCGTAAAAGTTCAACATTTCAGTGTTCACAATAACAAACGCAAGTCGTTCATTTTAATTTAAAGTAAAAGTGAGGTGAGTGTCCTGCAGCTTGTGCAGTTTTTCACTAAAGAGAGTTTTATCTTGCTACTCGGTTGCTAGCTAACATGCTATGCTAGCTACTAGCCTGTGAGTTAGCGCCCCGTGTGAACTTTAATAACATTCACAAACTTTATAATGATCGCGTTTGCGTCGAAATGAAACAGTTAATGGGAAATTTGCAAACGTGATACAAGTTATGTCTCGCATACAAGTCAGTGGCTCGGACAGTTAATTAGCTGCAGTGCTATAACGAACACTAAAATAGAACAGACCGTTGGCTTCAAGCCAGAACTTCCGCCAGTCTGGGAGAGGGCTGAGATTCTGGGAGTTTGTGGTCACAGTAGCTCTGCGTGTCGGAGTTGTATTTCAAACACATTCTCGGCTTTTCTCAGGTCGGTGAACCTACATCAGAGATAGCCAACCAGTCCGAGACCAAGAGACACATTTTATACAGTGTCACCACAAAGAGCCACATCATACACATGTGCACACGTGAACATCTCTCTCTCTCTCTCTCTCTCTCTCTCACTCTCACACACACACACACACACACCCCTCTGCTCAACCAGATTTATTGTAAATTCACACACCAACATGATAAAATACGTCTTTGAAGGTCAGAGTGCAACTGTGATTCAACAGCCGCGTTAATGTCCAGTGTTGTGTGTTCAACAGTGCGGTGGAACAGTTGGATGTCCGATACCATGTGTTTTAGTTTGTCGCTTTCAGGAGACAAGATTTCAACAACGTCACTGAGGGATTTTATAACGAACTCTCCTTCATTGTACTGTATGGCGTTCTGGCCCGTGTAATGTTCCAAAGTGGATATGATGCAAGCGTTACAGTCTCTGAGCACTTCGTAAATTTTTAGAAAAACTCTCATCTGCTTTCTGCCGGACTTTTCAAAGTGAATAACTTGTGCTTGCGAAGTTCGGTCCCTTTAGGAAATTCCTGGACCAAGTTCCTGGACCAAGCCTGCAGTGAACTGCGCTGAAGATTTCAAGTTTTGAATGAAGCCTGACCCATAAGGCAGAATGTCTTTTCATTACATTCAAGAACAAAAAAATATAAAGTCTCCCACTCTGTTTAAATGTCCTGAGTTTATCTTCATATTTTTATTTTGCGGTGCATTTTTTCTGCCATTTTAAGAGCAAATTTGACACAAATTGTTTACTGAAGTGATCTCGCCCATACTGGGAAGCTGCGCACATAAGCATTTGGCATTTATACTATATTGATCTCGAGCGAAGTAAACGCACGTTTCAAAAAAAAAAAAAAACCCACAAACTTTGATATGAACATAAGAGCCGCATGAAACCAGGCAAAGAGCCACAAGTGGCTCGGAAGCCACGGGTTGGCCACATCTGACCTACATGCAAGCACAGACGGGGCTGTTCTGATTTATTGTTCCAACCATATACCATGATTTTTTTTTTTTCCAAGCAATAGTCCATAAAGACATAAAAAGTGTACTGCAACTCACGTGTTGGGGATATAAACTAGGTAAACAAATTAGAATGTGCCCAGATTGCCTAAGAATCTCCGAGAACATCAGCTAGAGCTCTGGTTTTGTTGTTCCAGATTGAACCAGCATTCTTGTCTTATTTCTCCGAGTGTTTGGACTCAGCTACACATTGCCAGTGTGTCATCATGGCGGGTCAGCCCAGTAGGCCGGCTACGGGGAAAAAGACCTACCAGTTTAAGCTGGTTCTGCTGGGCGAGTCGGCCGTGGGGAAGTCCAGTCTGGTCCTGCGCTTCGTCAAAGAGCAGTTTCACGAGTACCAGGAGAGCACTGTCGGAGGTGCTTCTGGTGGTATGTGGTATATCCAACTGCTGGAGTAATTCTAAATTACTAAGTCTTAGGTTTTTTTGTGTTTGCGTGTGTCCAGCGGTGTTCCTGACACACAACGTCTGCCTCGATGCCACAACAGTAGAGTTTGAGATTTGGGACACCGCCGGACAGGAACATTACCACAGCCTGGCGCCGATGTACTATAGAAGTGCTCAGGCCGCCATCATTGTGTATGACATCACTAATATGGTGAGAGGGCTCCCTCAGTGTCCCTCTTTCACTCACTCTTTCCTTCTCATGCACACACAAACTAACTTGCACTCTTTCTGTCTCACTCATTTTGTACGTTTGTGTAGGACACATTTGCACGAGTGAAAGATTGGGTTAATGAATTGAAGAAACAGGCGAGTCCAAACATTGTTATTGTAATCTCTGGAAACAAAGCTGACCTTGTGAACAGGAGAGCTGTCGATTTACAGGTGTGTGGTTTTGTTTATGTGTGTTGAGTGTGTGTGTGTGTGTGTGTGTGTGTGTGTGTATATACTGTATATGTATGTGTGTTTTGACTGCTGCGATACGGTCGTTTTGTGAACTGGTACAGGAAGCTCAGACGTATGCTGATGACAACATTCTGCTGTTCATGGAAACTTCGGCCAAAACAGGAATGAATGTCAATGAGATATTTATGGCTATTGGTAAGTCCAAACACACGTGCGCGCACACAGAGTGCCAAACAAATTTTTGTGCACACTTTTAACATGCCAGTGTTTCAGCTTTGTGCCCATTGAACCAAACTTGGTACTCAGATATGCAGAGCTACAGGATTGTCTGATCAAATTTCGCTATAGTTGCACCCTCTTATCTGTCTGATTAACTCAGAGAATCTGATTGTTTGAAAGCCCTGCGGCTAAAAACATGCACCGCTCATATTTTCAGCAAGAAAACTATCGATGAACGATCCTCAAGCTGGGGGAGGTGGTGCCAGTAGACAGGGAAGAGTTGGTGTAAATCTTCAAGGCGCTGCCCACCAGCGTGTTTTCGGGAGATGTTGCAACTGAGAGACTGATTCCAGTCACATGTGGGTCCAAAACTGAGGCGTAGAACAGCCGAAGACGGGTGCCTGGCATTTACAGTGGTGATGATCCCTAAGCTAGCACTTCCTTTCACTTCCTGTCCGAGTTATCCATGTTTTATGGAAATAGGAATATGATTTGTTTTGAGGCTCGTTTTTTTAACACTGTGCAGCTGTTGTAGTTGGTGGATGGTTCTTGCGTGCGTGTGTGCACGCTCATCCCTATTCTGTCTGCCCTATACTGTTTTTGTCCTTTTGGTTTTAATGATGAGCTCACGAGGAGAAAACTGATCAGTTTGTATCTGAGTGGGTCTTGTTTTTATTCGCCATTATTATCATTAGGGTTGTCTCTGTGGGATGGGGGTGAAACGGCGGTGTTTGAATGTTACCTCGACATCAGAAAAAAACATTTTTAATGTTTCAGGCTTTCGATCTGTAAAGAGAGGAATAAAATGGAGAAAAGCACTGTGTGTACTGCGTTTTCTTTGGCTTGGTTTCAAACACAGATTCATTCCATATGCAATATCGCATTTAAAAAAATTCATGACCATTCATGAGCATACAAATGTGAAATCATTTAAAAAGCTTGTTATTGTGAAAATAGTGAAGTGGACATTTGTCTTCATGGCCTCGCAATTTTCTCAGTGATTTAATAAATCGTGGTATGACCTGTCTGAATCATGTTACCATTGATAACTACTATTTATTCATCACTAGCATTAGCTACCAGGTTCTACAACCAGAATCCCTCATTATAAATATCTGTGTATTATCGATATATACTATAAAATCACCTCATTACAGTAAAAATAAGGTGGAACCCCCAAGGAAAAAGGAAGAGAGCGAGGCCGAGAAACACTTGGCAACGTGACATGGGGCCACTCATGGGGTCAGCTGGAAAGACTGGTCCAGGACGGAGACAGATGGCTGGATCTTGTTGATGGCCTATGTCCCAGTAGGGGTGACAGGCTTGACTGAATGAATGGCAGTAAAAATAAAAGCAATTACTCCATCCCCAGACCTACAGATGTAGAAAAAATTGGAATAACTTGTTCAGGAAACCTTTTATAGTTTCTTTGTAGAGCACAACAAGAACTAGAATCTTTCTGAAACTTATCATGCACCATTAACAAGAAGAATGTCTCTGTCTTCCTTTCGGCTTTTTCCCTTTTACTCGGGAGTCGCCACAGCGAATCCTCTGATTCGCACGTTTTTTTTTTTGATTTTGGCAGAGGTTTTTTTTTTTTACGTCGGATGCCCTTCCTGTCACAACCCTTTTAGCAAGGGACAGAAACACGCTGACGACTTTGCAGCTACTCTTTACGAATGTCAGCAATGGTTCTTTTACATGCCTCTCACCATAGACAGTGACAGACATGGCCCGCCTTTGATAACCCAGTTAGCTGCACTGGGGAATGTATATTTTAAAAAAAAAATGGAATAAAATTCTAGAAGATTTCTACCCACTTCCAGGTTGTGCTAATCTGCACCAGTCACTTTGTATTTTTACTGAAATGAACACAATTTTTTGACGGTGCCCTTGTGTTTATTTAGGTCAAAATGCAGAGGTTAAATTGTATTGAAATATTGAGACACTACATATGCATGCAAACGTGACAGAGTTCAATCAAAACAATGAAAATAAAACTGAGTGGAATTATTAAATTGTTTTTGTGTACTTGAGGGAATCATGAAGAAATATTCCCGTGTTGTGGTGCCTATATAAGAGAGCGAGATTTCCTTTCAGCTTTATTCAGGGGTCGCCACAGCGAATGATTCACATGTTTGATCTGGCATGGGTTTTTACGTCGGATGCCCTTCCTGACACAACCCTTTATCGAGGGGCAGAAACACGCTGACGGCTTTGCAGCAGCTCCTCTTTATGAAAGTCAGCAATGGTTCTTTTACATGAACCGCTCACCATAGACGGTGCGAGACATGGCCCGCCTTTGATAACCCAGTTAGGTGCACTGGGAGGACACTGACAACCTCTCTGAAGAACCCTCCCCCCACCCCCACCCTCCTTCACGAGGTCCTTAAATATGGCGGTTGCTTTTTCCGAAATAATCGCCTCCGTCACTGTATCTCTGCTTTTAAAGCCTCCTTCTGCTTCAATCTCGTCCCGATTGTAGAGGGGTTTCGACCATACTCCTTTGCGATTTCACTCAACTGCATCCCACTTTTGTATTTTTTTTATTTTTTTATTTCGTGCTTCACTTCGATTGATAACGGAGCCCGCTTCTTCTTTTTGGTGTCACTGGGAATCACTTTCTTGGGGTCCATGATGGATAATGAAATACAACGCTGCAATGATCACTTTCAAAAAAACTCACGAGCCAACAGTCCTGTTCAACTCTCCTTCACATGTGTGACAAACAGGAAGTATGGGTACAGGAATGGGTACAGTTCAGCTCCCTCCTGGCCAATGGGAGGCCAATGGGGCAGGATGTTGAGAGACAGCCAATGAGAGAGCAACTCGCGCATTGTTTGAATGTTTGAATGACGTGTTTGGTGCTTTTCGTAAGAGGCTGTTTCATATACAGAGGACGAAAGTTTAGGAAAATGTTTCTCATAACCTGGATTTTTCGTATTCAGAGGTTTTCATAAGTAGAGGGCCAACTTTATTGTTCTTTGGTTACATGTAAATTTCAGGTAAATTAATTACATCCGATTCCCGCTGAGCCTCTGAGATAAATAACTGATCATGTTATCTCAGCCTGCTGTTCAGTGCCGTCATCATTCCTTCATTCATTCATTTTCTGAGCTGCGTAATCCTTGATATTGTTGCAGGGGGCAGCAGCCTGAACAGTGAGGTGAAGACGTCCCTCTCCCCAGCCATTTCCTCCAGCTCTTCTGGGGGGGCAAAGAGAAGTTCCCAGGTCAGCCAAGAGACTTGAGGGCAGGAAACACCATGTACGGCTTGCCAGGGCATCGCAGGGCCGACATATGCAACCATTTACGTTCACACTTATGGGTGAGTTGAAACCGCCAATTATCCTAACGTGCATGTTTTTGGACTGAGACGGAACAGAGTTCCCAGAAGAGACCCACACAAGCACAGGGAGACTTCACACTTCACATGCAAACTTCACACACACAAACAGCCCAAGATGTGAAATTGACCATAGGACCGTCTTGCTCTGATGTGGACATGCTAACCAGTGCTGCACTGTGCCCTCATGAATTCTTTACATTAATTAATAAATTCCCATTTAATTTGACAAAGTAAGTAATCAGGTTGTGCCAATGCCTATTATCTTCTGGAGAATTTTATCATCAGTCATAAACATTTCATGAGGTCGATGTCTAGTCTGGTGTATCTAGCTGCACAGTATTCTAAATAATATTTTCAAGGCTATCTCTCTCCATTCAAATCCAGAGCTTCAACATCTTTTTCAGGTCCTTTTAATCTGTTATTGCTGGAAATCCTGTTCAATTATCTTCATTTGGAAGAAAGTTAGGAGTGTTTTTCTCATGAAATGGACGCAATCAGATAGAATTTCAAAGAAAATTCAACCCAAACTTTAAAATATGGAACTGATCTGCCTCTGAATAATGACAGGTGATACTGCCATATGTTCCTGTAAATGAAGCCATGCTTGTCTGATGTCCGTGAACATAAGCTTGCATTCTGCATACATGTGCCTAGTTTTATTTATTCAGGAGTTTCGTACTTTATTTCTGACCTGTTTGTATATAGATATTAAAATGATATCTTTGTCTGGTCTCATTGGGTAGACGCATAAAACGGCCATGATTTCCTGAAAATTGGCGTATTGGGGTCAATGATTTATCCAATTCAAGTTTATTTTATGCTCTATTTGAGAGCCGATATTTTGAAAATGCAATAAAATTATTTGAACAGCCTAGAAATACAGTATATTAATTAATTAGTTAATTAATCATCTTCCGCATAAGTCGCGGGGCCAGCAGCCTAAGCAGTGAGGTCCAGACGTCCCTCTCTCCAGCCACTTCCTTCACGTCTTCCAGGGGGGCACCAAGGCGTTCCCCAACGAGCCGAGTGACACAGTCCCTCCAGTATGTTCTGGCTCGACCCCGGGGTCTCTTCCTGGTTGGACATGCACGAAACACCACACCAGGAAAGTGTTCGGGAGGCATTCTAATCAGATGCCCGAGCCACCCCAGCTGGCCCCGCTCAATACGGAGGAGCAGCGGATCTACTCCGAGCCCTCTCCGGATGGGTGCGCTTCTCACCTTCTCTCTAAGGGAGAGCCCCACCACTCGGTGAAGGAAGCTCATTTCAGCCGCTTGTATCTGTGAGCTTATTCTTTCGGTCACTATCCAAAGCTCGTGACCTTAGGTGAGCGTTGGAATGGAGATCGACGGATAAATTAAGAGTTTTGCCTTTTGGCTCAGTTCCCCTTTCACCACGACGGACCAGTACAGACTCCGCTTTACAGCAGAGGCTGCAGCAATCCACATGTCCCTTTCCAACGTTCCCTCACTCACCAACAACACCCTCTTCTTTTCCTTTTGGCTGTTCCCTTTTTCTCTGGGGTCATCACAGTGGATCATCGCATGTTTGATCTTGCATAGATTTTTATGTCAAATGCCCTTCCTGACACAACCCTTTAGCGAGGGGCAGAAACAGGCTGATGGCTATGCAGCTATTTTTGTCGAAAGTCAGCGATGGTTCTTTTACTTGAACCTCTCACCAGAGACAGTGAGAGACATGGCCGACCTTTGCTGGTGGGATCGAGGAGGGCCTCAAAGTACTCGTCCCACCTCCCGACAACAGCCGCAGTCGAGGTGAACATCTCAGAACTTCTGTAAACAGTATTTGTGGAGAACTGCTTCGCCCTCCTGAGGCATCAGATGGTGGTTCAGAAATATTGGGTAACATTGGGCCGGCACTGTCTCGCTGTCTACGGTGAGAGGCTGTAAAAGAACCATCGCTGACTTTCGTAAAGAGCAGCTGCATTGCCGTCAGCGTGTTTCTGCCCTGTGATGGCTTGGCAAGCTGTCAAGAGTGTACTCTGCCCTCGCCCAGAGTCGGCTGAGATAGTCGTCAGCCTCCCCGCGATCTGAATTAGATATACGCGGTTCAGAGAATGAACATCCGACTGAACAATCCCTTTTACACCTTATGAAAGCAGCTGTGAACTCTCGGAACGTGTTCAGACCACAACGCGTTTCTAGGGGACACGATTTAACGACGGACACGCGTCCTCAAAGTTTATTTGCTGAGTTTCACAAGCGTCTATTTGATTGGCCAAATTGTGGTCTTTTTTTTTTTTTTTTTTTTTTTTGGCAGTCTCCACATAAAAAAAAAACCCCGAAAACGCAGGCAGAATCTCATTGTCTACTTTTTAAATACATAGTGCACTAGGAAGGGTTTTACTGATTGTGTTTTGGCGCCCGATTTATTGAGCCTATGTAGGACATAGAGACTAGTTTCGGATGCGGGTTTTAGCCGTTCAGTGTGGACGTCAACGACAATCCGCTTGATTATCGGCTCGCTCGTGGAGGTACGTGCTCATTTGATTCTATTGCGGTTTTCTGAGCGTGTTTAGGTAAAATATACACTTCTTGATGCCCCCAACATTATGGAAACCGTTAATAATAGCCACCTATCGCTGAATACACTGCAGCACTCTGTATTGCGGTTATTAACTGTATGAAAATACAACCGAGAAAGATTTTGTGCTGCTTGTAAGCACTATTTAAAAGTCGTGGCTACCCGTACGGGATTTATTGTTTGCTAGTCGTACGGCAATCCCTTTGCGCATGTGCGTTGACACGCCACCTACTGGAAATGACGTTAATCGTTCTGCCGTATGTTTAGCAGACAATACCCGTATAACCATAACTCAGTGCTTCTCAAATACTGACCCCCCCCCCGGTGGTGCGGTATGACCCCGGGGAACATGCTTTTCTGGAATAGTGTACGAGAATTAAGTGTAATTGCACCCCACTCCACTAGTTGGCAGTGGCACTCTCATTGTTTGCGCTATGGTGTAGCATTTTTTTCACACGAGCAAACGATATGAGAGATTTCCTTTCGGATTTTTCCCTTTATCAGAGGTCGCCACAGCGAATGATTCACACGTTTGATTTTGGCATAGGTTTTTACGTCGGATGCCCTTCCTGACACAACCCTTCGGCAAGGGACAGAAACACGCTGACGACTTTGCAGCCAACTCTTTACGAAAGTCAGCAATGGTTCTTTTACATGCTCTCACCATAGACAGTGAGAGACATGGGCCCGCCTTTGATAACCCAGTTATCTGCACATGCTTTTCCGGAATAGTGTCCAAAAATTAAGTGTAATTGCACCCCCACATCATTAGTTGGCAGTGTCGCTCTGATTGTTGCGTTATGGTGTTGCGTTTTTTTTCACACGAGCAAATGATATGAAGTGCCGTAAACAACCCCTCGAGAAACAACACGGAAAAATTTCAAACAGGAATGAAGAGAAAGGTGGAGAAAGATGGAGATATTAAGATATAAGTTGCATGAGTTTAGATAAGGATGTATTTTTTTTAATTTCAGGCACATTGGTACACTTTAAATCTTTTCTATTACAGTAGGCGCTCGACATTCGCAGGGGTTCAGTTCCGAGCCCTCCCGCGAATCGAGATAATCCGCGGGTTCTGTACCTGGAAGTAAAACCCCATGTATCACGCCACATGCGCAAATGAGCAGCCAGAAGTAAAATCCTATGTATCTATTACATGCGATAAAATATGCTTGTTAAACACACTCTATAGACGGTCTTACTCATTAATACAGTATTAGTGTAGTAAAATATTGTAATGATAATAAAAACTTTTCAATTTTTACTCTTATTTTTATTGATGATAAAATAGAAACATTATACAGCATATAGTGTTGTAAAGCACTCGTTTTATAGTCTTTTTCAATTATTATTCCAGTACAGTACCTCAGTTCATTCTGAGAATGTTTGTGTGTGAGATTTTATGTTCTGTAACATGTTTAACAAATGATACCAAAAGGATAAACTTTATTACGCTTCATGTCCTTTTACATTGAAGTTGGAGTGACGTCTTGGAGTGATGTGTCCAAGATGGCGCTGCCTTGAGGGCAACGTTGCGGAGTTCTTTGAGTCAAATTGTTCCTTTGTTCGTTTTGATTTGTTTTATTTGTTCATGTTTTGCACTATGCTCGTCTATGATTGGTCAACCCTACTACAGCTATGAGCAGCTTCAGCTTCCGGCAACTAAGCACGCAACAACTTCTATCGTGAGCTAATATGCTCACATGGGAGCCCAATGCTAACCGCACTCCGTTTAACAATAAGCCCAGGCGGAGTTCTCAGTCTCCGGCGCTTGGTTAGCACTTCCGGCCATACTGCTTGAAAATGTTCAGTCCCTGCGAAACAAGATGGACGAGCTTCATGCTCAGATTGCAGCGCAGAGGGATCTACAGGACTGTGTTTCTGTGAAACATGGCTCGAGGCGATTGCACCAGTCGGCTACACGGCCTTCATCCCCTGCAATCCCAAACGCCAGAGTCGTCGTTCGGCCCCTTTCTGCCTGGGCTTCGTGTCGGCTGGGGTGCGGCTCGCATTGAGCTTCCTACCATAGCATGTTAGCTCTGCGAGCTGCAGCCCGGCTAACCAGCCCAGTTGAGTGTGCTTAGTTATACACGCTCGAAGATACTCCGATCTTATAGCTGTAGTAGAATCGACCGGTCGTAGACGAGCATAGTGCAAAACATGAACAAACAATACAACAAATTAAAACGAACAAGGAAACAATTTGACTCTGAGAACTCTGCGACGTCGCCTTCTGGGCAGCGCCATCTCGGAGACGTCACTCCAAGACGTCAGTCCAACTTCAGTGTAAAAGGACATGAAGGGTACTGTAATAAAGTTTATCCTTTTGGTATCATTTGTTAAACATGCTACAGAACATAAAATCTACGCATAAACATGAACTTGGGTATTGTGCTGGAATAATAATGGAAAAAGACTTTAATACAACAGTTCAGAGAAAACCGTCATGTCTCAGGAGAAAGTCTTATTCCTTCAGAAGAGACATCCAGCGTTTTCTATCACTTAGCCAGAGAAGACGCACAGCGTTTGAGTGGTATCATAGAGTTTAACTGGTAATTAAAACACACAAAAAAAGAGGCTCATTGACAATTTGTGCACGAATGAGGAAAAAGGGGTGGGACATCAGCTCAACCAATCAGGAGAAAGGAGGACAGGCATTGGCTGAATTTGAATCACGTGCCGTTTGCTTGGCAGTCAGCGAATACTCAAAGCGTGGGTGCAAAACTGCGAATAGTCAAGGGCCTACTGTACAGATAAAAAAAAAAAAACAATGTTAATTAAGTTTTTCTTTATTGTAAGTTGAAATATACAGTAGGACCTCGATATTTGTGGTGGTTCGATTCCGGCCCCTCCTGCAAATGAAGATCATCCGCGAGTTCTGTACCCGGAAGTAAAACCCCATGTATCATATTACATGCACGAATGAGCAACTGGAAGTAAAATAATGTGTATCTATTAAGTGCGCTAAAATATGCTTCTTAAACACATTCTACAGACAGTCTTGCTCATTAATACAGTATTAGTGTAGTAAAGGGTAGTAAGGATTCAGAAAAACTTTTCAAGTTTTACTGTTATATTTATTGATGATAAAATATAAACATGATATATGTTGTGAAGCACTAGTATTAAAGTCTTTTTCAATTGTTATTCCAGTACAGTATCTTAAGTTAATGTTTCTGCGTAAGATTTTGTTCTGTAGCATGTTTAACAAATGATACCAAAAGGATAAAGTTTATTACGCTTCATGACCTTTTACATTGAATGTGACGTCAACAAGATGGCGCTGCCTAGAGGGTGACGTCACGGAGTTCTCAGAGTCAAATTGTTTCTTTTAATTTGTTTTGTTTGTTCATGTTTTGCACTATGCTCGTCTATGACCGGTCGGCCCTACTACAGCTATGAGATCGGAGTCTTCTGAAGTTTAGCACCTTCCTATCCTGAGCTAATATGCTATGGTAGCTCAATGCTAGCCGCAACCCAGCTAACAATAAGCCTCGGTGGGGAGGGGCCGAACAACAACTCCGGCGCTTGGGATCGCAGGGGATGAAGACCGTGTAGCCGGCTGGTGCAATTGTCTCTTCGGGTGTACTCTCCTCGAGCCATGTTTCACAGAAACACAGCATGGAGCAGTCCTGTAGATCCCTCTGAACTGCAATCTGAGCATGAAGCTGGTCCATCTTGATTCGCAGGGACTGAACATTTTCAAGCAGTATGACCGGAAGTGCAAACCTTCCACTTCTAACCAGGCATCGGAGACTCTGAGAACGCCGCCTGGGCTTATTGTTAGCTGGGGTGCGGCTAGCATTGAGCTACCGTAGCATATTAGCTCGGGAGTTGAGCGTACTTAGTTGTACACGCCCAAAGACTCCCATGTCATAGCTGTAGTAGGGTCGACCGGTCATAGACGAGCATAGTGCAAACCATGAACGAACAAAGAAACAATTTGACTCTGAGAACTCCCCGATGTTGCCCTCCAGGCAGCGCCATCTTATAGACGTCACGTTCAATGCAAAAGGACATGAAGCATAATAAAGTTTACCCTTTTGGTATCGTTTGTTAAACATGCTACAGAACATAAAATCTCACACGCAAACATTCTAAACGTTAACTTAGATACTGTACTGGAATAATAATTGAAAAATACTTTAATACAACAGTTCAGCCGAAACTGTCGTTTCTTCAGGAGAAAGTCTTATTTCTTCAGAAGAGACATCCAATTTTTTCTATCGCTTAGTCAGAGAAGACGCACAGCGTTTGAGTGGCATCATAGAGCTTAACTGCTACTTAAAACGCACAAAAAAAGAGGCTCATTGACAACTTGTGCGCGAATGAGGAAAAAGTGGTGTTACATCATCTCAACCAATCAGCAGGATGGAGGAGAGCCATTGGCTGAATTTGAATGACATGTCAGTTGCTTGGCAGTCCGCGAATACTCAAACCGTGAGTGCAAAACCGCGAATAGTCAATGGCCTACTGTATTTCTTTTTTGTTTTTAATGTTAATAAAAATACAATGTTATGCAGAGGTGTACTAGTAACAATTTTATAGACAAATAATACTACTTCTAGTCGCTCACGGGGCGGTGGGGGGGGTGTGAAATTTTTTTTTTTTTCCTGCCTAGAGGGGGCACCACAGAAAATAATTGAGAAGCACTGCCCTAAGCCCTAACCCTAATGAAAATTTATCCCTGACATGGAACGTATGTTCTTCCCTCGCCATTTTGACCACGCGACTGACGTCAGCTCGTGCATGTGCGAAGTCTCGTTTTCCCCAAGATGCCATACGAATAGCAAAACCTCGTAGGAATACGGCACCGTACAGTTAGTCACGTCACTATTTATAATCTAAGTATCCATCAGCTGTCAAAAATGTCTTCTTCGGAAAGCAGACACTACATGTGAATAAAATAGATTTTAAAGCAGCAGAGTACTTTATAACTTGCTGAAAAATATAAGTTTGAATCCGGTTTAATTCACACAGTCATCCGTGGCCGGGAGTCCATGGGAGCTAATTGGCCAAGCTCTCGCAGGAGGGGGGGACAGCGTATGGTCACTTTCCTATCACTCACAGCGATTTCCAGCCAATCATGGGTGTCTGTGCTCATTTCTATGAATGCTGCAAATTCTTTACTATAAGTGTTGCAGGGCGGTCATGTCAAAAAAGTCCTCTCCGGAAAGCATTCAGAAATACGGTACCCAATGAAATTTAGGGACCATTAGATCTGTAGCTCTGATACTCTACACAAAATATTATAGTCTCATAAGATTTTGACTGGTAATAGGAAACCACTAAAATTAGACGTTTTATTTTTGAGCTCCTGTGAACTCAAATTTTCCATGGTTGTCAAGCAGCCCATATTTGTTTATGGATTCAAGCTGCCAATGCATCCAGCTTATCACTGTATCTGAATGGCATATGCACACTACACACTAGTGCACAGTGCATGCTTTTCTTGTTCTATGGAAAATTGTACGACAATAGTGCATTGAACAGTACCATCTGTAAATGATGTATTATCCAGTAAAAAGAATATTCACCTTCTGTAGTATTGTTTTGAATGCTGTGATTGCTCTGTAGTGCTTAATTGTGTGTATATCTGTGCCATATTTCTTCTCAGTGTAAGAGTTTTGCTTCAGAAAATGTCCTTTCATCCTGGACGTGGATGTCTCCGAGGGCGACCGCCCCCTCAGAATTACCCTCCTGTCCCCCTGCGTTTGCCCCCTCCACAGTCCCTTGCGCCTTCCATGCCCCCTCCATACCCTTATGATCCCTCAACGTCCCACTGTTCCACCTACAACCCTCAGTGCACCAACACCTACATGCCCAACATGCCACCTCGTCCCGAATTCCCTCCATACTCTGTCCAAGCTCCTTCCCAGGGTCCACAGTGCCCCTTGCGCCCTTCTTTCCCACCCCCACCACTCCACCAGGGCTTCCCAGATCCTCCTACTTTTCCACCGCCTCCTTTGCATCTTCCTGCAGGTGGTCCTGCCCCCTCTCAGGGCTCATATCCATATGTCCCACCTCCTCCACCACCCTCAATGTCTGCTTCTGTACCTTTTCAGCCTCCCTACTCCATGAATTATCCCCCACATCCCCACTTACCCCCTCTACCCCCTAATTTCTACTCCACTTCTGAATCCAGCTCCTTCAAACCGATCGAGCACTTCCATCAATTCAAAAGTGACAAGTCACCTGAACGTTCACGGCGTCACAAAAGCTATGGGTACAGTGGGTTCAGTGGTCATGGGGAACGGCGGGAGCGAGGGAGGAGTCCAGATAGGAGGAGACAGGAAGGAGGACGGTACAGGTCAGAAAATGAGAGGGGGCGTAGCCCACCAAGACACCGGAGCCGAGAACGCAGCAGGTGGATGAGTCAATGGTTCATCGTTTAATCAGTTATGTGTATAACATTTGTTATTACCTGACAAGTTCTGTACATCACTGGTTGTTTGTTTTTGCTCAGGGAGCGCTACCGACATCGGGACAGCAGAAGCTCTCCTCCATCCGACCGCCACAGGAAACGAGCACGCAGTCGCTCAGGAAGCAGAGAGAGAAAACGTGGGCGGATAGAGGAGGATCGAGAGAGAGAAAGAGACAGGGATAGAGAGCGGGAGCGGGAGAGGAGAGTGGAGACTCCTGGAGGAAAAAAAGAAAGAAACTACAGAGAAATGGAGGATGAGGATGAGGAGGAGTTACTAAAGCCGGCTTGGATCCGCTGCACTCATGCTGAGAGCTATTACTCCAACGACCCCATGGACCAAGTGGTGATGTCATTGTACAATATTTTACTGTGTCGGATTGAATAAATTAAATTCCATTATTTTTAATATTACACTAGCTTTTTATCTTTGAGCTAATAAATTTAGAAAACTGTTCTTCCCTGTTGTCTTTTCGCAGGGCGACTCGACGGTGGTCGGAACTAGTAAACTCAGAGACCTGTATGAGCGCTTTGAGGAGGAACTTGGACGACGACAGGAATGCGCCAAATCGGCCCGCCCCAAGTGGGAACCACCCAAAACCAAGTTGGACCTGAACCACGGTACATTCACTGATTTTACACACACACACACATCTGAGGAACTGCTGTAACCAGAGTGCAGTCTCGAATCATGATACTTTACCTCCTGACGAACTGGGGCATTTTCACACTTTCCTTATTTAAGCCACTCATTTTTTATTTTCTGGTTGATGGATTTTTCAGCACAAATTTAGTGATGTTGGAGGAAATAAGAAAAAAAAATAAGGGCCACTAGATTTAAAATATTATTATTTACAATTTTGAAAAAAAAAGTGTCGGCAGGAAAAAAAAAAAAAATATATATATATATACCAAAATAAAAGGACAGGACAAAGACTTTCTATTGAAACTCCATTTATCACTACAGATCTGTTTCAAGGGGTGGTGAAACCATCCTCTCTCTTCAGGTGATTATAGAAGAATGATTACAGATTAATGATTATAATCACCTGAAGAGAGAGGATGGTTTCACCACCCCTCGAAACAGATCTGTAGTGATAAATGGAGTTTCAATAGAAAGTCTTTGTCCTGTCCTTTTATTTTTGTTATTTGCTCTACCAAAAAGTATTGAGCACTCTCCTACGGAAGGATCTACTCAGAAAATCCTCTCTCTCTCTCTCTCTCTCTCTCTCTCTCTCTCTCTCTCTATATATATATATATATATATATATATATATATATATATAAAAATAACAAATTTTGTTGATAATAGCACAGGAAGGTTTTGTCACTTAAAATGTTTTCATGTATAATATCTGGTTGACTCTAGAAGTGCTGGCAATATCATCAAATATAGTGTGCAAATTGCATATGTCTCAATACAATGCAGTATCTGTTCATCAGACTTGCTCCCAAAGCATGCTGGGAGCATTCTTGACTCACGAAACCTGATGCGAGAATTCATATGGATATAAAGATATAAGCGCGATCTCGAAGGGAACACACAAAATTATACATAATATGTAAAGCTGCAATTTTGTCTGATTCAGATTTGATATTTTTTTCACGTTGGCATATAATCAGGCATGTGATTTTTTTTTTTTTTTTTTTTTTTTTTCCCCCCCATCTCTTGACGGAGTTCCGTCTTTTTCATTTCCAGGGGCAAAAAAAAAAATCCATCTTTTTTTCGTAAAAAAGCATTAAATAAATCTCATTTCGTTTTATTCTAAATCCAACTTTTTAACGAGCTCCCAGTAGCATGTAACGGGGACTGTGATTGGCTGACTATGCTTACATCATGCATTTTGGCCCATCAATGCTTCCATAGTACCCATATGTCTAATTCCCTAAATGTCAGCAGAAAGATGACGGTTGTGGAGAGAAAGGACGTTGTGCGAATAAAAGAATTGACAAATTGGTCAAAAATAAGTTCTGCTGGGACTGGATGGAAAATGAAGACATTACTACCATCGTAAAAAAGATTGTGACAACGTCATTTGGCGACTTCATTCGCAAGATTGATCGGCCTGGAAAAGTATTGTGCAAGTGTGCTGTGTGTGGGCGTGGCCCAAATTTTGTGTGTGTGTGTGAGAGAGAGAGAGAGAGAGAGAGAGTGAGAGCGAGACTGCCTACAGAGTCTGTCAAAGATGAAAGGAGGCTTAGTTTTTAGTTTAGTTTAAGTTGTTTAATTCATTAAATGTTTAATAAATGTGGCGCATGTGAGCAAAACGCGACTCATCTGGACCTCCGATTCCTCAAGGAATCAGGTTAAAGTTGAGTTTGGACCTCCGAACTGTCAAGCAGGGAATGCGCTTTGAATTACATGTCTTAAAATTCTCTGGTGTCTTGCTTGTGGGCGGCGCCCACAGCGCCACAATAAACATTTAATGTGTATACAATACACATTTAATGTGCACTGTAGTGTGTGTGTGTGTGTGTGTGTGTGAGAGAGAGAGAGAGAGAGAGAGAGCGAGAGAGAGAGAGAGACAGGTGTGTGTGTGTGTGTTTAATAATGGGTTAATTAAGAAATATGTTAGTAAAATGTTTAAATGGATTAATAAATAATTTTCTTTTACTTTTGGCACACATCATACAAAATTGGTGTACTTTTATCATTTTTAAAGGGTTTATGGGATAGTCTTGGGAGCCTTGGAACGAATCAGGTGTTTTACATGTAAAATGCTCCCCTACTTACGAAACTCCCGCGTTACGAAAAAAGGCGCTTTTGGATTAATTTCATAAGTAGGGGGCCGACTGTAATTTGGTATTAAATGATAATGATCTCTTTCATCGTGTAGTCACTCTGCATACTGACTCATTTGCAGAATTCAGGAATACAGCTGTATTAATATTACAGGATTTAAACTCTAATCAGTGATGTGTGTGTGTGTGTGTGTGTGTGTGTGTGTGTGTGCGCGCGTTTTACAGACGAGAGCTCGAGTGATTCGGAGTGTGACTCTGATGGGGACAGCAGTTGCTCCAGCAGCTCTGACTCTGAGGTGTTTGACGTGATTGCAGAGATCAAGCGTAAGAAAGCTCACCCCGACCGGCTGCATGACGAGCTGTGGTATAATGACCCAGGGCAGGTCTGGACACACACACACACACACACACACACACACACACACATACAGACAGTGTTCACACTAATTTTGGAGCTTTTCCTATGGAAACCATAATGAATGAGCATGAGGTCAATATCATTGTGAGTAAGAGATAATCAGCCTCTGTTTATTTATGTACATGCCCCACTAGCTGTTACAATACTCATCAGGGTTCACAATGATTATTAAAAAGTCTAAAAATGCATCAATTTTTATAATTTAAAAATAAGGCTTTAACTCGTTTTCATGTGTATTTTGGCAGTATTCAAAAAGTCTTTAAAAGGTGAAGACAATGGGTGGTATGATTTTATGAATAATGTTTGGGCCTGTATTGCAATTTGAAATCTCACAAGATGGATACCAAACATGGTGATGATCGATGATGGCATTTTGGAGATACTGCATAGAACTCAAACTCGAGATTGCAGAATCCAAATTGAATATTGGGCTGTGACGAATATCGATAAGCTTGAATAGTTATCCAGATCCAGCATCTAGACCAAAAAAGATGAGTTTTGATGTGATAATCAGTGAAGACTTTTATGAATTAGTTAGAGGAATGCAGTAGTGCACAAACAGAGAGGCGGATGAACTGACGGGTATTGCACGTGACAGCAATACCCCTTACGCCCATTGTTGGGCTGATGGGTTGAAAGTATTAAAAACTTTTACAACGAACATGACTTAGGCTGTAGGAACCCTAATAAATAATAATAATAATAATAATGGTTATTATTATGTTCAATGTTTTGTCAGTTTGTGTGTGTTCCGATGAACATGTTCAAGTACAGCACAGTGCAGTAAAAGAATGTAATTTATTTGGATATTGACGAGAGTAATGTGTGTTTATCTCTTCTTCTTTGTCCGGAAGATGAACGACGGTCCATTGTGTAAGTGCAGTGCTAAAGCCAGACGCACAGGAATCCGCCACAGTATTTACCCCGGTGAAGAGGTGAGTACATTCCTCGATATATTAGTCAGGCCACTGCTCCGAGTGTGTGTGCTCACTTTGGAGGATGGATTAAATGCAGAGTCAATAATTTTCCTTGCATGATTAATAGAATACAGTCGGCCCTTGACTATTCGCAGTTTTGCACTCACGGTTTGAGTATTCGTGGACTGCCAAGCAACGGATACTTCACTCAAATTCAGCCAATGGCTGTCCTCCTTCCTGCTGATTGGTTGAGATGATGTAACGCCCCTTTTTCCTCATTCGAGCACAAGTTTTCAATGAGCCTCTTTGTTTTAGTGTGTTTTAGTTACTTAAGCTCTGTGATGCCACTCAAACACTGTGTGTCTTCTCTGGCTAAGAGCTAGAAAAGGTAATGACGTTGGATGTCTCTTCTGAAGAAATAAGACTTTCTCCTGAAGAAACGACAGTTTCCTCTGAAGAGAAATAATCATCTGAAAGCACTCGAGTATTAAAGTATTTTTCAATCATTATTCCAGTACAGTCTTCTCCTTTCGGCTGTTCCTTTCAGGGGTCGCCACAGCGAATCATCTGCCTCCATCTCACCCTGTCCTCTGCATCTTCTTCTCTTACACCAACGACCTTCATGTCCTCCTTCACCACATCCATGAATCGTCTCTTTGGTCTTCCTCTAGGCCTTTTGCCTGGTAATTCCAGCCTCAGCATCCTATTACCAATATACTCACTATCCCTCCTCTGTACATGTCCAAACCATCTCAATCTAGCCTCTCTGACTTTGTCTCCAAAATGTCTTACATGTGCTGTCCCTCTGATGTGCTCATTCCTGATCCTATCTATCCTCGTTACTCCCAGAGAGAACCTCAACATTTTCATCTCTGCTACCTCCAACTCTGCCTCCTGTCTTTTCCCCAGGGCCACTGTCTCTAACCCATACAACATCGCTGGCCTCAACACCGTCTTGTACACTTTTCATTTCATTCTTGCCGATACCCTCCTATCACACATCACACCGGACACTTTTCTCCAACCATTCCAACCTGCCTGCACACGCTTCTTCACCTCTTTTCCACACTCTCCATTGCTCTGGATTGTTGAGCCTAAGTACTTAAAATCCTCCACCTTCTTTATCTCTGCTCCCTGTAACATCACCGTTCCTCTTTGGTCCTTGTCATTCACACACATGTATTCTGTCTTACTGAGGCTAATCTTCATTCCCCTCCTTTCCAGGGCATACCTCCACCTCTCTAGATTTTCCTCCACTTGTTCTCTGCTCTCACTACAGATCACAATGTCATCTGCAAACATCATAGTCCATGGGGAATCTTGTCTAACCTCGTCTGTCAGCCTGTCATTATTCCAGTACAGTACCTAAGTTAATGTTTAGAATATTTGTGTGTGTGTGATTTTATGTACTGTGGTGTAGCATATTTATTGTTTTTCTTTATCCAATTTATTACATTTCATGTTCTTTTTGTTCTGGTCTATGTTTTGGGGGGACTTTGATTTTGACGGCTGTGTTCTCTAACTCTCCGCTTCGGCTGAGGGGCGTGGCTGAGCTGTTCCATGGCTTCTAATCATTGGCACTGTAGTGGAATAATAATTGAAAAAGACTTTAATACGACAGCTTTACAACAGTTTAGATAATTATCTTCAGGCACTTCAGAGGAACCTGTTGTTTCTTCAGGAGAAAGTCTTATTTCTTCAGAAGAGACGGCGCTTAGCCGGTGTTTGAGTGACATCAGAAAGCTTAACTGGATAATATATTATACATACAAAATGAAAACATATACATACTGTATGTATGTATATGTGAGACACTCCACCGAAAGTAGGCTATTCGGTCAAAAAATGAGCTTTTTACATAATCAGATCGAGGAGGCCCAAAGCTGCAAAATGCAGCAAACATTTGTCAATAGCTTGAAAACTGAGCGAGCTGTGCCATTTCTTGTGTCAGCATTCAACTAAAAATTTCAAAAGACGTTTTAGAGAAAAATGAGCACAAAGATTGCATTTCTTCCAACATCATTAGTCTTTAGTAACCAAACATTTTTATGCACTTCAGCCGTATAAACTTTTAGAAAACATGTCTAGGAAGAGATGATAAGAGAAATCACCCTCATTTTAATCTGGCACGCCATTTTTAAACCCATCAGTCACTGTGGTAAGCCCCAAAAATTAACAAAAAAAGCGACTATTTTTTTTTCATTTTTGTTTATTCCAATAAGAATGTATCCTTTTGACCATTATATAAAGGTTCAAATGCCTTCAAATGATATTGATTTGGAAAAAAAAACACTGTCGGGTTCAATCACACTGAAATTAAGAAAACTATATATATATATATATATAAGATAACCATATAACAAAACTCTCTGATCTCTTTATACAAGTCAGCTTCATCAACTCTGCCCTCAGCATCATCATCTTCATCCTGCTCAGCAGATAAAATCACAACAAAATCTCTTCTTCACAAACACCAGTCATCACACTTTTATTAACAGATGCCTCTTCTTCATCAACATCAAAATCAAAATCTTCATCAACACAGCTGGCAGCATCATCATCATCAGTTTGTTTATATGTAAAAGGAATGAAACATTTAAGTATTTTTTAGGTCTTGACCAATTTTCGTACAAAACTAAACAACCCACGATCCAGCATGTCCAGTCCAGACAAGATAACACACAGATCAAATGATTAAAAAAATCCATAATCAAATTTTGCATGCAGAGAAAAATACCAATACTCATTAAATTTGTAAAGTACATAATACTGAGCATATGGGATTTTCTTTGATTGAATTGCAATGGAATCATGTCCTTCATAATATTTCTGCAGGCCTGAGGTATCTCACTCACACACACACACACACACACACACACACACACACACAGACTCATTCACTCATTTGTGCATCTGCACTCATTTGCTCCACTCTCTTCATATACTGTGTTTTCTTCCATTCAAATTGCACTAGTTCATCTGGATACTGCTCATTTAACCGTTTGCACACTGTGCGCGTGTGTTTGTGTGTGTGTATGTGATAAAGAGACAGACAGAGAGAGAGAGATAAAATCTTCTTCAAAGCCGAATTTCAGTGTGGAATTAAACATCTATACTAATGCTGTTAGACATCACAGATGACATTTCACTCTCCTTTTTCAGAAATGATGTGTATTCACAATCTTATCAATAAACTTACTTACTGTTATTGAAGATAAAGTCGGAGATAAGTTTCACATGTGGTATACTAGAGTCAGGAAGTAAACAGGAAGTTAATGTGTGATGGGCACTGAGCATGTGCAATGTGAGCATGTGACCGAGTTCACCAATCAGTGTGCTCGTTTCAGATTTTTCCTTAGTAACTAGCCTGCATTGTTTACGTGCATATCGTCTTTATAACCTTTAATTTATTCACTGAAACGGCATTTTTAATATTAAAACAGTATCCAAAATGGAGAGACGACTTCACGACCGTTCTTCTGATGTATGTATTGTAGTGTGTCTTGTACCAAACTCGGTGAATAATTGCAAAGAAAACTGGTAAGTTTGCTACTGTTTTTATGTAGTTTTATGAGGGTACTCGTCAGAAAAATGGAAATAAAAGACATTTTTAGTGAGTTTTAGTCGATTTCATGTCAGCAAGTGGTAGTTGAATACTTGATTTAATGTTTTATGCAAAAATCCAAGTTTCGATTAAAAAATGACCACTTTTACTTTTTTGGCCATTTTCTAGTCCGTGCGACAAGTGCCTACATTCGGTGGAGCGCCTCATATATAAACTATGCTGTATATTAATAAATATCACAGTACAAAATGAAAAGGTTTTTCTTAATCTACTATATCGTACTACATTAATACTGTATTAATGAGTAAGATGGTCTATAGAATGTGTTTAAGAAGCATATTTTTGCGCATGTAATAGATACATAGTATTTTACTTCTGGCTGCTCATTCGAGCATGTAATATGATACATGGGGTTTTCCTTCTGGGTACAGCACTCGCAGATTATCTTCATTTGCGGGAGGGACCGGAACCAAACCCCCGCGAATATCGAGGGCCTACTGTATAGCAAAATAACAAACCCAGCCTTCTATTAAAGTGCTATTAAAAACGAATGGACCTCCAGGTAGCTTGTGATGCTGCTGCTGTCATCAGCTCCGGATGGAGAATGTCTGCATGAAGAATCAAATTTGAAGTTTCTACTTTCATTTGTGATAATATTGAGTGAATTTGTTATGGTTGCACTTGTCGTGGCAAATTTTTTGATTTTCAAAATGATTACAGTAGGCCCTTGACTATTCACGGTTTTGCACTCGCGGTTTGAGTATTCACGGACTGCCGAGCAGCTCGCATGTGATTCAAATTCAGCCAACGGATGTCCTCCTTCCTGCTGATTGGTTGAGGTGATGTAACGCCCCTTTTTCCTCATTTGCGCACAAGTTAGCAATGAGCTTTTTTTTTTTAGTGTGTTTTAATTGCCAGTTAAGTGCTATGATGTCACTCAAACACCTGCTTAAGCACCGGAAGATGGTAATGAGGTTGGATGTCTCTTCTGAAGAAATAAGACTTTCTCCGGAAAAAACAACAGTTTCCTCTGAAGTTACGTCATTGCTGAAGAGGAATAACTGAACTGTTGTAAAACACTCCACTATTAAAGTCTTTTTTTAATTATTATTCCAGTACATGACATAAGGTAATGTTTAAAATGTTTGTGTGTTATATTTTATTTACTGTGGTGTAGCATGTTTCTCATTTTGTTTTGTTTATCCAATTTATTACATTTCTTGTTCTTTTATGTCCTTTTTGTTATGGTCTGTGTTTTGAGGGAGTTTGATTTTGGCGCTGTGCCTCTCACTAACTGTTTACTTCCTGAGGGGCGTAGCTGAGCTGCTCAGGCAGCACACACCTGAATTCACTATTCTCATTTACTCTCAATAAACAAAAGCACGCTTAGCTCTGCGCCAGAGGATTAACTCGCATCAACATCACCGCTTCTTTGGTTTGTAATGCCTCTTACGCTATCACTCTAAAACTCTGTTTTGTACTTTGGCTCCGGCTGGGGGGGGCGTGGCTGAGCTGCTCGGACTTAATGCAGTTAATACCTGAATTCAGTCGTGTCATGCCTAATGCAATACAGTACGTTCCTCTAGTGGGCATTTTTGAAAACTACAGTGCTGTATCTTTAGAAAGAGAATGAAGGTGTTTTATACGTATGCTGTATAATGCTTTTATTTTAGCATCAATAAATATAACAGTAAAAATTGAAAAGTTTTTTTCTTTATCATTACTACATTTTACTACATTGATACTGAATTAATAAGTAAGACTGTCTATAGAATGTGTTTAAGAAGCATATTTTAGCGCATGTAATAGATACATACTATTTTACTTACAGCTGCTCATTTGCACATGTGACGTCATACATGGGGTTTTACTTCCGGGTACAGAACTCGCGGATTATCTCGATTCGCGGGAGTGCCCGGAACCGAACCCCTGCGAATGTCAAGGGCCGACTGTACATTTGTGTTGCGATTTTATGTGTGTGCCATTGTACGGGATCTTGATGAACTTAGCAACATGCTCCTTTCAATCTTCATTTCTTGGATGCACCCTGCCTCCTACTTTTCATAACCCAGTCATGCTCCAAGTGTGCTTATATATTGTGGAGCTCTTGGACATAGTGGCCCAGAATAGATCCAGCGTAAGCGGTCTGCACAAAGCCAGTGGAGTGACAGCTTGGCCTGTTATGGAAAATAAAATATATATATTTTTTACTTACTTTTTTTCTTTTTTATTGAAGGTTGAAAAGTTTTGTATTTTATTTTCTTTTAAAGTATTTTATTATTTTTTGTGAGCGTTTCTAATTAACTTTTATTTGTATTTATTTTATGTTTTCTTATTTTAAAAATGTTATTGTTTTCTTTGTATGTTTTTTATATATATATATATATATATATATATATATATATATATATATATACATACACACACACACACACACAGGGATCCCTCACTTTCCGCAGTTAATTGGGACCAAGATCCCCCCTGTGACCACCGAATTCCACTAAATAGGATCATCACCCCCCCCCCCCCAAACCTCCCCTAACTGACATATACAGTACTTACATGTATATGTGTATATAATATCAATAAATACATACTCAATGCTTTAAATGCTTATAATAACAATTAAACATTCAAAAATATTAAATAAGATGTCAATACAATATAAATACACACACCTACGGACACGAGCACGCACTCAGCTGCCCACCTCACAAAAATGTATTGGAACTAGTTTTGATGAGGGGGTTTTGGGTTGTTTTTTGTTTTGTGTTTGTTTAGGGGTTTTTTTGTGCATAATTGGCCTTGTTTTTGCGACATTTTCCTTAACTTTTTCGCCAGTTCTTAATTTCCTTATTTTTTAATTTGGTGAATATTCACAAAACAAGCAAATATATGTTTATAAAACAAATATATAAATGATACACACACACACACACACACGCATATATATATAAATTTATTTTTAAACAGTTTTATTCTTTTGTGCTTTTATTATTTTTTTTACAAGCCTTTTGTATTTTAATTTTATTTTCTTATTCTTTTTCAATATTTTATTAGTTTAGAGATTTCTTCTTTGTCAGTGCTGTCCTGTGGTATTGTATAGTATTTAATGTGGGCGGTACTGTTACACTTTTTTGTTTATGGTTTTAGACGGTGAAGCCATGTCGTCCTATGAGCAACAACGCAGGCAAACTCTTCCATTACAGAATCACTGTGTCTCCGCCAACCAACTTCCTGGTGAGCCTTTGTTTTTTATTCGTTACTCTTATTTATTATGCCTCTGTTCTCGTCTTCTTTTTCCTTCTACATTGTTATTTCTAAGTAAATGTATAAATTTAAACCAATGACCCCCACCTCCCCCTCTCTCCCCCTAGACGGACCGCCCAACAGTGATCGAGTATGATGATCATGAGTACCTGTTTGAAGGATTTTCTCTCTTCTCACATACTCCTCTCACTAATGTAAGAAGAGAAACACGAACTGATAGTATCTATAGTCCAGAACTAGTGAGTACTGAGGATCTGAGAGCAGTGTACAGAATTTTAAGACACTGTTTTTTTTAACGTAATTTAATAGAACAGTTAAAGTACTGTTGTGTTTGCTTGGAAAAACCTGGCTGTCCTGGCATCGTGTCAGAGCAGCATAAGTCTCCGAGCTCTCAGTGAAGGAAGGAGCTCAGTGATGCCATGTTGGTGGATGTAAAAACACTGATGTGTTTCTGAATTTTATTTTCGTATTGATTCATTTGGATCCTCCACATATCCTATAAGGAACAAAGAACAAAAATTCTGAATGCACTTTGAAATGTGAGTTTTTGTGGAATAGAAAATCTTAGACTAATTAAGTTTATAGAAAAAAAAAAAAAAAACAGTTGAGAGATATTAGTCACTGTAAACATTGATGTATTTACAAAATTCGAACATTTCTATCCCAAATGAAGGTGGTAGATTCAGATGACAAATATGAAGGAAATGGTAATGGATTGAACGGATCTCTTGTGCTGTTATCCAAATATCAATTACGTAAATAGAATTTAGTTCAGTGTTTGGTTATTTGAGAAGCGCGGTGATCAGAGATTCATTGTTTGGAACAGTGATATTCAGTAATTACTTATTGAGAACAGTGGTGGAGGCAGTGGTGGCCTGGTGGTAAAAGGTGCTGGATCGCTGATCCTAAGGTTGGGGGTTCGAGTTCCACTTTCCACAAGGTTGTCACTGTCCCCCAGTGCAGCTCACTGGGTTATCAAAGGCCGGCCATGTCTCTCACTGTCTATGGTGAGAGGTTCATGTAAAAGTTAATCGCTGACTTTCATTAAGAGTATCTGCACAGCCGTCAGCGTGTTTCTGCCCCTTGCTAACGGGTTGTGCCAGGAAGGGCATCCGACGTAAAAACCTATGCCAAATAAAATGTGTGAATCAGATGATTTGTTGTGGCGACCCCTGAAAAAGGGGGAAAAGGATAATAAGAAAAGTTATTGAGAACAGGGGTGATCACTGATTAATGAAAGCACAGTGTTGATCAGTGAGTGGTTGTTGACAACAGTACCGATCAGTGGTTAGTTGTTGGGAACAGTGTTGATTGGTTGATATCAGCAGTGCTGATTGGAGATTGGTTGATCGAAACAATGGTGATTTGTTATTAGAAGTGTTTGGTTTATGGGAACCGTGGTGATCAGTGATTGGATCTTGGGAAGAGTATTGATCAATGACTCAACGATGGGAATAGTGTTGCTCAGTAATTGGTTGTTGAGAATGATGGTGATTAGTGATTGGAGAGGAAAAAAAATGGATGAACACAGGAACAATTATTATATTGTTAGGAACTAATGCTGTGCATGTGTTTTTCTCTCCTGGACTCAGATCCCATTATGTAGAGTGATTCGCTTTAACATTGATTACACCATTCACTTCATTGAAGAGATGGCACCTGAGGTCAGCCTGCACAACACCTCCATCATCTTCCCTACATTTCCACTGTTTCTTCTGTTACATATCATTATGTAGTTTTATTTCGAAAATAAGGTGTAGGTGTGTGTGTGTGCGCGTGCGTGTGTGCGTGCGCACGCATGTGTGTGTGCGCGCATGTGCGCATGTGTGTGTGTGTGTTTGTGTGTGTGTAGAACTACTGTGTTAAAGGTCTGGAGCTTTTCTCTTCGTACCTGTTCCAAGACATCCTGGAGCTGTATGACTGGAACCTCACAGGTGCCACCCTAGTGTTAGAGTCAGCAGTACAAGTTGATCGATTCTATAAACAAAAACAGAGCATTACAGTGGTACCTCACCTTATGAAATTAATCCGTTCCAGAGCCTTTTTCTTAACCTGGATTTTTCAGATAATTGAACCGCATTCTACATGTAAAACGTGTGATTCGTTCCAAGGCCCCCAATACTACCCCCTAAACCCTTTAAAATTTATAAAATCATACCTTTTAAGACCGTCGGGGCAGTGGTGGTCTAGTGGTATAAGGTGCCAGATCGCTGATCCAAAGGTTGGGGGTTCGAGTCCCACTCTCCACAAGGTTGTCACTGTCCCCCCCAGTGCAGCTAACTGGGTTATCAAAGGCCGGCCATGTCTCTCTCACTGTCTATGGTGTGAGGTTCATGTAAAAGAACCATTGCTGACTTTCAACAAGAGTAGCTGCAAAGCCGTCGGCGTGTTTCCGCCCTGCGATGGCCTGGCGAGCTGTCCAGGGTGTACTCTGCCCTCGCCCTGAGTTGGCCGGGATGGGCACCAGCCTCCCCGCGACCCTAATTAGGATGAAGCGGTTACAGAGAATGAACTGAACTGAACCTTTTAAGACCTCCTTCTGCCTCAATATTGTATCGATGGTAGATGGGCTTGGCCATATTCCTTTGCGATATCACGCAATCGCATACCACGGGCCCGTTTCTTCTCCCTCACACCGGAAATCACGCGCACGTGTGTGCGTGCATGTGTTGACCATGTCATCTTAGCGGAGTTATAATTTTACAAATGTTTATGGAAGGTTAAAAGCCGGAGTCAAGAAATAAAGCATGAAACAACAGTAACTCTGTCCTTTAACCGAAAAAGCATTATGGAAGATGCAGTTCCATAATAGCCAATGGGAGGCCAGCGAGGCGGGATGTTGGGAGATAGGCAATGGGAGGGAGCTGCGTCATCCCTCCTAGCCAATGTGAGGCCAGTGGAGCGGAATGTTTGAACGTCATTGATAAGAGAGCAGCTCATGCATTGTTTGAATGGCGCGTTTGGCATGTTTCGTAAGGAGAACTCGTTTCGTGTACAGAGACAAAAAATTTTTGAAAATGTTTTTCGTAACCTGGATTTTTCTTTTTACTGGGACAATCGTAAGGCGAGGTACCACTGTACTATGTTGTAGTGTCAGACCTGCTGATTGAGAAAATTAATGATCTCCTCCCGACCAATCAAGATTCCGTGTTGTGTTGTGAACCGTAATGAGTGTTTTTATAATACCCTTGATCGTGGTGACATTGCTCTCAGGTCCAGAGGAAACAGAGTCTCTCACCTGTCAGAGGTTTCACTTCTTGCCTCGCTTCGTGCGATTCTTACCAGGTTTGTGTTTTCATGTGTTTTCATGTTCTTTCCATCCTTCTCTTCCCCTTTCTTCTCCTATTCATTCCTTTCCCTCAGACATCTTTACTTCTGCCTTCCTGCATTCATTCCAAATTTCTTGTCCTCCTTGCTTTCCTTTCTACTTTCTTGATCCGTTCATTCCAAATTTGGACCTTTGTTCTTTTCCTCCTTTCATTCCTTCCATCCTCCTCGCTCCGTTAGGCCCCATGTTTTCCTTATTTTGTCCTTTCATTTCTTCTTTCTTTCCTTCTTTTCTCCTCCACTTTCTTCATTCCCTGCCCCTTTATTCTGTCTTCCTTGCTTCTTTTTTCCTCTTCATTCCTTTCTTCCATCACAGAATCATTTCCTCCTCCCTTCATTCCTTCCTTCCTTCCTTCTCTCTTTCTTCCATACAGTTCTCCTTTCATCCTTCCTTCTTTCCTCCCTGTGGCCATCCTCAGTTTAATGTCTTTTCTATCCAGATTTATTTCTTTCCTTTTGGTCATCCTTCCGTCTTTTCTTATTTCTTTCACTGTGTTCACTTTTTGATTTTTCTAGGGATTCTTCCCTGGCTCTTTTTGCTTCATTTCATCCATCCATTAGTTTCATATAGTATTCCTTTCCTTACACACCTTTGTTTGGTCATGTTCTCTTCTTACTTTCCACCAGTTTCTCTGTTTTTGTCCTTTCTTTCCTTCATTATTCACTTACACTCCTGTATCCTTCCCTTCAGACTTCCTTTCTTGCTCATTCCTTTCCCCCCTTCCAGCTGGACTTCTTTTTTCCTTCACTTCTCTTCTTTACTCTTCTTTCCCCTGGTGTCATTTTTCTCACAATCCATAACTACCAACATTTACGAAAAAGTCGTATTCATTACGATTTCTGATGTTAATTACCATAATACGAATTTAATAAATATTTCATGAATAAGATACGATTTTACAAAATTTCACGGGATGTAGCAATCACTCACCCCCCCCCCCCCCCCCACACACACACACACTTGGTATATTTCGGTTCTGTAATGCATTGTGGGATTAAAAAAGTGAAGCATAAAAACGGCATGTTTGTTGGGCGTGTTAGAACAAACGGCATGTTTGTTGGGTGTGACACAACACCACCCTGGCCTGTGAAAGCGGATCGTACGCTAAATTTCATTGGCTATTGCCTGATGGCTGGCCACGCTTAGCCAGTCAGGGACGCCGTTGGATAGTTTATTCGTATTACATGGAGAAATGGTGACCTTATCGATGACGCGGGAACGAAGCATGACTACGAACTAAACATGCCGGCCAAGGGGAAGGGACGGCGCTATAAGGATTCCTATCGAGAAGAATTCCCATTCATTTCAAAGTCAACGAAGGGTGAATATTCTGCCTTTTGCAATCCATCTTGAACTTTGAAGTGTTGTATCTTGTATATACTTAAAAATAATCTCTTATTTAACTATATAGGAGTGAGTGAGTGAGTTATTGCTTAATGCTGCTTGGAGAATATTTTTATGTTGGTGTTCCTGCCCAAATCTTTGTTAAATATTCATTTGATTTCCTCAATGCTCATGTTGGACATTATTGTTATTCTACCTGTGAAATTAGTGCATGCTACTTGGTTAATAGAATACATTTTTTTTGAAGGATGCAGTTTTAAGGTGTATTTTCTGATAGTTAATTTGTTAAAAAGCTTCCGCGTCTGGGAAAGCCCCCCCGATTACCCCACCCTCACTGGGACTTCATCCCTGGACCCTGACTAGGGGGCACACCCCCCCTGGACCCCTATTACTATTTCAATTTTCTGAATGTTGGCAGCTATGACAATCCTCTCTTTCTTCCTTCTGGTATTCTTACCTTATCTTCACAACTTCCAAACTCATTTTCTTTGACATTTCCCCTACCTTTCTTCATAACTTTCTTCCAAACTTTATTTCCTCTTTTCCCCCCTTGTCCAGATAGACTTCATTTCTTCCATCCGTCTTTCTGGTTCTCCTCCCTTTTGGAAACTTCTCTTCTTCCTTTAGCTTTTTCTCTCCACCTCTGGACAGCTTAACTTTTGAACATCCTTCTCACTTGTGTTTCTCTCCTTCTGAATGTCCTTCCTTCTCTTCTTGTTTCCTCCATCCATTCCTGCCGTTATTACATCCTTTTCCTTTTAGGATTACTGGTTCTTCCTTCTGATTGCTGCATGTTTGTGTTTCAGATGGAGGTAAAGAGGTGTTGTCTATGCATCAGGTCCTGTTGTATGTGTTGTGCAGCAATAAACCTCTTGTTCCGGAGGAGGAGATTGCTAACATGCTCCAATGGGAGGAGCTTGAATGGCAAAAATATGCAGAGGAGTGTAAAGGAATGATCGTCACTAACCCCGGCATGGTGCGATGCAAAATTTACTTCTATCACTTACTGCAAATCACATTTATATGTGCATATAAAACATACTGCTGTGAATGTGTTCGTGGGATTGTTTCAGAAACCCAGTTCAGTGAGGATAGACCAGCTGGATCGGGAACAGTTTAACCCGAATGTCATCACATTCCCCATCATTGTTCATTTTGGAATCCGTCCAGCTCAGCTCAGCTATGCTGGGGATCCTCAGTAAGTCTATCTTGTGTATATGCAATTGTGTATGTATGTATGTATGTATGTATGTATATATATATATGTATGTATATATGCACACACATACAGTGGTGGAAAGCTTGTAAGCCAAAAAGTTTGTTAGATATGAAACCATAAATCCAAAGAGAAATAACAGAAAACCAATAAATCCGTTCCAACCCCCTCCCAAACTCGTATAACCTGCCACAAACATGTATATTTGACCTAATATATTAAAGATAAACATGTAAAAATAATACATATTTAATAATAATAATACATGTACATTAACATTAATAATAATTAATTATAATAAAACAAGAATAAACAATAAGTCAACTAACCCTTCGGATCATCGACTGTGGCGAAGATGTCATGTGGGCAGGTAGGAGGTGGTGCATAACAGAGGAGGAGGAGAATTTTGTGCGTGGGCACGCTGCGAATGCTAGCGAGGAAAGGCTTGTGATAAGCTCTCACAAGGCCAGTGCTTCTCAAATAGTGGGGCATTCTTGGTGTACGGAGGAATACACTCGGAAGAATATGAGGCTAATCGGCCCAGAAACGCCATTTCGAGGAGAGCTCATAAATCAAGTGTTCTTCAATTTCATTTCAATTTCAACCTCGGTCTCAGGATGTTTGCAAAACGAATGTGGGTAAGTTGGGGAGCGTCTGTATTTATATTTTATTTGTATCTAATGTTATTTTTTGATGTTTGTTATCATAAGCATTTATAGCATTGAATATTTATTTATTGATATTGTATACATATATGTGTACGTATCCGTCAGTCGGAGGGGTGGGAGGATGGAGGTGTGAGGGGTGAGCCTACTTGGCGGATTTTGATGGTCACGTTGGGATCTCGGTCCCAATTAACCGTGGAAAGTGAGGGATCCCAGAATGTATATATATATATATATATATATATATATATATATATATATATATGGGGTGGAAAGGAAAAGTGCTGCAGGCACTCTTTTTGGGCCTTTAGTAGGGTGCAAATTAGCAAATCACTCTTGATCATTTAATCGTGCCATAAAAAGCTTTCTCTTGTGCGCTCAAAAAAATTGCTGTAGGTACGTAGGAACTTTTCTTTTTTTGCAAACATATGTTTTACTTTGCATACCAACTGCCAGAACTAAGTACAGTAATTGCATTAAAAAAAAAGATTGTTTTTCCGTCAATTCAGAGTAATGAGGCTCACTGGATAGAATTTAGGTTTAGGACTATAAGAGCACCTATCACACACTATGAGCAGTTCAGTTTATTGACTGAGCTCCAATGCACTGTAATGTCTGAGAGTTTTTATTTTAAATGAAATCGAGTTAATTACTTACCCATGGAGTAGGAGATCAACAGCAGGATCGCTGCAAACTCTTGAACTTGTACAGGTCCATCGTGGTGAAGAGGGAGCTGAGCTGCAAGGCAAAGCTCTCAATTTACCAGTCGATCTACGTTCCAACACTTACCTATGGTCATGAGCTTTGGGCAGTGACCGATCACAGATACAAACAGCTGAAATGAGCTTTCCTCATAGGGTAGTGGGGCTTTCCCGTAGAGATGGGGGAGCACGGACTAGAACCGCTGCTCCTCCGCATTGAGAGGAGCCAGTTGAGTGGCCTCAGGCATCTTGTTAGAATGCCTCCTGAACACCTCCCTGATGTGATGTTTCGGGGTATCCGACCGGGAACAGGCCCCAGCGTTGATCTAGAACACGATGGAGGGGCTTTGTCTCTCGGCTGGTCTGGGAACACCTCCCCAGAAGAGCTGGAGGAAGCGGCTGGGCAGAGGAATGTCTGGACCTTAATCTGCTGCCTCGACCCTGGATTCAGAGGAGGGGGATGATGATGATGATGATGAAGAAAATGGTAACTACAGATGATGGAATGAAAGCTGGGCGCTTTCCAGTCCACCCAATTCTGTTTAACCCATTAATCTAATTATCATGCATTTCTTTTTAGTCTGGGTCAGACAACACCCCAAACAAACTAACTCCATCCTGTGATGTTTCACTTTGGAGAGCAGTGGCTTTTTTCTTTGCAAGCCTGCCATGCACACCATTGTTGTTTAGTGATGTCCTGATGGTGGACTCATGAACATTGACATTAGCCAAAGTTAGCGAGACCTTCAGCTGATTAAAATGTCACCCTGGGCTCCTTTATGATCTTGATGACTATTCCACCCCTCGCTCTTGGAGTGACTGACGTTAGTTGACCACTCCTTGGGAGGGTACTAGTGGTCTTAAAGTCCCTCTATTTGTACACAATCTGTCCTCCTGTGTATTGGTGGAGTCCAAACTCTTTAGTGATGGTTCTGGAACTTTTTCCATCCTGATAAGCATCAACAAACAATTTTTTGAGGTCCCCAGAAATCTCCTTTGTTCATGCCATGATACACGTCCACAAACATGTGTTAACCCTTTACTGTATACTTATATTACTGTATTTACTCATATACTATGTATGTATTCATTCATTTTATTTTCTGTACTGCTTAATCCTATTAGGATTCATGGGGAGGCTGGGCTTGTTAGCCAGGGTGCAGCTAGCAGAGCTCATATGCTATGGTAGGCAGCTCAATGCGAGCCGCACCCCTGCGGACAAGAAGCCCAGGCGGGAAGGGGCCGAACGACGACTCTGGCGCTTGGGATTGCAGGGGATGAAGGCCGTGTAGCCGGCTGGAGCAATCGCCTCATCGGGTGTACTCTCCTCGAGCCATGTTTCACAGAAACACAGTCCTGTAGATCCCTCCGCGCTGCAATCTGAGCATGAAGCTCGTCCGTCTTGTTTCGCAGGGACTGAACATTTTCGAGTAGTGTGGCCGGAAGTGCTAACCAAGCCTCTGAGAACCCCGCCTGGGCTTAGCCGGTAACAGCTAGCTAACCGCTAGCATTGAGCTGCCATAGCATATAAGCTCAAGATAGAAGTTGTTGCGTGCTTAGTTGCCCGAAGCTGAAGCTGCTCATAGCTGTAGTAGGGTCGACCGATCATAGACGAGCAGAGTGCAAAACATGAACAAACAAATTAAATCGAACAAAGAAACAATTTGACTCTGAGAACTCCGCGACGTTGCCCTCTAGGCAGCGCTATCTTGGACACGTCACTCCAAGACGTCACTCCACGTTCAAGTGAAAGGACAATGCTAATTTTTTGAGATAGGAATTTTGGGTTTTCATGAGCGGTATGCCAAAATCATCAGTATTAAAACAATAAAAGACCTGAAATATTTCAGTTGGTGTCCAATCAATCTAAAATATATGAAAGTTTAATTTTTATCACTACATTACAAAAAATAATGAACTTTATCACAATATGCTAATTTTTGGAGAAGGACTAGTATTTTAGCCCATGTAATAGATGCATAGTATTTTACTTCCGGCTGCTCATTCGCGCATGTGACATGATACATGGGGTTTTACTTCCGGGTACAGAACTCGCGGATTATCTCAATTCGCGGGAGGGCTCGGAACCGAACCCCTGTGAATGTCGAGGGCCTACTGTAATTCAAACCTTAAAACATGCTATTCAAGAAACAATGATGGAATTTTCATTTTTTAAAAATTCCTTCCTCTAGATGGTGTCCTCCTGTACGAATGCATTCTTGAAATCTGCTGTTGAGAATCCTCATTGACCGCTGCAACATCTCAGCTGGGATACTGTGAATTTTATCCTGAATTCTGTTTTAACTTATCTTGAGTTCTTGGTCGAGTCGTGTACACTTTACTCTTGAGATATCCCCACAAGAAAAAAAAAATCGCAAACGGACAAATCTGGCGATCTCGGAGGCCAGGGAACGTTACCGAATCTTGAGATCACATGGTTACTGAACAATTCTCGCACAGCCTCCAATGATTGCCGTGCAGTGTGTGATGTCACTTCATCCTGTTGAAACCGGGTTTCTTGAACGTGTGGAAAATTGTTCAATTCAGGTGTAACGAAGGATTGTGACATCTCCACGTAACGATTCGCAGTGACAGTGACTGAGATCCCCTGTTCATTTTCAAAAAATAAGGTCCGATGATCCCACGTAATAAACAGCACACCATACTGTCACATTACTAGCGTGTAAAGGGCGCTCCTGAATTTCATTAGGATTTGTGTCTGCCCAATAACGGTAGTTCTGCTTATTCATGTAACCTGTGAGATGAAAATGGACCTCATCTGACATCCATAACTTGCTTAGAAATGCATTGTCATTGTTTGTTTATCATTTGTTGACAGATTTCTAATCGCAGCTGGTAATCATTTTCCCTCAGTTGTTGCACTATCTGCAGCTTGTATGGATGAAATTTCAAAACTAAACTAAGAATTTTGCGAACACTCTCCCGGGACATTTTAACCACAGCTGCTGCCTACGAATTGAACGTCGTGAGCTCTGTAAGACAGACTCGCGTACAACATCAATGTTCTGCGGAGTACCGCCACTTCTTGGTCGTCCTGTTGGTTTCTTCTTTAGGGCGGATCCAGTCTCTTCAAAGTTATTTATCCAACATTTTATCGCATGTTTTGATAGAACACCACCATGATGACATCCTAAGTTGTAAAAATGTCGGGACTCCCTCTGAGCAGCTGTCAAACTATCACCGTTTTTAGAAAACATCTTTATGGCTAATGCACGCTGTTGCCTGTTCCACTGATCCATGGTTACTAAAATGGCGGAGCGTTTGCTTGCTCAAGGTCATTGTCTTGTCGTGCTGTCACTTTTTTCACCCGTTTTTTGGGTGTCCCTTTATTAAATAACATTTATTAGCTAATACTAAGCCCCACATGGACACACACTTTCAGTGTAAGAAATTCAGAAGGCCAGCAGGTGGGGATGTGAGATTAAAATATTTTTTTGTTGTTGTAATCTATCTATGTGCTTTAAAGTTCCTTACATAGAGAAGTCATTAATAATTATTGTGTGTGTGTGCATAGTGGTTATGGTTTGAAGAAGAGATCAGGTGTGGTGAAATCCTATTTCAGCCTCAAAGTGTTTTGTGTGTGTGTGTGTGTGTGTGTGTGTGTGTGTGTGTGAATGTTCTCTGATCTAACAATAGACAGGGGGCTTTGGCCTTCTGAGACCAGATAATCACAACCGCAGCTTTTGAGCAAGTCGATACTGAGTGTTTTTTTCACTGTTTGTCACACGTTTGTTTGGGGAAAGTCCAATTATTTTCATTCTACTGCAACTGAGCAATTTTCATGCAATATGATGCAACACGTACACACACACACACACACACACACACACACACACACACACACACACACACACACACACAGGTTTCACTAAAAACTGTCCAAAGGTTAATTACATTCAAGTTTGAATTTTCTATGAATATTTTATTTTACGACGTCGTGGTGGTGTAATGTGTTCATCAGTTCATTTTCTGTAACAGCTTAATCCTAATTATGGTTGTGGGGAGGCTGGCGCCCATCCCAGCCGACTCCGAACAAGGGCAGAGCACACCCTGGACAGCTTGCTAGGCCATCGCATGGCGGAAACATGCTGACAGCTTTGCAGCCTACTCTTGTCGAAAGTCAGTCTTTTACATGCCTCACACCATAGACAGTGAGAGACATGGCCTGCCTTTGATAACCCAGTTAGTTACACTGGGGGGGGACAGTGACAATCTGTGATGAGTGGGGTTTGAACCCCCAGCCTTAGGATCAGCAATCCAGCACCTTTACCACTAGGCACCACTGCCTAATGTGTATTCAGTTCAATTCTGCTTTATTTGTATAGCACTTTTTACAATTAGCATTGTCGCTAAGCAGCTTTACACAGTAAAATGGTGAAGGTAGGGGCTTACAAAGTACAAATGAATTTAAAGAGTTCCTATTACCCCTACATAGCCCTAATATGCAAGTCACTACTGCTGTCCCTCCATTCAGAGTTGTTCTGGGATCAAAGTTGCAAAACATCTGAGAAGGATGGCTCCCAGCTGATGACCCTGTGACTGGCAGAGGTGCGACACTCAGACATGCCTTGCAGTTTAGTCCTGGGCTTTCATCTGTACTCTCCGGTAGCTTTCAACCTAGGATAAGATTTCAAAGCAATACTAATCTTGCAGAAGGCACTTTGGCATGTTGCTATAGATCTCATTGTTAAATTTCTAGTCAAGCGGTATATTTACATGACAAACTAGAGAAGTTCACATAGCACAGTGTTGAGGATTAATTGTCAAACAGGACTAAGTAGACTATACAAATGGAAAACTGGAGAAAATGTTTACAGGTATAACACACAATGTAATATTTGTAGTATCCAATTAAAAAGTATTAAAAATTGAACAGAATCTGCTGTTTTGTTAATCGAGGTGAGTGTGGTTTTATGCACATAAGGGTCTGAATTGATAAACACTGTTATTCCTAAATCTTTCATTTAAAAAAAATTCTGCTTTATTCTGAGTGAATTAATATGTAAATTAATCTTTAATCCAAAGAGTTGTAAGCACAGTTATAATTAGCACTAAATAATGAGATGGGGCAGTGGTGGCCTGGTGATAAGATGCTGGATTACCGATCCCCAGGCTGGGGGTTCAAGACCCATTGTCAGTGATTGTAACTGCTGTCCCTCCAGTGCAGCTAACTGGGTTATCAAAGGCTGGCCATGTCTCTCACTGCCTGTGGTGAGAGGTGAAAAAGAACCATTGCTGACTTTCATCAAGAGTATAGCTGCATAGCCGTCAGTGTGTTTCTGCCCTGCGATGGCCTGCCTGATGGACAGCCTGGTGAGCTGCCCAGGGTCAGCTGAGATGGGTACCAGCCACCGCATGACCCTAATCAGGATTAAGCAGTTCAGAAAATGAATGAATAATGTGATACAATGGAATGGGGCTGATGAGCTCCGTGTGTGTGTGTGTGTGTGTGTGTGTGTGTGTGTGTGTGTGTGTGTGTGTGTGTGTGTGTGTGTGTGTGCATTCGTTCGTTCGTGTTCAGTTGGGGGAAGATGATAAATGTGTGTATGGACCTTAAGGACGTCATTATATTGTATCGATATACAGCGATAAAGTGAGACAGAGAAAGAAAACTAGATTGATAGGAGTGCACCGTGTTTTGAATTGTACACTCATTCAATTGCTCAGAATTGTACACTGATTCTTCTGATTAGCCAATAGGAGTATAGTGTTGTCATTGGTCAAGAGGTGTATATTTTGTTCTGATTGGCTGAGCAGAGTATACCATGCTCTGATTGCTTGAGAGCATAACTATATGTTCTAACTGGTAGAGTGCAATACAGCATGTTTTTATTTATTTGTTTTTTTGTTTTATAAAGGTGCTTGCAGATGTTACAGTGCATTATTATTGCCACTTCTTGTTCTCTGCTTTGGCTTACACCAGTGCTTCTTAAATATTTTCTGTGGCGCCCTCCCAGGAAGAAAAAAACATTTCACGCCCCACGAGCGACTATAAATATTTTTATTTGTCAATAAAATTATTAGTACACCTCTGCATAACATTGTATTTTTATTAACATTAAAAACAAAAAAGAAAAATATACTTCAACTTACAATGAAGAAAAACTTCATTCACATGTTTTTTAATTTGTAATTGAAAAGATTTAAATTGCACCAATGTGTCTGAAATAATAAAAAAATACGTTCTTATTTAATCACATTCAACTTATTTATGGCTTAATATCTCTGTCTCTCTCCATCTTTCTCTTCGTTCCTGTTAGAAATTTTTCCGTGTTGTTTCTTGAGGGGTTGTTTACTTCATATCGTTTGCTCGTTCGAAAAACCGCTACACCATAGCGCAACAATGAGAGCGCCACTGTCATCTAGTGGAGTGGAGGTGCAATTACACTTAATTCTCGTATACAATTCCAGAAAAACCTGTTTCCCAAGGTCATACACACTCTCCCCCTGGCTTCACACTGCACCCCCTAGTACCATACCGCGCCCCACTATTTGAGAAGCACTTGCTTACACACTAATTCAAAACCCTCAAATTACCAGTATACGGCATGTTCAATTTGGCTCTCTGCCAATCAAAATGCACTGTACAGCTCTCAGCCTGTCAGGTCAGAAAAGTATACAGCACTCTTCTAGTCAGACCATACTGCCCTCCTCTTAGCCAATCAGACCACCCAATTCCACTCTCAGCCAATCAGAATATGCTGTACTGCTCTTGGGCAATCAGAACATGTTGTACTGCTCTTAGGCAGTCAGAAAATACTATATTGCTCTTAGCCTACAGTGTGTTCTGGTTGGCGAAGAGCAATATAGTGTGTCCTCACTTTTTTGAGCTGTATATTGTGTTCTGGTTGGTGAAGAGCAGTACAGTGTGTTCTGATTGGCTGAGTGTTGTACAGTGTGTCCATGTCCTGATTGGCTGAGTATTGTATAGTGTGCAAGTGGTTTACAGGGATTTTACTGGGTGTTCCTCTGGGCTTGATGCTTGGATCTGTTAATTTCTTGCATTATACAATGTTTCATACAGTCATCCCTTGAATATCGTGAATAATGTAGACCAGACCTGGCCACGATACTCGAAAAACCGCGAAGTAGGAACGCCCCGCCCCCCATTTCTACCATGTTATCTCATTTCTATATATTTTTTCTCGTCTATACAATATCAAGAAGTGTATATTAAACGTTACACAGTTATATGCATATGTAAATACTGTAATGTATTAATATTTAAATAGAATTTATATATAAATACTTTAAGTATTGTGCTCTCCTCTGACAATACTGTAGCTCTTCTCCATGGTGCAGGACGTTCACAAACACGATACAAGTAAGATCACAAAAAATCCCGCGGGAATGTGCGAGGCAACAGCATCACGCGTCTAAGCCAATCAGATTGCGAGATTGAGTTGAGTGGGCGGGAGGCAATAGCATCACGCGTCTAAGCCAATCAGCTTGCGAGATTGAATTGAGTGGGCGGTCCCTGCCTGAAATGGGGAGGAGGGGCACTTCAGTCTGTTGTTTGGAAACAATGGACGCAGCCTGCCTTGGGTCCCTGCCTTCCGCTTGCTTACATGTGAGTTTCAGCGCAAATTTTGAATTTTTTTTTTTTTTTTTAATCTTAAAATACCGCGATGTACCAAGACCGTGATGCTCAAATCGCAAAGTGGCAAGGGATGACTGTAATTAGTTTTTAAGTGTCCATGTTTGAAATGTATTTTCAATCTGAATAAAGTACTACATTCTGCATGTTGAATACAGATATCAAAAACTGTGGAAAAGCTATGTCAAGCTGCGCCACCTGCTGGCCAACAGCCCAAAAGTGAAGCAGATTGACAAGCAGAAACTCACACAGAGAGAGGTGGGTATCTATGTGCGTGTGTTGCAACATGTAATAACCTGTTGTTGTTGAGTTTTTCAAACAAGCACACAAAGACGAATACACCATGATCTGAAATGTCTGGTATCACATTGAAAAATGTGACGTAATATAAGGCCTTTTTGTGACCAAGTCTCACTTATTTGTTGCCATGTTTGGTTTTCGAAGCTGATCCTTCATGTTAGTAGTATTTTATGTCGGCATTTTCCTAACTACCTTAACCACTAGTGAGCCAAGGAACTGAATAATCTATAGTTATTCAGTCAGCTCCCTACTTACGAAATTAATCTGTTCCAGCGCCTTTTTCGTAATGCGGGGAGTTTTGTAAGGGCGCACAAGACTACCCCATAAACCCTTTAAAAATTATAAAAGTACACCAATTTTGTATGAAATGTGTTAAAAGTAAAAAAAAATATTTATTAAACCATTTAAACATTTTATTAACATATTAAGCCATTATTAAACATTTTTTATTAACACACACACCTGTCCCTCTCTCTCTCTCTCTCTCTCTCACGCACACACACACACACACACACACAAAATACAGCATGCATTAAATGTGTATTGTATACACATTAAATGTTTATTGTGGCGCTGCGGGCCACGCCCACAAGCAGAACGCCTGGGGCATTTTAAGACGTGGAATTCAAAGCACATTGCTTGATAGATCGGAGGTCCAAACTCGACTTGTACTTGATTCCTTGAGGGATCGGAGGTCCAGATGAGCCACATTTTGCACACATGCACCACAATTATTAAACATTTACTGAATTAAACAACTTAAAAAACTAAACAAAAAACTTCTGTCTCTCTCTCACATACACACGCACACGCACACAAAACTTGGGCAGCTAATGGAACAATTCTGTTTAAATGGACGGGATGTTGTATTTAAAGCGGAATTACAGTACTTGTTTGAAAGATCAGAGGTCCTCATTCAATATTAACTTGCTTCCTTGCAAGATCAGAGGTCTCCCATGGAGCACTCTGTTTTAATCAGGGATAGGAATTTCCCACCAATCGGTGGATTTCCGCCTTTTTGTAAGTCAAATGGGTCATTTTTGAGATCGATGCAAATCCGGTGTAAAAATCTTTTTTGGGGCGGGGTCCGTCATCACTGGTCATCTGGTCATGTTGTATCCAAATACACGAGGTGCTATCTTCGTTTTGTTTATCTGTGTGGATGTTTATATCGCTTCGTGGAGTGAAACACAGCTGGTTCTGGTTTATTGCATGTGTCAAGGATTGTAATATGATATGCCAGTCTGGTAATCTTGCCGTGGGCCTGTGGCACAGAGAGCAAATATCAGATCATAAACAGAAGTGATCGAGCAGCATTATGTATAATATGACTATGAATGATATTATTTAAGTATTATTATAGTATTAAATTATAAAGCTTCACGTACTTTAATAAATTCTACTGATATTATTAAACTCGGTATGCTACGAATAAGCCTACCAGTACACAGTTTAAAGCAGGGGTCGGGAACCTATGGCTCACGAGCCAGATGTGGCAATTTGATGACTGTATCTGGCTCTCAGATAAATCAGGTGGCCTTTCTTAACAGAATAACGAATACATAATTTCACTGTCATTTAAATAAAAATACAAAATAAAAAGCCATCAAATAAAACAAAAACGGATGAATAAATCTCACGCATTTTAATCTATTCATCTATTTTCAATGCCACGTCACTGTGGTGCGGCGAGCCAGTCCTTTCTGTATGTGGGCGGGTCCGATACCTTGAAGCTCTAATTTTATTGGATTATAACGACAGCCACAGACTGCGTGTGTTGTTTTTGAGTAAAGAGATAAATTTCCTCGTTTTTGAGTCAGCTCATTTTCACGAAGCCAAGCACAACTGGCAAGCAAACACAAATGGACAGACATGGAAAAACTTCAACCCAGAGACCAGCTGATTGCTGGTAGGGTTCCCAACAAGGAAGCAAGTTAATATTGAATTAGGACCTCTGATCTTTCAAACAGGTACAGTAATTCCGCTTTAAATAAAACATCCCGTCCATTTAAACATTTAAATGGAATTGTTTCGTCAGCTGTGTGTGGGTGTGGCTTGAGTTTTGTGCGCGTGCGTGCGTGTGTGTGTGTGTGAGAGAGAGAGAGAGATAGAGACTGCCTACAGAGTCAGAGATGAAAGGGAGGCTTAACACTCTAGTTTTTAGTTTAGTTTTTTAAGTTGTTTAATTCAGTATACGTTTTTAATAAATGTGGCACATGTGAGCAAAACGCGTCTCATCTGGACCTCCGATCCATCAAGGAATCAAGTTAAAGTTGAGTTTGGACCTCCGATCTCTCAAGCAGAGAATGCACTTTGAATTCCACGTCTTAAAATGCTCTGACATCCTGCTTGTGGGCGTGGTCCGCAGCACCACAATAAAAATTTAATGTGTACTGTATTGTGTGTGTGTGTGTGTGTGTGTGTGTGTGTGTGTGTGTGTGAGAGAGAGAGATAGACAGGTGTGCGTGTGTGTTAATAAAAAATGTTTAATAATGGTTTAATTAATAAATATGTTAATAAAATGGTTTAATATGTTAATATAATGTTTAAATGGTTTAATAAATCATTTTCTTTTACTTTTAACACATATTCGATACAAAACTGGTGTATTTTTATCATTTTTAAAGGGTTTATGTGGTAGTCTTGGGAGCCTTGGAACGAATCAGGAGTTTTACATATAAAATGCGCCCTCTTCTTATGAAACCTCCGTGTTACGAAAAAGGCGCTGGAACGGATTAATTTCGTAAGTAGGGAGCAGACTGTATTGTGTTGAGTGTTACAGTCAATCACTTCAGAAACACACATGGAGTGGCGTGTAAAACGAGCAAGAGGAGAAAATTAACTTAAATTTCCTACAGCTTTATGTTTAGTCATTGTTGGCACAGACTGTGTTACTGTTACTAGATAGTCATGTTAACTTGTTACTGATTCATGAGCATGGGTCTAGCCACGCTTTTTACAGGAATCCCAGATCTCTTCCATTTAGCAGAATTCCACTAATTTTACTCGCCTGTTTAGTGGAATTTCACCTTTTTTTTTTCAGCTTCAGGGGCCCTGCGGCCCCTTTGACCAGACCCCCCCCCCCCCCCCCCACAAACACACACAGCTGAAATATTTAATTTCCACTATCTCCGAACCAGTTTCCTCTATTTTTTTAAACCTTGCAGGGATCTCTGTTTTTAGAGACAGAGTATGTTAGAATATGTGAAACCAGTTAGAATAATTTTAAATATAACACCAGAATCTGATGAGGGAGTTTATGCTTTTTATTCTGAAAATCCTGAACGCAAGTTATTATAAAACTGTGATGCAAACATACAAAAGCAAACATTCAGAGCAATAATTGCGATACCAAAAAAAAAAAAAAATGAACATTTTGTACAACACACACACAAACAAACTTTATTAGAGGGATTCTGTGTATTCTGGCTGATGTCCTTAGTAATCCTGAACCCTAGAAATTGTTATGCTGTCTTTTTAATTTTTGAATCGTGTGGCTAGTTATTAGTGATAAGCTAGTGAGACGGTAAGGTGCACCCCTCACACTTCACCATCCCCCCTTTTCCCCTTGGAGAAGGTCTGGTGTTCACTTGTACTTATTTCAGTGACTCGTGTTCCCACACATTCCTCAGGTACACACTGGTTGCTTTCTCCTGGGTTTCTCTGTGTGTGTGTGTGTGTTTGTGTGAGTGCGCACTTTTTGTTTGATGCCTCAAAGTCCTGCTCCTCAGACTCATGGGTAATTTACAGATTCCCGCTGACAGCCGTAGAGAACAAAAAGAATGAGCGACTGAAGGGAGTGTGATAACAAGGTGGGAGGTGTGGAGGGAAAGAGTTTTAAAATAGTTTGCACTGTCTGGCTGAAAAACAGTGCAGAATTACATTTGGTAATTAAATTTGGGTTGTGCTGAGTATTGATCATATGTGTCGTTTACTAATTGTGCTCAGAGTCTTAAAATAGTAACCCAGTATTATAGATTACACACTTAAACTTGAGTGTGCAGGAGGGCAACTGACTCTGGGTGAGGGCGGCATGCACCGTAAACAGCTTGCAAGGCCAACAGGCATACAACAATTTACACTCATCTGTGGTTAATTTGGAACAGCCAATAAGCCAATTGTGCATGTTTTGGACTGTGGAAGGAAACTGGAGTATCCATAGGAAACCCATGCAAGCACGGGGAGAACATGCAAACTCCACACGTTCCGAGCTAACTACCACACTACAAGTGCCATCCCTATTTTAAGTATTACATAAACCAAAAAAAAAAAAAAAAGATTTTTTTTTTTTTATTGTGTGTTTATTGGGGTTCAAGCCTAAGGCTGTGCTGGAAATCCTATTTTCCCCATTTTCTTCTTGAGCTTCTTTTTTTCCTTTAAACATGTTCTGCAGCCTAAACTGCATTGCAGAGACAAAACAATTACATGTTTGTCTGCAGGGGGTGCTCCAGTAAAAATATTACATTATGGTCTATAAATCCCACACAGTACATCATACAACCGAAAACCTTTTATATTTTTTGAATTGATCTGATCACCTCATTTAGGCCTTGCACATTTTTGCCTGCAATTATTATTGTTGTTGTTATTATTATTATTATTATTATTTTAGAAATATGCAAAGCCTACCTTTTTAAGCTCCCAGTGTTTTTGCCATCTGCGTGAAACTTTAAATAAAGAATTCTGAAAGTGGCCAGACCAAAAGTTATTTGATGAAACTTTCTTCATTCATAATTGATTACAATTATTATTTGAAAAAAGCATCTTAGAAAGTCTTGTATATTTGGGCCAGAATAAATGCAATCAATCTAAAATTGAGACTCGTCATTGTGATGGTTCTCTGATGCTCTTGGTTCATTTCGCAGGCATTAGTCATCCAATGGCGTTACAAGTGTGTATCTCAATAGTGGTTTATCAGATTCGTATGAAACTTGGTGGATATGATCTAAGCCCAAGTCTGTATTGTTGTGATTGCACCAAGTGGGCGTGCCCTACCATACTAATAATTAGTGATTAGAATTCCGCAGTTATATTCAAGTGAATGCACTTAAATTTACAGCGTAGACAAGGGATGCTTCATGGATCTGACATATCAAATATGTCACATGGGAGGTGCAGTAATTATGATCAACACATTTTGGCCAGTAACTCTCATATCATACCTGCACATTTATAAAACCCATATTGTATGTCGATGCTAATAATTACTATTATTTTTGCTCTTTTGCTAAAGATGCGAAACATACCACGTTGAAGTCATCCGAGGATCTTTGTCCTAACTTTGCATCTCGAATTGTGAGATGGTTGGACAAAAACTTATCAGAAGAATTTTTTACCCGGTTGAGGGACATGCAAATTATTAACAACTATATTTTGTAGCTGGATATTAAAAGGCACACTTTGCCCTGGCCAAACTAAATTCTATCAACATGATCTTAAGTGTCTTGAGTTTTGTTTTTTGTTTTTTTGCACAGGTGTATACAATTACATTAGTTATTTAAGCAAACCCATCCCTTCATATCATCAAGGGACTTTTGCAGATAGACTTGGACCCTGTTAATAAATGCTTGCTGTTTTGTTATCGTTTTGAAAGTTTAACTGATCTGCCATTTGTTCATTCTTTGGTCGTGTAAGCTGCTTAATCGTAATCAGGGTGGCCTACTGTGGAAGGAAACTGGAGTACTCGGAGGACACTCCTGAAAGCACAGTTAGAACATGCAACTTCACACAGAAATGCAAGAGCCCTTTAATCAAACCCAGGCCTTCTTACACTGGGGTGGACATGCGCACCTCCATGCTGCCTTCGTTTCCATGTGTTTTTCTTTAATTTCCTAAATTTCGTTTGTTTTGTGAATGAGTATTTTTATTTTAAGGAATGCATTTCTGGTTTGTTTCTGTTGTTTTAATATTGCAGTGGTGGATTATCAATTCCAAGGTTGGGGGGTTCAACCCCACTATCAACGGGTTGTGACTGCTGTCCCCTCAGTGCAGCGAAGTGGGTTATCAAAGGCCGGCCATGTCTCTCACTGTCTGCGGTGACAAGAATGTAAAATAACCATTGCTTACTTTCATCAAGAGTTGCTGCCTAACCGTCAGAATGTTTCTGCCCTGCAATGGCCTGGCGAGCTGTCCAAGGTGTACTATGCCCTTCCCCAGAGTTGGTTGAACTGGGCACCAGCCTGCCCTTAACCCTAATTAGGATTACGCAGCTTAGAAAATGAAGGAATGAATGAATGATTGAAAGAATGTTCTGTTTTACTGTACATTACTGTCAACTGTTGGACTTATTTGTTGTCTAATTTTTTTTTATTTTTAAGTATGCACACACACACGCTCACGCAGAAAAAACCCCACACGCAGCACCGACTGACTGAATTTGACTGCTGGTGTATTAGTCTGTGTTCTAACAAACCAGTATAGGAATATATTCACCGATAGAGAATTTAAAGCATTTCTATAAGTCACTCTGGATAAGAGAGTATGTCTGTCTGTCTTCCTTTCGGATTTTTCCCTTTTTACTCGGGAGTCGCCACAGCGTATCGTCTGATTCGCACGTTTGATTTGGGAGAGGTTTTTACGTCGGATGCCCTTCCTCTCACAACCCTTTTTAGCGCGGGACAGAAACACGCTGACGACTTTGCAGCTCCTCTGTACGAAAGTAAGTGAACCATTCTCTGAACCTCTCACCATAGACAGTGACAGACATGGGCTGCCTTTGATAACCCAGTTAGCCGCACTCTGGGGGGGGGGTGTGTGTGTGGCAACCTTGTGGAGAGTGGGACTCAAACCCCCAACCTTTGGCTCTGTGATCCAGCGCCCTATACCACTAGACCGCCACTGCCCCAGGATAAGAGAGTATGCTAAATGCTGTAAATGTACATATTTAAAATTTTTACCTTTTTCACTTTTTATCTTGATTGTACGGTTTTATTCATCTTCATATTAACAGGTAACTTGAGATAAGTGATTATAATTGTGGTTTTAGACAGAGAACACCGTACATGGCTGCTAAACGCTTGTGTACTTGGTACGCATGGGTGACCCGGTTTTGTTTTCGAGGCTCGATTTGCATTTCTGTGCATTTCTTAGTTTCAACAAATGTCGGATTCAAAATAAGCTTATTTACAAACAACTGTACACGTTCGTTACGACGTCTAAGCGGCAAGGAAATATCAAGGACTTTTTCAGCAAGAGACCTAAAATACAACGTACACAACTAACACAAGGTGAATTAGAAACAGTTGCGATTGTTCAAGCCCCGGTCACACAGCGTTTTACGGCTTGATCACAGCCATTACATTTTTGGACACCGTCGTTCGTGTTGATGTCGAGTTTCAGACGTGCTACAGTCGATTTTTAGACGTGGCAGGATGTGGGGAAAAATTTGAACGGCACTGGACGTGGGAAAAAAAGTTTTGAACTGCTCAAAACTTTAGACCACAGACAACTATGTGGTAAAGACGTGAAACACACGTAATAATCCGTGTACTGGCAGTGATTAAAACTTGGGGAAACGTGATAAGACGCAAAAGTTTAGGGGTCTGTCAGGGCCAGAGCACGGCCATTGTGCGGGTGTTACACGTCGGTATCACGAGAAATAGCGGCTTATCACTGACAAATGGATTTTTCCATGTACATAGCACGTACATAGCACCACCTAAACCCGTTCAACAACGTTTTGATCACGTTCTAAATACGACTGATCACTGCCTCATCACTTCTGTATCACGGTATATAAAATACCGTCATTTTCTGAGACCTCAGCACTTGCAGTCCACATGTCAAGGGGTGAACATGAACCCTCAATGCTGTGATGTCCTCATCTTCATGCTCCAACACCAACAGAACCAATTGATTCAGATGAGCGTTATTCCTTCTCTCTCTCTGTCTGTTGTGCGCTGCAGGCCACGCCCACAAGACGTGACTTCAAAGCGCATTCTCTGCTTGACAAAGTCAACTTTAATTTGATTCCTTGAGGAATCGAAATTCCAGATGAGCTGCGTAACGAAGATCCAAGAGCCTTTCAGAACTTTATGAGGATGCCTTCTGCGATTAGGCAGTGCTACGGCAGTGGAGTGCCCATTTTCCGTCCGCTCTCAAGATGTGATGACACCGTGATTAGCCATGAATCATTCTCCATCGGTCTCATGCTTTCAAGAAATTCCACTTGCTCGATTTGTATAGCTGTAACAAAGCTGCACTGTTTACGTCTTTGCGGCACAGCGCCCTCGCACAGCTTACGACCAAACTACACACAACTACATGACGGTTGAATATCACAAAGACGATATAATATGATGTACATATTTTGCATGCTATAACTTCTAAGTTATAGATCAAATTTACATGTAGATCTATTCTATACTATATAATATAATACTGTGGATGTAATACATCAGCCAGCTCAACCAGTACTTTTGAACTTTGACAAACAACTTGAATGAATAATATATATATATATATATATATATATATATATATATATATATATATATATAATATCTGTGTGAGTAATGTTTTCACACAAGTCTCCTATGCTTATGGAATTGTAAAGCTAAGCAAATTTTGCCAAACTTGAAAGTGGGACCAACTGAAAATATATAAAGCATATAAAATTCTATAAAATATTGGGAAAATGATTTCTATGATTAGTAACACTGCTTGAGCACAGGAAATCAAATCCTTGACATAAAATTATATACTGTAATATAGTGCCTATATAGCAGGCCAACTTCAAGGTGATTGGTAATAACAGTCACATACATCATTACAATGTACTAACCTTGAGAAGCACTGCTCAATCTATCATAGTTTTGCAGTCCGAATACACCAGAATGCACCATTTAATATCTAAATATACAAAATTTTCCCGGGGGGGCCCTGGACCCCCCCCCCCCCACCTTCTCCCCTATCACGATGGCGGCTTGCGTCCCATCGCTTTGCTTATGCATAATTGCCGCCTGTTACTCTTATCAAATTGACTACTTCTATTCAATTTATTGAGAGGGCTGGTATATGTGTATATGATATTAATAAATACATATTCAAGACTACAAATGCTTATAATAACAATTAAACATTGAAAAAGTGAAGCATAAGATGTAAATAAATACCCACACATTTTTATGTGAGGTACGCATCTGAGTGTGTGCACTGCATCAAACTTTTTCCCCTATTCTTCCTTAATTTCCTTTTTTTTTTTTTTAATTCGAAGAATATTTAAAAGAAAAAAAATGCAATGCACTGAAGCTGCATGAATTGAAGCGCGAAGTAGCGAGGAATCGCTGTATTAGGGTTTCAGATATTTATTTGCCGCACGCTGAAGCCGGGTCTCTCAAACTTGCTGGTTGTTCTATTTTGGCCCGTTATAAAACGGTCCTTTCAGCAGGAGCGTCTGGACCCCTCTGGTTTATTTTAATATTGGACTCGAACTGTGGTCTATTTTCATTATTTTCAAAGCGGTGTAGAAAATATAAAGGAAGCAGAATTACAATGAAACAAATTTTACATGAAATTCACTTTTTAATTCATGTTGCAGTTGTACATTTTATTGAGTGTTTTCTTAGCAGTCATTTTTATGTCTTAATTTTTTAGTAATGAAGAATTTATTTCCTGCTAGATTTTGTTTGAGACTCGGTCCCCTTACCTTAATACTGATAATGGATTGAAATTGACTTTGTAGAATTATTTCACTGGCCATAAATGTTTTACGAATCCAAAGCTTTATGAAGAAAAATACAGTGATGCCTCAGCTCACGAACATAATTGGTTCCCAGAAAGTGTGTGTAAGGCGAAAAGTTCGTCTTCCGAGCATTTATTTCCCATAAGAAACCATTAAAATGAGAATAATCCGTTCCCAGGTCCCCATAAAACATAATTTTCTACTAAATAAGCCTTAAAGCTACACAAAAATATACCTTATTTTATGTATAATAAATGTGCTATTGTATTGTAATTAAAGAAATAAACTGTACTGTATAATAAAGTGGTTTTATTTACCTTTGTGATGGTAGTTGATGGCTTGATGGAATGGAGTGGGAGGAGGAGGGAGGGAGGGACTTACTGTTTGGAAGGAGAGTTTGGAAACGCCTACTGTTTGGAAACACCCTTCGCCACACACGCACCCTTAATAGCTTCCTTGTTCTTAAGGATGGGCGCAATGGTAGACTTAGCGTACTGGTACTGGGACGCTGAGTCACACAAACGCACACCTCGTTCGTGTTTTTCAATGATCTCCGCCTGTGGTGGGGTCTTTTTCGGTCCCATAATAGCAAAAGTACACTCAATATGGTCCAAAATGTCTAGCGCACACAAACCACTGTGACGAACTGTGACGCCGTGAGCGTGCGTCAGCTTCTCGTGGCCGCCACCGTGGTGCTGTTCGACCGCGTGGTTTGGTTCGTCCGCCGAAAACTAGTTCGTCAGCAGAGACTATATGCTCGCAAATTTAATGTTCTTGAGGTAAAAAGTTCGTGAGCTTAAGCGTTCATCAGCGGAGGTTTTACTGTACCTTGAATTCTGCGCTTAGTAGTGAGTGCATCCACCTGAGATAGTTGTTGCAGAGCTATCAATTATTGAATAGTTGTAGAATATATAGAGTTATTATTGTTACCAACAGAACAGTCGCAATTTAGGAATTAATACAGAAAGCCTCTGCAGGGTCACCTCAAGGTCACGCCTCCGAAATAGTTTTGCCTTATAGCTTGCTTTCTGTATGAAATATATTTGAAGTGAGGACTCCTTCTCTCTCGCTCTCTCTCTCTCTCTCTCTCTCTCTGCGTGTACAGGAATCACTGCAAAAGATCAGGCAGAAGAACACGATGAGGAGGGAAGTGACAGTGGAATTCAGCAGTCAAGGATTCTGGAAAACTGGGATACGATCGGATGTCTGTCAGGTACAAGCCCACTCAGTTCGCTGACAGTGTTTCAGTTTATTACTGTTTGCAATAGGCATGCTGCTCCAATACTTAGTGTTATTTTATTATTATTATTGTTAATGGTTTCAGTTTTACTGCATAAATCATCCTTCAGTGAAATCTAACCCCACCCACCCACCCACACACACACACACGAACACAATGAAAGTGACAGAAATCCAATATTTGTGTTTTTCTAAAAAACTTGTGTGTGTGTGTGTGTGTGCGCTTCAAACTCTAATCTATGTCTCCATCAGAGAACCTTTTAATAAATAATGAAGAGCTGATTGAATTCTCTGTTCCGTCTTGTTTTCAATTGTCAGTCTGCTCAGTAACCCGTGTGTGTGTGTGTATGTTCTCTAGCACGCTATGATGCTCCCAGTTCTGACCCACCATATTCGGTACCACCAGTGTCTGATGCACCTAGACAGACTGATCGGTTACATGTTTAAGGAACGATCCCTCCTGCAGGTCACACGCACTCGAACTTGTTTGTCCTTTTCTCTTTCTTCCTCAAATGTTTTCATCTTAGTTTCTTTCCATCACTTGTTTTTCTTTCTTATAGCCCTCATTACTTTTGTTTCCTCCTTCATCATATTTGTCCTTGTTCTTTCGTTTCATTTGTTGTTGTTTTTTTTCTCTCTCCCCCTTTTCTTTCCCAACAATTTCGTTCAGATTTACTTCTTTTGTTCTTTTTTCTTATTTTTGTTTGGATTCTGTGCACAATAAATATTGTGGATTATTATTATTATTATTATTATTATGTTGACCATTGATAGTTTTTTCCTTCTCGGTTCTTTCCATCTGCCTCACCTTTTCTCTATTATCTTGCTCTTTTCCCCTCACCTTTCTCCTCTCCCTTTTCCTCTTCTCTGTACTCTTAGTCTCATGCACTCTTCTTTTTCTTGTCTCTCCTGTTTGTTCTGTTTACCTTCTCTCTGTTTGCTTTCTTTTCTCCTATCCTCTCCCTTCTCCCTGTTCCTTTCCTCTCTCCCACTCTTCCTCTCCCTTTTCCCTGTTCTCTTCCTCTCTTATCTCCTTTCCTTCCTCTCTACCTCCTCTTCCTCCTTCTCTCCCTCTCCATCTCTCTCTCCTCCCTGTTCTCTTTCTCTCTCTGTCAACCTCTTCCTTCACTCTCTCTTTCCTTCTCTCTCCTCTTCTGCCTCTCACCTTGTTGGTCTTGACTTTTTTATATGAAAGAATAATTATGATCAGATGTGTATTATTTTTTTATTTGTTTGTTCTCTCCATCCATTCCTGTGTTTCTTTAACTCTTCAGCTGGCCATGACCCACCCAAGTCATCATCTGAACTTTGGGATGAACCCTGATCATGCTCGTAACTCTCTGTCTAACTGCGGAATCCGTCAGCCCAAATACGGTGACAGGAAAGTTCACCACATGTACATGAGGAAGAAAGGTGAATAATAATAATAATAATAATAATACAGCTTTCATTTCATTCATAATTGACTGAATCTCCTCTCTGTCTTTAATTACTATTGTTTTTATTGATTTTTTTGTATTCATTGTTTTCTTTAGATTATTTTGACATTTTTACCCCTAGATTTGTCTGTCCGTCTGTCCATCCGTCACATTTTAGTTTTCAGACATTTACTTGCCGCATGCTGAAGCTGGGGTTTTCAGACTTGCTGTGCTTGTTCTCTATTGCCATATTATGAAATGATCCTTTCGACGGGAGCGCCTGTATCCTTCTTTTCCGTTCGACTGTTCCCTTCAATGGTCGCCACAGCAAGTCATCTCACCCTATCCTCTGCATCTTCTTCTCTTACTCCAACTACCTTTATGTCCTCCTTCACCATATCAATAAAATCTTCTCTTTGGTCTTCCTCTCGGCCTTTTGCCTGGTAGTTCCAACCTCAGCATCCTACTACCAATATACTCACTATCCCTCCTCTGTACATGTCTAGACCATCTCAATCTAGCCTCTCTGACTTTGTCTCCAAAATGTCTTACATGTGCTGTCCCGCTGATGTGCTCATTCCTGATCCTATCCATCCTCGTTACTCCCAAAGAGAACCTCAACATTTTCATCTCACCTCCAGCTCTGCCTCCTGTCTTTTCCTCAGTGCCATTTCTAAACCATACAATATCACTAGCTTCATCACCGTCTTGTACACTTTTCCCTTCATTTTTGCCGATACCTTCCTATCACACCGGACACTTTTCTCCAACCATTCCAACCTGCCTGCACACGCTTCTTCACCTCTTTTCCACACTCTCCATTGCTCTGGATTGTTGAGCCTAAGTACTTTAAATCCCCCACCTTCCTTACCTCTGCTCCCTGTAACCTCTCCATTCCTCTCGGGTCCTTCTCGATCACACACATGTATTCTGTCTTACTGAGGCTAACCTTAATTTCTTTCCTTTCCAGGACATACCTCCACCTCTCTAGATTTTCCTGCACTTGTTCTCTGCTCTCACTACAGATCACAATGTCATCTGCAAACATCATAGTCCATGTAGATTCTTGTCTAACCTCATCTGTCAGCTTGTCCATCACCATAGCAAACAAGAAGGGGCTCAGAGCTGATCCTTGATGCAGTCCCACCTCCACCTTGAACTCTTCTGTCACGCCGACAGCACACCTCACCACTGTCTTACATCTCTCATACATGTCCTGCACCACTCTAACATACTTCTGCCACTCCAGACTTCCTCATGCCACATACCACAGTTCCTTTCTCGGTACCCTGTTATATACTTTTTTCAGATCCACAAAGGCACAATGCAGCTCCTTCTGACCTTCTCTGTACTTCTCTATTAATACCCTCAAAGCAAACACTGCATCTGTGGTGCTCTGTCTTGGCTTGAAACCAAACTGTTGTTCACAAATGCTGACCTCTGCCCTTAGTTTAGCTTCCACTATTCTTTTCCATAACTTCATCGTATGGCTCATCAACTTTGCCCCTCTGTAGTTGCCACAATTCTGCACGTCTCCCTTGTTCTTAAAAATGGGCACCAGCATACTTCTACTCCCTCCGGCCTCCGATCACTCTCTTGAGACTTTGTTGAAGGTTCTTGTCAGAAAATCTACTCTTACCTCACCTAGACACTTTTAGACCCAATTGCCTTTCCACTCTTCCTCTTGAATGCCCTCCTCACTTCTCCCTTACTAATCTTTGTTACTTCCTGGTCCTCAACAGTCACCTCTTCTACTTTTTTTTTTTTCTCTTTCTCTTTTTCCTCATTCATCAACTCGTCAAAGTACTCTTTCCATCTTCCCAGCACAGTTCTGTCATCACTCTAACTTACTGTACGTCGTTTCCCATCTCTGGCCTGTGACACCGCTACCTTTGCTTTACATTGTGCCTCCCTGTACTGTTTACTCTCTTCAGTCCTCTCAATGTCCCACTTCTTCTTAGCTAACCTCTTCCTTTGTACACACTCCTCCACTTCCTCATTCCACCACCAAGTCTCCTTATATACTTTCTTTCCAGAGGACACACCAAGTACTCTCCTACCTGTCTCCCAGATCACATTAGCTGTAGTTTTCCAGTCAACTGGAAGCACTTCCTGACCACCCAAAGCCTGTTTCAACTCCTCCTTGAAGACAGCATGACACTCTTCCTTTTCCAGCTTCCACCACTTTGTTTTCTGCTCTGCCTTTGCCTTCGTCACCTCTCACACCATCAGCGACATCCTGCACACCACCATCATATGCTGTTTGGCAACACTCTCTCCCACTACTACTTTGCAGTCACTGACTTCCTTCAAATTACATCGTCTACACAAGATGTAGTCTACCTGTGTGCTCTTCCCTCCGCTTTTATAAGTCACCCTATGTTCCTGTCTCTTCTGGAAGAAAGTATTTACCACAGCCATTTCCATCCTTTTTGGAAAATCTATCAACATCTGTCCTTCTGTGTTCCTGTCCTGGATACCGAACCTGCCCATCACTTCCTGGTCCCCTCTGTTGCCTGCACCAACATGTCCATTGAAGTCTGCACCAGTGACCACTCTTTCACCTCTGGGGTACTCTGCATCACTTCATCTAACTCACTCCAGAATCTCTTCTTTTCATCTAGCTCACATCCTTCCTGTGGGGGCATAAGCACGAACAACATTGAACATCACACCTTCAATTTCTAACTCGAGACTCATCACCCTGTCTGACAAACTCCTCCTTCAAGATGACTGCTACTCCATTTCTCTTCCCATCCACACCATGAAAAAACACAGTTTAAACCCTGCTCCTAAGCTTCTAGCCATGCTACCTTTCCACCTGGTCTCCTGAACACACAGTATGTCCACCTTCCTCCTCTGCATCATGTCAACCAGCTCTCTCGCTTTTCCTGTCATAGTTGTAACATTCAAAGTCCCTACTCTCAGTCCTTGACTCATGCCTTTCCTCTTCTCTCTCTGCCTACGGACACACCTCCCACCTCTTCTTCGACCAACAGTAGTCCAGTTACCACCAGCACCCTGTTGGTTAACAGACTGATGGCGGTCGTTGTTAACCCGGGCCTCGGCTGATCCGGTATGGAAGTCATATTGATTATTTGCATATCAAATCTGGCACCGGTTTTACGTTGGAGGCCCTTCTTGACACAACTCTCTGCATTTATCCGGGCTTGGGACCGGTGTGAGAGAGAGAGAGAGCACTGGCTTGCCCCCCCACACACACACACACACACACACGGCTGCGTTAGCGCTTGTACCTCTGTCGTCTGTTTTTATTGATTGTGTTTCTTGTTCCACCCTACTCATTTTTATTTTTTTATCTTACAAGATTAATTCTTAAGACTCTGTTCCACTGTGCTGGGGATTTTTTGTTTCGTTTTACTGGATTTATTTATTTATTATTATATTTATATAATAAATGTGATTACTCCCATTTTCCCACTCATTTGCTTTTATTCTGTTTTTCTTTTTCTCTTTACTCTTTTTATATTTGTTCTTTTTATCAATCTTAAACCTTTTTCTTCGTATATTTACTCTAAATTTTTTCATGACTCTTTTTAAATTATTTTTTTATTTTATACACTCCCTCTTGTTTTTATTTATAATTCTCTGTTTTGTTTCTTATTCAGTTCTTTAACTTTTACTTTTTATTTGCCCCCTTACATTTTCCACACACCTGATTAACTTTGTTTCCCCTTTCAGGAATTAACACACTGATTAACATCATGTCTCGACTTGGTCAGGATGACCCAACACCTTCCAGGTGAGTCTTTGTTGTGTGTTTTTTTTGTTTTTAAGTCTTTGGGTGTGTTATTTCACATGTCTCATTCTCTCTGACAGGATTAATCATAATGAGCGTCTGGAGTTTCTCGGAGATGCTGTTGTTGAATTTCTAACTAGGTGAGTAAGAATATAAGTGTAAGTGAGTGTACCCTCTCTCTCTCTCTCTCTCTCTCTCTCGCTTTCTCTCTGTGTGTAATTGTTATGCTGATATTTTCTGGTCATTTGAAGATTCAAAGTCTCCATAACAACCAGTAATTAACTGTCTGAAGACGTCCAATAGTGCAGACTGTAATTACAGACACTGTTATTAACAACACATCATGTACGTGTGACCTATCTCTCTTTTTTTAACTTTTTATTTTTACACTTCATCACACATTCAAATAGTGTGTTTGCAGTGAATTGTGGGTTAATACACACAGTTTGCCCACATGCTGAGAATACACAGTTGAGGAGTAGGTGGATTTAAGGGCATGAGCAATAGCGGTCAGCATATCCACATTTCACGAAATGGCAGGGCATTTAGCCAGCCAGCTCATGTGGTTCAGTGTGTAGTATGCTGCCCACTTTTCAGCTTGGCTGAATATCTAGCACAGCCCACTGAAATGAACCATAGGGGTATGGAGACTCCTTGGGTGCCTTTATTTAATCTTCCATATGACTCACCAACATGTATCTAGCATGTGTTGGTGGGTTTTTTTATGTGCCGTAAGTCTCTCTTCTTGTTGTTGGCTGTCAAGATTTTATGACTTGTTATTGAAAAGCTTCTGCTCTGTACATTGACCAACAAACCATTCTGCAGGGTTTCTACCCATGCCCTGGAAGTCATGCATGGAATCCAACTTTGCTTCAACCTCAGCACTGACCATCTTGGATTGGTCCATCTCTAACTTACCCTGAACCTGATTCAGCGGTCAATCAGATGCAAGTGCAAGTTAACTCATTTAGTCATAGTTACACATGCCAGATATCACCAAAGTGAACGTCAGTATCAAACTTCAGTGGAGTTTTTCTTACTGACCAAGAGCCAGTTCTCTCTTACTGCTTGCCCAAGGAGTGATGGGATACACTCTTTTTCTGGGAGGAATTTTAGGATCTGAAATCAATTCTGAGTTAGGCTCTACCATCATTCTTGTAACAATGGTGGGCTTATGACAAGCTGTGGAGCCTTATATTGGATGCTGATCTACAGTCTGTGGCATATAGTGTGCTCTTCTCTCCAATAAACTCTCCTCTGATGGAGTTGGTCAGACTCTTCCACCTGACAGGTATGCATTTATTCCTGGATGGATGGTAGTGTTTGTCAGTCTGAAGACAATGGCATTCACTACAGCATAGTAAGTTGTTTTGATCGAGGACTTCTTTCAAATGCTTTACATGTTTTGATAGAAGCCACAAGTTTAGATGCTCCTTTGCATTGGCCATACAAATTTCTCAGGTGGAGCCAGCGCTGACAGAACAGTGGTGCAGTAAATGACGGGGTGTTCAATTCAATTCAAGAAGTGGTGTCCCGGATACAAAGTGGCTCTCTTGGATGGAGTGTGGTAGCTCAGGACACATTGGACCATGACTGTCTTCACTGTCTGCTCTACACATTCCCACTGACATAAGGCCTGCACAGGACTTAAGCAAGCTCCAGAGGCCTCCTTTTGGCCACAGAGGGGCCCAAAATACTTTTTTTTCAGTACGATTCTCAGTGGAATACCTTTGATGAATGCTAATTCACAATTTATTGAAGGGTGCAAAGTGTCTTCATCTGTTATGCTCTCCAAGAGCCTGGCATGGGAAAATCTTTTGGAGGTCTTTCTTGCACTCTTAGTCAGATGACTCCAGAGTGATGGTTTTATTGAACCCTTGGTTTTTGCCAGAAGTCCTATGGCCTACATTGGTTAACCCATTGATTAATATTGTGGTGCTTTTGCCCAGTACTTTCCTCTCCATACTACAGTCGGCTCCCTACTTATGAAGCCCCCTGGGTACGAAATTTCCGGGTTACGAAAAATATTTTCCTAAGTTTTCGTCCCCGGGATACGAAAACAACCCCCTCTTATGAAAAGAAATTCAAACGCGCCAATCAAAATTTCTTATGATGCGCACGTTTCTCTCGCATTGGCTGTCTCTCAACATCCCACCCCACTGGCCTCCCATTGGCTAGGAGGGATGACGCAGAACCAGAAGGAGACCTTAAAGTGGAAATACAGTGAGGACCTCTGATCTTTCAAACAGGTAATGTAATACCGCTTTAAATAAAACATCCCATCCGTGTGTGTGCGTGTGAGAGAGAAGGAAGCTTAACTCTTTAGTTTTTAGTTTAGTTTTTTTTTAAGTTGTTTAATAAATGTGGCGCATTTGAGCTCATCTGGAGCTCATTTCACCTTTTCAGGGGCTGTGGTGATCTAGTGGATAGGGCACAGGATCGCTGATCCTAAGGTTGGGGGTTCGAGTCCCCATACGGCCGTCACTGACCCCCCAGTGCAGCTAACTGGGTTATCAAAGGCGGCCATGTCTCTCACTGACTATGGTGAGTGGCATGTAAAAGAACCATTGCTGACTTTCGTAAAGAGTAGGCTGCAAAGCCGTCAGTGTGTTTCTGTCCCTTGTTAAGGGTTGTGACAGGAAGGGCATCCGACGTAAAAACCTATGCCAAATTAAATGTGCGAATCGGATGATTCGCTGTGGCAACTCCCGAGAAAGGAAAAAAGCCGAAAGGAAAAGATGATTTGAGCTCATCTGGAATTCCAATCCCTCAAGGAATCAAGTTAAAGTTGAGTTTGGACCTCCGATCTGTCAAGCAGGGAATGCGCCTTGAATTCCACGTTTTGTGGGCATGGCACGCAGCGCTACAACAAACATTTAATGTGTATACAATACACATGTAATGCGTATGTGTGTCTGTTTGTGTTGTGAGAGATAGAGGTGTGTGTGTGTGTGTGTGTGTGTGCTAATAAAATAGCATCTTTATGGCATAATAATGGTTTAATATGATAATAAAATGTTCAAATGTTTTAATAAATGATTTTCTTTTACTTTTAACACATTTCATACAAAATTGGTGTACTTTTATCATTTTTAAAGGGTTTATGGGGTTTATCCAGTCCAAGGACTGGAGCCTTGGAACGAATCAGCCGTTTAACATGTAAAATGCGACCCCTACTGACGAAATTCCCACGTTACGAAAGAGGCGCTGTAACGGATTAATTTCGTAAGTCGGGGGCCGACTGTATTTGGAATGGAGCATGGACATTTCATCTTCAGATCATCAGTCGTTAAGAAAGCACACAAGGCACTGCTGTTAAAGGCTGAGTTGGGCATTGATGCCCTCACTAGTCTTGAGGCGGATAGGACACCCTGTTGTGACATTGTTCATTTGGAAGAAAACAGTTCATCATCTTTGAAAAGACGATAATAAAGATTTTCTTGATGACTCAGCGCATACCAGTATTCATTGAATGAGTATGTCCTTGCCTCTGAGCTCCTGGCATGACTTATTCTTTTATTATATATTTTTGTCTTGGCTTGCTTTAAAGTAGCAGCTTACAGTCTGTTTCGCTGGTGTGTTTTCGCTGTGAATCTTCCCACATACATATCACTTACTGGAGAATAAAATAATGGTGGTTATTTTCTTAGAATTGTCCGAAAACACACAGCATTCAGTCAGCAATGATAAACTGATAAGGTGTGGATTAAGCTAAAGGGGCATTTGTCGACTAGTTGGTGACATACTGTATTTCAAATTCAGCTATCCTTTGTGTAAAGCACGTCAACATCCACTGCTCTGCACCCCCTAACTCTTTTGTAAGAAAGTACATCAATTTACAATGACTGAAAAACAAAAACCCTTAGCAATGTTTGCTAGCACTTGTGACAGACCTGTTTGCTCACATTGTGATATTTATCAAATAGATTTGAACTTGAACTTTTTAACTTGGACCTGAGGTGTACTATATTATGTTCTCCAGTGTTCACCTGTACCACCTATTCCCCAGTCTGGAGGAGGGCGGATTAGCAACATATCGCACTGCCATCGTTCAGAATCAGCATCTCGCCATGCTGGCAAAGGTGAGCAACGCATGATATAGCATATGTCAATTCATTAATCATAACCCATTTCACTGTATAGGTGAAATATTATTATATCATAATTGAAAATCAAATAGTATGGGACTACAAATTTAAACTAGCTAATTAACAATGTACTTAGGGGCGGTTCAACATTTTACCAAGTGTACAGAGAGTACGCTTTTTTTTTTTTTTTTTTGACCCCACCCCGAAAGTGTACAAATAAATGTTGATGATCTCTCGACAGGATTATTTAATAAGATATTAAACAAAACAATGGTCAAACCTCTTTTATAAAATAAATAATCAATGTATTTCCTTGATCAATACTTCTTTTATACACCAGTCAAGTAATAATGAAATCAATAAAAAATTATACTTTTAAAGAATTATATATATATATATATATAATATAAATCATATATATATATATATATATATATAATATAAATCATATATATATATATGATTTTCTGAGTAGATCCTTCCGTAGGAGAGTGCTCAATACTTTTTGGTAGAGCAAATAACAATAAAAGGACAGGACAAAGACTTTCTATTGAAACTCCATTTATCACTACAGATCTGTTTCGAGGGGTGGTGAAACCATCCTCTCTCTTCAGGTGATTATAGAAGAATATATATATATATATATTGCTAGATTGATGATCGTTTTCTTTAATGAATGTATGAAATCAGTCTGTTTGATTTAATGCTAGTTTGACTCATTTTTTTTCTCTGGACCTGACACAATTTCACACAGAATTAATACATTTCTGTTGTTGCTAATACATTAGTGGAGTTTTTTATTACTTTTGTCTACAAACCATCTTAAAGCTTGTACTGTTGCAAGCTTTTCATTTTCATTTGTCATCATTATTATTATTGTTATTTTGGATGATTTGGGTGATCTGTAATTCTTTGCTATTCAGTTTTTGTCAGAACAACGTGCTCATCCTGCTGCTCTCTCCCTCCGCTCTCTTTCTTTCTGTGTGTGTAATTAAAGTTGAGATTATTGCAAGGATAATACGTGATTTTCCCCCACGAGGAATTAAAATTTAACTCTGTCTCCCTTTTCGATTTCTCTACACATTTTTTCTTCTTCATATCAAACAGCTGTAATCATTCACTAACACAAGGGAGAAAAAAGCAATTACAACTAACTTTCCTTCACCACGACACTCTAACATCCAATTCAGTACATTTTGCCCAAAGACCAAGCCTGTATGAATCATACTGCTTTGTATGTTTACATTTGTGAGGCAGCGAGAGAAATTTTGAATTCAAAACATTTTTGTTTTTATGATAAGTACCGTTTTTATATATATATATATATATGTGTGTGTGTGTGTGTGTGTGTGTGTGTGTGTGTGTGTGTATATACACACACACAAACGCACACATATATATATATATATATATATATATATATATATATTTGCGTGTGTGTGTGTGTGTGTGTATATATATATATATATATATATAATATACACACACAGGGATCCCTCACACGTTCCGCGCTTAATTGGGACTGAGATCCCCACATGACCATCAAAATCCGCGAAGTGGAATCACTCCCCGCTGACTGATGTATACGTACATGTATGTGATATCAATAAATACATATCTGATGCTATAAATGCTTATAATAACAATTAAATAACATAAGATGTAAATAAAATATACATACAGATGCTCTCCAACTTATACCCCCATTTCACTGGAGCGCGGCAGACTCGCGAAAGCAAAACCGTAGTCATCCTCCAACGTGCCTCAGTCAGTCCGTCATCTTCCATGTCGTTCCGTATGATTCCGAAGATATTCCTCCTCTTCCGTCAGGCCAAAATTTTCCGCGAACGTGCTTTTGAACGTCGTCTTTTGAATAGCTAGCTGCATTGACCCTGCCCTTGAATTCAGAGGCAATAATTTCTCTTGCTGGATTAATACAGTGAGAGATTTCCTTTTGGCTTGTCCTTTTTTCAGGGGTCGCCACAGCGAATGATTCGCACGTTTGATTTGGCATAGGTTTTTACGTCGGATGCCCTTCCTGACACAAGCTTTTTAGCAAGAGACAGAAACACGCTGACGGCTTTGCAGCTCCTCTTTACGAAAGTCAGCAATGGTTCTTTTACATGCTTCTCACCATAGACAGTGAGAGACACGGCCTGCCTTTGATAACCCAGTTAGCTGCACTGGAGGGGACAGTGACAACCTTGTGGGGACTCGAACCCCCAGTATATCGCCAACAACATTCCTTTTGTTCTGGGTAAGAGTATCTGCTAAATGCTGTAAATCAAGATTTACCTATCAGCAAAAATTCAGCTGTATCTGGATTTGTTTAAAGTCTCTTCCCGTAGTGCCACAACCTCTACCAATGATCTAGGATATAAATCCTCATTTCCTGTTGTTCCATGTCTAGCTCTTTCCCGTTCAGACTTGGTTCTGAAGACAGTGGTACCTTACCTTACGAAATGAATCCATTCCAGAGCCTTATTCTTAACCTGGATTTTTCATAAATTGAACCGCATTTTACATGTAAAATGTGTGATTCGTTCCAAGGCCCCCGATACTACCCCCTAAACCCTTTAAAAATTATAAAATCATATCTTTTAAGACCTCCTTCTGCCTCAATATCGTACCGATGGTAGATGGGTTTGGCAATATTCCTTTGCGATATCACTCAACTGAATGCCACAGGCCCGTTTCTTCTTTTCACTCTCACTGGAAATCACACACACGCATGTGTTGACCATGTCGTCTTAGCAGAGTTATCTTACAAATGTTTATGGAAGGTTAAAAGCCTGTGTCAAAAAATAAAGCAAGAAGCTCATGAAACAACAGTAACTGTCCTTTACACGAAAAGCATTATGGGAGATGCAGCTTCATAATAGCCAATGGGAGGGAGCTGCGTCATCCTTCTTAGCCAATGGGAGGCCAGTGGGGCAGGATGTTGGGAGATTGCCAATGGGATGTAGCTGCGTCATCCCTCCTAGCCAATGGGAGGCCAGCGGGGCGGGATGTTGGGAGATAGGCAATGGCAGGTTGTTGTGTCATCCCTCCAAGCCAATGGGAGGACAGCGGGGAGGGATGTTTGAACGTCATTGATGGGAGAGTAGCTCGTGTATCGTTTGAATGTTTGAATGGCGTGTTTCGTAAGGAGAACTTGTTTCCTATACAGAGACAAAAAATTTTGGAAAATGTTTTTCGTAACCTGGATTTTTCGTTTGCTGGGACTATTGTAAGGTGAGGTACCCCCCTGTACTTGCCTTTTGCACGTCACCATGTTTGACTCTCTTTCTGGTGAAAATTTGTCATGTGTTCCGCCCTCTCCGAAAATGTTATGAATTTGATGTACACAAACTTCAAAATACGAGTCAGTAAGATGGTATCCCTTAGATTTGTTTGTTCATTTTGAATAAGAGAGGTTTTTTTTTTCAAAGAGGAAAAAAAAACCCATGAAATCTTGCACTTCAAAATGTTGTGACCGGTAGTAGTGGTCAGAACTATATGTATATAGTGGATTTTTAAAATAAAATGTAGCATTTTTTTTCTTGTGCAGGACATGCGTTTAACAATGAAATCAACAGTAGAAAATTTTTTCAGTTTCTCTTGATGCTCTGGCACTTGAGCGGTTTTGATGTTGTGAAGATTATTAAGTCATATTCATCACCAGCTTTTGTACTTGGGAATCTGTTTCATTTTTTATTTTACACAACGTTGAATTCAGACGACTCGGTAGAATCACCACCCCCATCATTTCTAGTTTTCCCATTGTACTTATTCAGATTCATTTCTCATCACATCTTCCTCACTGATTTATTACCAGGTACCATCCGAGAATTTATGCTCATTAATTAAAGCTCAAATGCCTTAACAATCATTATTTCTTAGTCACTGAATCATCTAATCAGCTCGTCAGATCTTTGAGTCAGCTCCCTGTGGCTTTTCTTTCGAGTTTTGCATTCAAGTAGCCTGCACCACGGAGATTAATGGAAAGCTTTCAGTGAGGTTTCCTAAATTTGTTCAAATTAAGATATGGGGAAAATTTGCTCAAATCAGCATGTAGTTTTCAATTAGACACGTGCATGTGATAGGAGACGTATACATGTGAGAGCTACGCTCCCTGTGTCTGCTTACAGTTCGGGTACATGCCAGTTGTGTTTCATATGTTTTTAACCACTATGTTTTGCATTTTGTTTTATAACCCAAGTAATTCGCAAATATGTAAATAACACTGGACATTAAGATAAGATTATGGACCACCTTTTAAGCAAGAGATTTTGACCCTCCTCTTGTCATAATGCCTGTATTTATTCATCTTGAAGATTTGTGTCTGTTTTTTGAGTCAGAAAAAAATGAAGACATGGGTATCTTTCTCAGTCGAGCATGGACACTTGGATACTATAAATGCAGACAAATTTTTGTCAAGACAAACAACACTAAACATTAACAGGAGCACAGAACAGGAACTTGCTGCTGCACGGATATTTAAACCTTGACTATTCGCGGTTTTGCACTCACGGTTTGAGTATTTGCGGACTGCCAAGCAACTGACACGCCACTCAAATTCAGCCAATGGCTGTCCTCCTTCCTGCTGATTGGTTGAGATGATGTAATGCCCCTTTTTCCTCATTCGCGCACAAGTTTTCAATGAGCTTCTTTTTTTTTTGTTTGTTTGTTTTTAATTATCAGTTAAGCTGTATGATGCCACTCAAACGCTGTGCATCTTCTCTAGCTAAGCGCTAGAAAAGGTAAATAATCCGAAGAGAAATAATCATCTGAAAGCACTCGAGTATTAAAGTGTTTTTCAATCATTATTCCAGTACAGTACCCAAGTTAATGTTTAGAATATTTTTGTGTGTGATTTTATGTACTGTGGCGTAGCATGTTTATCGTTTTGTTTTGTTTATCCAATTTATAACATGAAATGTTATAGTTAGTGAGAGAACTGTCCACTCCAGCTGAGGGGTGTAGCTGAGCTGCTTTGTGGCCTCTAAACATTCTAAACATTAACATTAAATATTATGTATAATTTTGTGTGTTCGCCTTTGATATCGCGCTTACATCTTTATGTCCAAATGAGTTCTCGCATCAGGTATCATGAGTCAAGACTCCCAGCATGCTTTGCGAGTGACTCTAATGAACAGATAATGTATTGTATGTAATTTGTACACTATATTTGATGATATTGCCAGCACTTCTAGAGTCATCAACCAGATATTATGCATGAAAACATTTTAAGTGACAAAACCTTCCTGTGCTATTATCAACAAAATAACAAACAAACAAAAAATATTTTTCCATCTGACACATTTTTTCTTTATAATTGTAAATAATATTTTAAATCTAGTGGCCTTATTTTTTTTCTTATTTCCTACGGCATCACTAAATTTGTGCGGAAAAATTCATCAACCAGAAGAAGAAAAAATGAGTGGCCTTAAAGGCGGTGAAAAGAAAACCCAATGTTAACCTTTTGATACAGACTGTAGTTGTGAAATGCAGAAAAGACTTTTAGTTATTTATTTTCTCCAAGAAATAAAGGAGCTGTGCTACTCTTGTACCTATTGATGGAGACATCCAGTAGGAGCTTTGCTTTCAGTCTGTACCTAAAGCTATATTTTACTCGATAAAGAGATGTTTATTTGATTAATATATATGGAGGGAGTCTCCAGTTCGAGAGTTCCAGTTACTCTTAATAATTCTAGTAATATTTATTTATTTTCATATCATGAAGAATGGAAATATTTTTTTATTTTTTATTTGCTCTTGAAGCATCAGAATTGAAGTTTTTTTTTTTTTTTAAATAGTTTATATTCAGTTGTGTCTGTTTTTAATGCAAACACTCAATTGAACCTTTTTTCCTCTTCACTGGGCAATAAAAAAGGTATTTTTTGTATCACGGGGGTGCGTAAGATGGCCTCAATAACCAGCAAATTAGATTCCACGTTATTCTTTTTTTGCTTTCTTTATTTCTTTAAAGTTTTCTGTTGCATAAGATGTGCCATGATATTTGGGCTTGTTCCAGTTCATTACATAGCCAAAAAAAAAAACCCCCAGTTCCTGTGTGTGTATGTGTTCTCGTGGACATTGCTTCTGGCCTCGTTCCAGTTTAATAGCAAAGAAAAAAAGACAAGCTTTAATCATCTCCGTCTCGTTGTAGTTCAGTCACCAGAGAAAAGTTGTGTGAATGAAGTGTGTGTGTTTTTAATTTATATAAACCTTGTGTATTGTATTTTATTTTGGCCTTGTTCCAGTTCTCTTGTTTGGAGTTGTTTACTGCTGTATGCTGAAGAACATTTGCAATTATCTCCGGTAAAAAAAAAAAAATCCATCTGCGGAAGACATCCTGGTAATCCTCAGTGAAGTCAACTCTCTTTCCCGTAGGGCTCACGTTTATTTCTTTCCCCTCTCTGTTGACTTTGTTTTGTTTTCATTTTCACATTTGTTTTTCACCTTCCTGTGTTTTTACTTCTTGCTGTATCTAATAAACACTCTGATCCATCACATTGTGTGAAGAAGCGACGACTTGAAGCGGCAATGCAGGCTAACAACAAAGCAGCTTTACTGGGAAGATGAAATAGATCAATCGATGTTGTGAAAATCATGATTAAAGATACACAAAGCAGATCGCACTGGCGCAGGGAGGCCAGCAGTATCTTAAACTGTGTGTGTGTGTGTGCGTGCATGTTCTGTTAACCTGGAGATGGAAACAGGAATGAATTACTTTCACAGTGTCACCACTAAAATCTGCACATCCTTGCCTACTTTATACTAGCGTACTTAACACTGTGATCTCCCCAGAGCACGGTGACTCTGGTGCGCCGCCATGCTGTACTGTCTGACCACTGTTCCGTTCTTTGCTGAAGTATGAATAATTAAGTTGGATCTTTTTCTCTTGTGCCTTGATCCCCTGCTTATTTGCTTGCTAATTAACCTTTTCACGATTAGACTTCAGTTCAGGCAACACCAATGCATAGCGGTTAGCATGTCTACCTCATCGCAAGACAGTCATTGATTCTGCTCCTGGGCCCAGTAAGGAGGTTTCTGTGTGAAGTTTGCGTGATCTCATGCTTGCGTGGGATTCCTCTGGGCACTCTGGTTTCCTCCCACACTCCAAAGACATACACATTTGTCTAACTGGCGGTTCCAAATCGGCCTAAGGTGCAAGTGTGAGTCTGGATGATTGTGTGTATGCCGGCTTTGCCCAGAGTCAGCTGAGATAGGCTCAAGCTTCCTTGCGATCCTTTGCGATAAGATGAATCGGCAAATGAATGAATGAACTTCAGGATTAACAATGATTATATACTAGTACTACCTGGTGCTCAGTTTAATGTTGATGCTGATGCTAACACTAGAATTTGTTTCTTACAGAAACTGGAGCTGGACCGCTTCATGCTGTATGCTCATGGGCCGGACCTGTGTCGAGAGTCTGACCTCAGACACGCCATGGCAAACTGCTTTGAGGCTCTTATAGGTTTGGAAACATACAGCGCGCACACACCTGGGAGGTTTTTTGTTGTTGTTCATTTAGTTGTTTTTTTGCACAGGCTTATCTACATTATCGTCAGTGTCAGCCCCAGTTAAGCATTTTATTATTCTTATTTTAATTATTATTATTATTATTATTATATTTTTAGGTATTGAAGTTGCTTACTGAGTTAATTTTTTAAACTTGCTTGTCTTTTGTTTTTTTGGGTGAGCTGGTGCTAGTTAGCAGTGGCTAAGTCCAGCTGGTTTTAAGATCCTCACATGTACAGAGCGATGCTATTATATGAATTTACCACAACATTAATCCTCATCTTTAAAAATTATGCATTGATGCAAACATTCCACAAGCAATCATATGATAATGGATGACTGATGTTATTTTTTTATTAATACAAAAGGGAAACTATAGCCACAAATATTGATGATTGAATATTGATCGCACCTCTAGTACTAGACTGTGACGGGTCTAAAGCAATAACCAGGACTTTGTCAATTGTTTTGTCTCGGGGCGGTGAGATTATATGTGCATGAATTATATCAACTTCCAGGTTCATGTTGAAACATAGAAATTTGCTGCACTGCCACAGACATGCCCTTTAACAAAACCACAACAAATTTTCATTAAAATTTTCAAGCATTAAAATTTGGCATGAATCAGGGAAACCGCTTACATCTGCACATAAAAATATACTGGTACATTTTTATTTCCTTTAGTCAGAAGGTGGCGCTATCACTTTTTCTCAGACATTGAAATACAAATGTATTGGAGCTGGGACTGTCATTATTCTTATAAAGTTTGGGGCTGATGTTATAATGTAGATATAAAAAAATGGAGAAAATTTGCCACACTGCCACGCCCACACAGTATGATGGAAATTCAGAATATTCAAGAGAAAACATCAGTGAAGAATTGCATGTGACATGAGTAATTTTGGAGCTAATCAGAAATAATAATAAAAAAACAACCCTTTTTGTGCATGGGAATTTGTCTGATTTTAAAGTGTTTGTGTACAGAAAAGTCTGGGGAAATGTTGGAGGGGGAAAAGGTGTGTGTGTGTGTGTGTGTGTGTGTGTGTGTGTGTGTGTGCGCGCGAGTGTGTATGAAGACCTTCAAAGTGTTAGCGGTGTTGGCCCATGTTTAAAACAAACAACGATCAAATGCTCGCAGTTATCGTGACGTGAGAATTTAATATTAGCACTCAGCTGGTGTCATTTCCACTGCTCCTGTTTTTGTTTGATTTATTACTTTATGCTTTATTGCTTTGTGTGTGTGTGTGTGTGTGTGTGTGTGTGTGTGTGTGTGTGTGTGACAGAGAGAGAGAGAGAGAGAGAGACATTCATTACTGGTATTGATTTCTTAACATCTAAATCCCAGCGGAGATTCCTGTATCATCTAAAATGGCCACACACACACACACACACACACACACACACACACACACACACACACAAGCTATATTGTAGCTAGGGATTTTAAAAAATGAAATAAATTGGACCTCTCAAGGAAGTGATAGATTGTTGATTAAAATGTCTTCTATTATATTAAAATTTCCTCTCTCTCTCTCTCTCTCTCTCTCTCTCTCTCTCTCTCTCTCTCTCTCTCTCTCTCCTTTACACACACGCACACACATGCACCACCCCACACACAATAGTGTAAATTTCCCCCTAACACTCTTGGCCATGCTCCTGTACGTCTGAGTTATGCTGTCAGATCAGGGATATTAAGGTTTCAACCACGGCACTGTAGAATTCTCTATTGTGATTGTTAAGAAGGTGTTGATTAATTGTCTCTAATGGCAGTTCTGACAGAAATGCAGCGTGTTTTGATGCATCACTGTTTCTATTGTAACCGCTAGTTTATTGAGACTTGCAAAGGTCCAAATGAGCCTAATTCTTGTTATTTTGTGAATACTGTATTTAACATTAGCAGATGTACTCCGTCTGATCAGAGTGAGTATAAACAGAAAGGTGGGCAGACATGTGGATAGACAGATGGTGGATGAGTAGATGGAGGACATACCCAGACAAGTTGGTGGACATGTCATCACCATGGCTGGCAGACAGAAAGATAGACTCTTAGACAGACAAGTTGGTGCACAGACAGAAAAACACATTGGCATACAGACAGACAGGTTGGTGATTTGACAGACATTTACTCTGGCAGATATACAGACGAGTTGCTGGCCATACAGACAGACAGATGCACTGGCAGAGAGAATAATGGAGAAAGATAAATGGATGGGCAGACAGACATGGACAGCAGGTGGACGGACATTCCGGCTACTGGTTGTGGTAAATATCAGATTCTCCTCTGTACAGAAATTGTTTCTCTCAGAAGACCGATAGATTAGTCATCAAATATGCAGTGATAGGAGAGGATGAGTGGATAGAGAGATGTAATGCTGTATAAACTACAGAGACAGAGAAAACAGAGGGAATAAAAACAGACAGATATAGAGATGGATAAGTTTAAGAGTTATCTCTGATTGCAACAAGGATGTTGTTTTGACAGGGAACTGGAGCGTGTAATTAGCATCTGTGTTCATCTCAGAAAAAAAACGCTGATGGGTAGTGAAACAGCTGGGATGATATGATGATGGACAGACCACTCTTGTCTTTCTGCTGCTCTCAATGAATGAATGCGGATGTTTAGGAAGGAATGTGAGGGAGGAAAGTACCAGGAAGTGCATTCATCAGACTAAAGGAAAAGAGACGGGACAGAATGGGGTCTAAACAGAAAAATAGACCACGATGGCCAGACGCTCCGACCGGCAAGGCTATTTGATAATTTTTGTCAGAAAGGGAAAATGAGAAGCGTAAATGTTTATATGTATAAAGGATATCGCCTTCATGAGCTAAATATGGAAAAAGTGATCTTGTGATTTTAAATGAGGATCAAGGTGACCCATATGCAATCACCCATATACCCATCCTATTTGTCCCTTGGGTGGACCCAAAGTTACGCCAAATTTGGTGATCCTATGTAATTTCCTTCCAAATTATCACACTAATAATTCAGATAGACTGATTGACAGATGGAAGAATGAGATCATTTCTTTAGCAACTCCTCTGCCCACCTTTGTTGACAAACAATAATCTAAACTGGAAACCGGAATCGGTGAAATTACATGGAACTGCAGTAGAGTCATGTGGCAAGACTATTGAACTGGGTAGGATATGAAAATCCCATGAAAAAGTGAAATGCTGTGGGATTGTATGTGGGGACAGATAAAGAAAAAAAGTGATCTAGACTGGGACAGGAGAAAGTTAGAGGAAGACAGACTGAGACGGAGATAAGGAAAGGAAGAAAGAAACTGATGGAGAGATAAAGAAAAAGGGAGAGAATGGGAAAGGAGAAAGAGTGAGACAGAGAGAAAGAAAGCATGGAGTGAGACTGGAAAGAGACAATCAGCCAGCCAGAGAAAAAGAAATCGGAGATGGAGAGTGAGACAGAGACAAAAAATGAATAGGAAGTGAGAAAGGAGAGAGTCACCTGTGAATAGAAGCAATACTGTTACCACCACCTGACTAATACTCAAGCAAATATTTCTCTTTTCACAGTAAAATCCTGAGCTCAGGTTTTCACTCCTGAAAAAAAAAAAAAGATTAAATGCATTTAGAATTAACAATTAAAATCCCACTGCTGCTTCTACTCTTCATCATACTCATCCTCAGCTTTGCACATGCACCAGGAGAGGAACTGATACCAAGTTTATGTCAACACAATGGCTTCTCTTCTCCTACGTTTCTTCATTTGCTCACATAGTGTGATTTTTTTTTTTTTTTTTTTTTGTAAATGCCAAGGGTTAACAGAGAAGCATGAACAGTGATCTTTTGGATTGTTGCAAAAAAGGTTTATATAAAATTTGTTACAGTGGCACCAGGATATCATTACCATCATCTGGGATGTTCTGTCTAACTTCTCATTCTCTCCTGTATAATCATGGATCTTTTCTAAATCTAAACAATACATGTCTACTGGATTAATGAACTCATGCCACCTTTAGGTCTCTTATTCCATGACCTGGGCAGAGCACGCAATGCTCCTTCCAAATCCTAGAGAGTCTCCTTGAAGGTTTTCTCTCCAGAACCTTGGCATAATCTCTTCCTGAGAGGCTGAGGATTGTGTTTTCTCCAGAATTGGAACACGGCCTCTGGCCCTCTTTTTTTAAAAATAGCGACCACCATCCCAGTTTCCCAGTCCAAAAGCACTGGCCCAGATCTTCATGCCACACTGAACAGGCAATCATTCCTTCAGCATCTCTTGTTAAATTTAGCCGCCATTTGTTTGCTTAGAGATAGAAAATGGAGAGAAACGCCGAAGAGTATTTCAAGTAAACTTGAACATCTCCACACACTTACTCAGAAGAGTTTGTACACTGTGTTGTTTCTCTTTGTTCTGAGCTGTCCAACAGTTTACCAGGGCATCCTTAAAACTCTCAAAGTCTTTCTGGCTCTCTTTGAGCAACCCACAAGCTATGCTTGGTCAGACGACTTCTTTGTGCTACTTAATTACTTCCTTTGCTGTCCATTAGCAGGGGTGTTTAATCTTATCCATAACTAATTGATGTGGTTGGCCACACCTTTTGAGTGGTTTAGGCTCTGAGCTACTGATGAGAAGTTTGGGTGTTTAAACCTTGCTACAAATAAATGGCTAGTATTGGAGTCTTGAGCAAGGCCCTTAACTATTAATGTGAATGTCTACAGAAATATATATAGTGTATTTGACGTAATAAGCGTCCTGATCCAATAAGCGCCCTCCCAATGTTTTTGATCTTATGTCTAATAACCGCCCATGTGTACTGGGAGCAAAATCGTAGATCAAACTTACCAATTTTATTTGATCAGCCTCTGTAACAGTAAAATGAGGCGTTCACTATCTGTAAAAGTGACTTTACACGGTATTTCAAGACCTCCTGCCACTGGGGAATGTCTATAATGTTCATCAGTAACAACTCATTTAATCGTTCCGCCGTGCTTTAAAAAACAGGAAAATATTTTGCTGTGTTCTCTTGGTAAATGTCCAACGACTGATGAACTATTAGAAACTGCTACAGCTAAACTATGGGATGCTCTGAATGAATGGAGCGATGAGCCAGATATGGACCTATCAGAAAGTGATGAGTATTTTTCACCCGATTCTCCTGCTCGCTAACTTCATAAATTTAAGCACGTTCCTGAACATGTGCTTATGTTTATGTTCGTGTTGATTGGTTCAACGTGCCATGTGCTAAAGTTGACATTCGTGTCTATTGGCTCGATTTTACTTCCGGGAAACAGCACCGGGAGGGAAAGTAAGGGGTCTTTTTTCCTGTTTATTTTCAGCTTTCATGTAAATAGTTTGGTTGATACCACAAAATGAATAACACAAATACCAGTAAAACTCTTTTATTGTTCGGTTATCATTCATGTTTTCCAGCTCAATGATAATAAGCACTTACAGTTCCACTCCGCTCGTAATCATTTTAATAAGTGCCTACCCACTCCAATTTTTAAAGCGCCCTGGGTGCTTATCACGTTGAATACGGTATATAATAAATAAGGTAAAACCGTTTCTCTGGATAAGAGCATCTGCCAAATGATGTAAATCTCAATGTCTAAATCAGTTTATCTTCATTTTCAATAGACTCCATTGTTGATTTGTTTGAATGAAAACCTGCACTCAAACCAACCCTTTGTGGACAAGATCAAACTCTTCGCTTCCATGGGTACTAACATAATGGAACCAACACCCTTTCAACTACAGTTTCTTGGCATCGCCTCCTTACGTGAGAATTTGGATGATTTAGACTCATGTTTCTGATCTCAAACAGTCCACTATAATTCAGTTTTATTTGTATAGTGGTTTTTACAACTACTATTTTACAAAGTACCTTTACATAGTAAAGACAAATTTGATACAGAATTTAAACATTTCTCTATAAACCAGAGCTGTCAAACTTGTTTTCAGTGAGGGCCACCACACTAAATTTAAAGGTGATCAAGGGCCAAATAAATCATTGAACATCTGTTCTAAAAATCAATCATGAAATCTATCGTAAAATAGTCCATTTTACTTGCATTTTCAGACAGACCTTAACGGCGATAAGCAAGCAGCAATCTTTTTTGAGTCATGAATGACTACCTTTTACTTGAAAAAGGCTGCTGCCATCTAGTGGAATGGATGATGGATGGATAGGATGATGAATTAGGTTTCATGGTAATAGTTCATACAAAGGATGCACGATGGTAATAATCTTTGAAAACTCATATTGGCCACATAAAATGAGTTGGCAGGACGGATTTGGCCCGCGGGCCTTTAATTTGACACTTGTGCTATGAACCGTACACATCCTCAGTGAGTGCAACGGTGGGAAGGAAAAACCTCCTCAGATGACACATATAAGAATCCATGAGAGGAACCAGACTTAAAATGGAAACCCATCCTCATTTTGGTGAAACCAGATAAAAATACAAACCATGAAGCAGAAACTTCAGTATAGTTTAACATGAGTTCTAATTGGCTATCTTTCAACTGTAATTGAAATTGTAGTCCTCAATCATTTCAGTAAAAGAGTTTATATTACCAGCAGTAAAAAAATCTTAGATGAGAACACTAACCAGTCGAAGCACATCAGGACGGATCACCAGAATCAGAAAGTAGAAAAACACAGAATGAGAGAGAGAGCGAGAGAGAGAGAGAGAGAGAGAGAGAAAACGCGCTCCAGCAATAATGGGTTATGACAGCAAAACTAAAAAGAGAGAACCAGAAGGGAGAACAAACAAGAAGGCACCCTGTAACATGAGGCAACCAGCCACTCCACTGTTGACGGATCTGGGAGAGCATTATACAACATTCTATGAAGTAAACAGGTGTACACATAAAGAATTATATGGCTTTATAGTGAGCTCTCTGGGTCCCTGTGTCTTATTCTGGTATACAGGGGTCTCGGTTTTCCTGCAAAAGGAAGAGCTAAAATTGTAATTTTCAGCATCACTGCACTGCTGCTGATAGATCACACCTAAATTAATAAACAGTGAAATAAAATGTTTAGAAATACACCCCAGGAGAGTAATGGTACCTAGAATTACTCAACTGGATTTTTTTCTGGAAAGGCCACATGGCTATAATGAGCTGGACATGTGCTCCGTCAGCAGTTTTTAAAATTTTCATCACTCACTCGCTGATTTTGCAGTCTTTCATGTGCTGTGTATCTCTGAAATATCTTTTATGTTTTATCAAAGAGAGATGGAGAAACAGGTTCTGGAGGAAACGGGTTAGCAAATTTCATCCTTAATCTGACAAATATTAAACAAGTTTTAATTAAAAATGTGTAAAGGACAAAAAGAATTTAAAGCTAAGAAATGCTTAAAAGTCATTACCTGGTAAAGAATCTCTCGAAAATATGAATAAAAGGTCCAAGTTCATTACCTTTTTAAGACACCAAAATATAATGGAATTAAACAATTTGGAGATTTCAAAGATATCAATAAAACATGAAATACTTAGAACAACTGAGAAATGTAAACAAGCCAAATATTTTGACGTATTTAGACTGTGGGATATAATTTAAAAATAACGTAAGAAAATAAATAGGTAAACTAATTGCACTGAGAGCGAAATCTTCACCAAGCTTAAATAGCATGAAGGACCTGCTGGGCCTCATGTAATACCACGTTTCCAAACTATCTTACAGTATTAAGTAATGTTTTAAAACTTCCCAGATCCAGAATTTAATCCAGATAATCTCCTAAATCTAGTAGAGGGATACTTGGAATTACTCCATTAACCTTTCACAGCTGTGAGTTGTCGTGGATGTGTCTAGTTCTCTTTGCGTATTTTGATTTTGTGGTTTCTTTTTGTCTGATGCAAATTTTGTCCAACATTTCCACAGTGGAAATGTAAAGCATTAATGGCCTTTTGTCTCTGACGCCATGCCCCGAATTCACACCCTAAGGATGAGTTTGGTATATATAATCTGTAGCTTTATCTAAATATAGAGCAATTCCTTAAGGTTGAAGGATTGTGACTTTTATGTTATTGTCTACTGGCCTCAGTTGGACTTGATTGTTGCTTTTATGTTATTGTCACGAATATTTTTTAATTATAGGATTCTTATCTTTTTCTGTAGTCTTATTGTGGTGCTTAATCAGCAGTTGTTTCGGGCTTACTTAGGGTGTGAACTTGGCAGGACACAGAAAGTATATATTGCCGGTTTCTCCCACTACAAACATGACAGACAATTTATTAAGACAAGTATTTTTGATACTTTGAATAGTGGTAATTCAATAGTTTTATTGCCTTTGTTGAAGTAGAACTATCAGGCATAAGGTCTCGAATATAAACCAGATTGCAGTCATGTGCCTTAAACCCATTGCTGTTCTCAATTCTATTAGACCCAGAAGATCATACCAATAAACCAAAGGAAATGGTCTCAGCAGCCTAACAAACCCTCCACTGCCGTCGCAATCTCAGACGAGGGTTGCTGGAGGACTCTGGAACTGCTGATCTGCTGTGAAAAAGGCTGGTTTCATCTCTGTTCTCACTACTCTCTTGACTTTCTTGCACTAACTGAAACCTGGATTTCCTCAAACAACTTTACTACACCATCAGCTCTTTCCTCTGCTGATGCTTTCTCTCATACTCCACGAGTAACTGGGAGAGGCCGTGGTACAGGTCTACTCTTATCTCAGAGTTGGTGCTTCACACTACTTTCTCTGTCTCATCTACACATTTCCTCCTTTTGAGCTTCATGCAATAAAAGTTTTCTCTCCGATCACCCTCACTATTGTTATCTATCGCCCTCCTGGCCCTGGGACACTTTCTAGAAATGGACACACTCCTCAGCACTTTTGGCACTGGTAACACCCCCCTCATTCTTCTGGGAGACTTTAATCGTCCCTCTGACACGCTCCAGCCTTCTCCCTCTTCTTTACTTCTGTTCTTTAACTTTTAACATCTGCATCCACACACAAAGGAGGGAATCTCTCGGATCTTGTTTTCTGTCGTCCTTCTCTCGTCACGGCCATCAATTCCATTCCACTGAACATCTCTGACCAGCACCTGGTTTCCCTTACGATCAACTTAGCTATTCTATCTAACACTAGTTCTGTTTTCTTCCCCCACTCAACAAAACGTCCACACTGTATCTCCTTCATTTCTTGCTTCCTATACTTTATCTTTCTAACCCAGTCTACTTTTCTTCCATACCACTCGAATCTGCTAATGATACTTTTCTCTCTTCACTCTCTGCTTCTTTGGTTCTCCTCTGCCCTTTATCTACAAAAGCAAAGAAGACTTCTTGTTCTGCTCCGTGGCTTTCGGAGGTGTTCCCAAACAATCGTAGACAACTCAGAGCAGCTGAGAGAAAGCGGAAGAAACCTCAACTTGAATCAGATCTGTCTTCCTACCCACATTTTCATCTGATGTGACTTCTGCTCAGACAGCCTTCTACAAGAAAAAGTTGGACACTGTTGTCCAAGACCCATGCATACTCCACATCTTTTCATGCCTACTCAAGCCATCGACAACACCTGCCCCAACCTCCCTGATTGCTGAGGACTTTGTTGACTTCTTTGATGGGAAGATTAAACAAATCTGTGATTCACTTTTGCTCCAACTCCTACACTACACAGCATAGATTCTGCTTCTACTTCCCTTGCACTGTTTTCCAATCTCACATCCAACAAGTCATTTCATTTTGCAATCCTATCATTGATTTGATCAAATTCCTTCCACAATACTCCAGACTATCTCTCAAGACGTTCTTTCAAGCACCAACAACATTCAAATGCGCATGGTTTTACTCATCTTCAAAAAAAAAAAAAAAAACCTCACTGGTTCCATCTCTTTCCTTTCTAAAATTCTTAAACACACTATTTATAACGAAATGTCTTTCTATCTTTTGCAGAATACTCTCCTTGCTCTCAATCCAATCTGGCTTCAAAGCAACACATTCCACAGACTGCACTCTAGGCTGTTTCAGAGAAGCGACATGCTGCAAGATCAGCCAAGGTGTCATCAGTCCTCATTCTCCTCGACCACAAGACGCTCTTGTCTATTCTCAGAAGTCTAGGAATTTGTAGTGCAGCATGGCAATTGTTTGCTTCCTTCCTGGAAGGTGGCTCATGTGAGGTTACATGGAGGGGATCCATATCCTCTCTACGCCGACTTTCCACTGTTGCTCCGTAGGGCTACTTGTGTTCTCTCTTTATATTAAGTCCCTTGGTGATGTCATATCCTCACATGAGTTCTCATAGCACTGCTATGCAGATGACACTTAGCTTGTTCTCTATTTTCCTCCCTCAGACACTGATGTTTCTGCCCGGAACTCTGCATCTTTGGCAAGTATCTCTTCATGAAAGGCAGCTCACCAGCTGAAGTACAATCTTAGCAAGACTAAATTTCTGTTCATCCCATCTGACTTGTCCCCACATCAAGATCTTGCAATCTTCTTGGACAATGCTGTGATTTCTCCTTCAGACACTGCACAAAGCCTTGGAGTAAGCATGGTCAATTGCCTGTCTTTCTCTTCTCATATCACTAATCTTTCTCAATCATGTTGATTTCTTGTCTTTAATACCCGAAGGATTTGTTCATTTCTTTCCAGTAAGGCCGCTCTACTTGTTCAATCCCTTGTCATCTCAAGACTAGACTAATGCAACTCAGCTTTGGCTGGTCTACCTTTGAGCACAATTTGACCTCTGCAAATGATCCAGAATGCAGCTGCATGGTTTGTTTTCAAGCTTCCCAAATTTTTCCACACCACACCACTGCTACGGTCGCTCCACTGGCTTCCTATAGCTGCTTGCATTTGAATGAAAACACTTAAGGCTTGCCTACAAAGCCAAAAATGGAACTGCACTTTTCACACCTCACACTGCACCTCGTGCTTTCAAATCTTTTAGCACTGCTAAACTGGGCGCTCTCTCTACCAAAGGACAAAGGAAAAGGCATCTAAACTCTTCTCTGTTCTAGCTCCAAGATGGTAGAATTAACTTCCTCTGGACATCCGGACGACTAAGTCACTGTGTATCTTCAAACGACAGCTGAAAACTTTTTGGCAGTACTTAGATCAGCGCTATGCTATACACATACACACAAAAAAAAATGAACATGAAGGAAAAAGGGGAAAAACATTATATACAGTGTTATTTTATTTTAAATGTCAAAAAAGGGTTTATGGCTCCCAGTGTTTTCTTTAATGCAGAAAACGGATCCAAATGGCTCTTTGAAAAGCAAAGGTTGTTGCTGAACCCTGGACTAGAACTATCCAGAATACTAAGGCAGATTCCATTCTGATGATGACCTTGTTTCATACAAAATTCACCTTCTTCGCACTTTGCAGCAAAACGTTTTCCTTCCTGGATCATATCAAGCAGTTCTACTTTTGCATGCAGCGTCATTATCTTTTTCTGGCGCTTCAGCACCTTACCAGAAGCCTGAAAAGGTGTGCAGCGGTTGGCTGGCATGACGAAGCTTAACTGTAATTAAAAACACACACTAAAAAAAGCACAGGTACAAAGTGTGCGCAAATGAGGAAAAGGGGGCGTTACATCATCTCAACCAATCAGCAAGAGGGAGAACGGCCATTGGCTGAATTTGAATCACGTGACAGTTGCTCGGCAATCCGCGAATATGTTGACCTGTGAGTGCAAAACCACGAATAGTCAAGGGCCGTGTGTGTGTGTGTGTGTGTGTGTGTGTGTGTGTGTGTGTATATTTTTATATATATATATATATATAATATACACACACACATGCACACACATACTTGTCCTTCTAAAAAAATTTGCATATTATTATAAAGTTCATTATTTTCTGTAATGTACTGATAAAAATTAAACTTTCATATATTTTAGATTCATTGCACACCAACTGAAATATTTCAGGTCTTTTATTGTTTTAATACTGATGATTTTGGCATACAGCTCATGAAAATCCCAAATTCTTATCTCAAAAAATGAGCATATTTCATCCGGCCAATAAAAAAAAGGGTTCTTAATACAAAAAAAGTGAACCTGCAAATAATTATGTTCAGTTGTGCACTCAATACTTGGTCGGGAATCCTTTTGCAGAAATG